>CAJZHL010000019.1:600000-961994 GCA_916048055.1 Pedinophyceae sp. YPF-701 | reverse complement strand
GCGCGACGAGGTGCGCGACGACCAGCAGCCACACGAGCCAGCCCCACCCGTGCCACTCGTCCGCCTGCACACAGCGGCCCGCGGAGCACCCTCGGCGAAACTACACCCCCGGGGGGTAAACACATGTGACCGCCACGCGCAACACGGGCGGCCGCGCGCACGCGTCCCGCAGCCGCTGCAGGCCCCGCACGTACCTCCTCCTTCATTTTGCCCTCCATTTCGGCCACGAGCTCCTTCCAGTGTGCTTCCGCCTCGGCATCGTGCACCATGTGGTGGCCCTCCCGCACGTGCACCGCGGGGCGCGTGACCGCCGCGCCGCCCATCGCGCGCCGCAACGGCGCCGCGGCCTCGCTGGGGCTCCAGAGGCGCGTCAGCGTGGCGTCGGAAGCGGCGGTGGCACTGGGGACGCGTGTGGTCGGGGCCGACGCCGCGAGGCGCGGATCAGTCCTCCTTGCCGCTGTCAGCGCGGCGCTGCGGCGCGCTGGGGCTGGTGGCGAGCAGGTAGACCCAGACGAAGAAGACGAGCAGGTGCGCCCCAACAAGCAGGTACACCAGGCCGCTGTATTCTTTCCAGGCGTCCACGCCAGGCTGCGGGCAGGCGGAGCCGTGTATGAGACGTGTACGTTGCAGCGCGCATGAATTTCGGCCCGGAACGGCGCTTGGTGGCTCCGGAGCGTCGCACGAAGGGTCGAGGTGGGGTGGGAAAACCGACGGGGCGTCGAGGCGGAGCTCGGCGCTGGACTTCCCGCGCACAGAGCCGGGACAAACTCGGGGACGGCGTCGCCGGGACGAGAGATACTTCGAGGGAACGGCGGGCCGCGCGGCAGGCGGGAGCGCAGAGCGCTGGGAGAAGCAGAGTACGGACGGGGTGCGGGGGACAGCGACACACGGGGGATAGTGCTACGTGGGATATGCTTGCATCGACGTACCGTCTGGCGCATTCTAGGCGCAGTATCGTCCGCCCAGGACCGCTGTGGCCCGCTCCAGTTGACAGTTCTAGAGCCGGCTGCCTCAGCGCCTGTTTCGTCTTCAGGCGCGAGATCACACCACAGCAAGAGCGGTAAATTTCGCTGGAGCACCCTCTGCGCGGCCAAACGCGCGCCCCGGGCCGCCCTGGACCCCTCCCAGCTGGCCCGACTCGACCACCTGACTGCAGCTACACAACACTTTTTCGACGGCCGCGGCCCTCGCCCGAAAGGCATCGCCGCTCCCTCTCGGTCACCATCGGCGGCCTTGCATGCGCGCGCCTCGGGCGCGCACGCGCGTGACAGCACCAACCACCGTCGCGCGCAACAGCGACGGTTGCAGGACCCGGTTAGGGCAGCGTTCCGTCAGATCACACGGGGAGCATCGTGACGTGCGGCGCACCCGGTCGCTTCGCGAGCCGCCGCCTCTTGCCCCCGCGCAGCATGAGCCACGCCAGTGCAGCTACTTGCGCCAGCCCCATTGCCGACGCCGCCATCACCATCCACTTCTCCACCGTCGCGCCGCCCTCAACGCGCTCGTGGAAGCCCGACCGCGGGCGCGCGGTCAGCCCCGCTGCCACTTGCCCGGCGCTCCCGTTCCCGCCGCCCGCGAGGGCCGCTGCGCCCTCCGCCCCCGCCACGTCCGCGGCGACGGACGCGTTCTCCGCGGGCCCCGCAGCGCCCTGCGAAGCGTTCTGCCCAAGCAGCGCCCGCGCCGCTCCCGCCCGCCGCGCCTTCCCGTCCGACTTGGCCAGGTGGAAGTACAACACCCCCCCCTCGCCGGGCCTGACCACCACCTGCTTCGTCTCCGACGCGTACCCTGGCGCCGATGCCGTCACGGAGTACGTCCCCGGCGCCAGCGGGCGGTAGAACTGCCCGAACGTCTCGCCGGACGTCACGGCAAAGTCGATGCCCTCCACCTCGATGGTGGCGCGCAGGGGCGTGCCCGCGCCGCTGTGCGCGTCCCGCATCAGCCTCCGCAGGAACCGCCACGGCCCCGTCGCCCCCTCGTCCCCCGCCTCGACCACCGCGCCCCGCAGCCCGCCGAACCCCGCCTCCAGCGGCAGCGCCAGCAGCGCGTCCGCGTTCTCCTTCCAGACCTTGTGCAGCGTGCTCTCCGGCGGGTGCTTGGCGTTCGAGAGCTCCAGCGTCAGGTCGAAGCACTCCCCTGCGACGACCAACGCGCACACGCACATCCCTCGTCCGCACTGCGCCATGCCGCGCGGGGTGGGCCGCGACGGCGCTCTGCAGGCAGGCGGGCGCGGGCGCGGGCGCGGGCGCGGGCGGGCAGGGCGGCGCACCGACGAGGTAGGAGTAGTCCTGCATGCCTCCGTACACGGGGTACCACGCCGCGCCGTTGGTGATGCCGTTGACGAAGCTCTCGGCGTTGTTCGTGTGCATCCACTCGTGCGCGTCGGCGTACGTCTGCGCGAGGTGCCGGAACGCCGCGTCGTCGGGGCACGCCGCGTAGCCCCCGAAGCCCGCCTCGCTTCCGTCCCAGGGGTAGTTGGCCACCACTGCGCCCTCGTGCATCGCCGCGCCGCCGGCGAACTTCGGCCCGCGCTGGATCCAGTCCATCAGCGCCTGCGTCTCGGGCTGCTCCCGCCCCGTCGGCTGCGCGTGTTGCGGAGGGTGCGGCGCGCGGGGTGTGTGTTGTGCGGCGCCTCAAGGGGCCGCAGCGGGCGCGACACGACACGACCGCGCGTTCCGGCGGTGGCGCGAGGTCACCGCGCCCGAGGCCGGGCCGGCGGGGGCGCGTACGTGGTGGACGTCGCCTTGGATGGGGTCCGGGAAGTCGCGGTTGAGGTCGGCCCCCGCAGCGTTCTCCCGGGACATCGAGTGCAGGCCGGCGAAGCCGTCGGGGTTGACGGAGGGGGCGAGGTGGAGGTGCATGTCGTTGACGATGATAGCCGCGACGGGGTCGGATTCCGCGTTGGCGCAGAGCCACTCGGCCAGCGCGGGCATCAGCGCCCGGCTGAGGGGCTCGTCGCCGTGCATGTTGCCCGTGTACTTGAAGTTCGGCTCGGGCTCCTCCTCCCCGGGGCGGTCCGAGATCTCGAGAACCCAGATTTCCTGCCCCTGCAGCGCAGAGCGGCCGCGGCGCGGGCGGGTCGCGCGACGCGCCAGGGCCTTCGCTCCTGCTGCCAAAGCCGGGCCTGCGCCGCCCGGGGCGCGCGAGAGGGCGCCGCGCTGCACGAGTGAGATGGCACGATAAAGGCAGAGGGGGGCTGCGGAACAGCCTCCTGCGCGGGCGGCGCAGCAGGCCGCGCGGGGGCAGCGGGGGCGCACATGAAGACTCTTCCCGATGGAGTACTTCCTGGACATGTGCCCGCAGCGCGACGTGAAGTCCTTCAGCCACGCCTCGATCTCCGCGTTGTCGTAGTAGTGGTCCAGCGGCTTGAGCATCTTCCCAGCTGGCTCGAGGGACGCCAGCAAGCTCCTGCAACCAGCCAGCGCGTGCGATTCGCGGTCACGCGCCGCGCCGGCACCATCCGGCGCTGCGTCCGCGCTGCCGTTATGTCCGTGACCTCGCCGCCCGACGCTCAGCGGCACCCGCGCGTCACGCCCAACGCCTCTTCGGCGCACCGGTTGCGGGCGGCGCTGGGTCGGACGCCCGGCGACGCCCGTTGGCTGCATGCGTCTGTCACGCACCTCCCACGCATCCCCACCCCGGCCCGGGCCCGGACGCGCGACAGCACCGACGCCTGTGCCACGCCGCGCGCAGCGGAGCACAGCAGCAGCAGCGACGCGGCGACGCCCGCGCCGAACGCCGCGCGCGCGAGCGACCGCATCCCAACCTCTCCGCTACCTGCTCCCGGCCCGCGCCGCCCTGTCCGCGGGGTCGCGCCGCGCTGTTCCGCAGGAGGTTGTCGGGTCTTCGCCGGACGCGCGCTGTCTTCTCCTTCTAGTCGAAACGACGACTCGACGCGACCGAATCGCCTCACGACGCGACCCTCGTCCCCCGCAATATACGAACTGCCTCGCGGGAGCCCTGCGGCGGGAACATGGTTCCCGGCGCGACCCTGCAGCGCGGTCTGACTCAGCCCAGGGGAGGTGTCTAGCGAGTGACGCAGTCGTCCGCAGCGTGAGGCGCGCTGACTCCGCGGTGCGCGGCGCGATGCGGACGGAGTGCGCCGGGCGCCGTTGGTTCGACGCGCGCAGCAGTGGCGTCATTAGGGCACCACCCATCTCGTCGCCAGCGACGGGGGCAGCGCGTGCATGCCTGAGCGGCGCGCACTCGCTGGCAGTCGCGCGGAACGTGCCTCGGGAGCACGACGCGCGCCCCCACGCTCGAGCTCGCTGCCAGAAACAGACACAGACACAGGTGCGCTGCACGGCTTGATGACACGCCTGCAGGAAAGGTGGCAACGCGCTCCCGCGTGAGGTGCCCAGCGACCCCACGGACGGCGCACGGCCCGTCTGCACCTGCGCGCCCACGCGTTTGCTGTCGCGCCGCGCCAGGCGCGCCCGCAGTCGCGCCACGTCCCACGCCGGTCGTGCAAACGGGTGCAACGTGCTATTTCGCGGATAGAGCCTGCAGGGTGCGCTCGGCGGTAGTCGCAGCTGCAGCTCACACAGTTGTGCCCCGCGCGGCGCGCTCAGGCGCAGCTGCGGTCCGCGCGCGGTCGCGGCGTGCAGCTGGCGTGGAAGGCCTGCGCGCGAGGCGTAGTGCGCGGCGGCAGGCGGCGGCCTGCGCGCGCCCGGGGCGGGCGCAAGGTGTGGGGGCGCTGGCAGGTACGAATCAGGAAAAGGTGTCGCTTTTCGCACCGGCCCGGGCCCATCGGGGGCTGGCCGCGCGCCCGGCCGACAGTCACTTCGCCAAGTTCCCCGTTTACGGAACGCATACAAGGTTGCCATTCGCGACGGCATTCGCCTCGACGTCGCGCCTCAACACGCCTCCGTGCGAGCTGCGCGCCGCAGACCCGCGAAAGGGCCGTGCCGCACCGCCGTGCGATCGTAGGATGTTTTTCGCCCCCCGCGCGTGGGCACAGCTTCCGCTCGGTGCGCGCCGGAGGGCCTAAACGCGACTATGCGCCCCGGCGAGAAAAGCGCCGCAACGGGTACCTCGGAGCAGACCGAGGAGGCCGCCCGGGCCTTCGCCTCGTCTGGCAGGCCGACGAGGCAGGTCGTGAGCGCCTACGCGAGCGACGATGCGGACAAGGTGAGCGGCGGGCGCGGTGCCGGGAGCCAGCGTGCTCGCAGCCGCTCAGCGCGCTCGACGCACGGCGCGCGCTGCGGACCGGCGGCGTGACGGTCACTTTGCTGACTTTGCCCCGAAGCGCTGCGTATGGCCGCCGATGCGCGCACTTCGGGTTTGCAACCAACTGCGCTTTTTCCGACTTCGCGCTGTGCGCAGAGCAAGCGGCCGCAGAAGCGCGACACGTGGAGCAACGAGGAGCATGCCCTTTTTGTGGACGGCGTGCGCAAGTACGGGCGCTCGTGGAAGCGCATTGAAGGTGCGACGCCGGCGATTGCCCAGCAGCTCGTGTCGCTTTGCCCGGCTGCGCCCCCCTGCCCGCACCCGCCGGGCCCGGACCGGCCCGGCCGCTAGCGCTCTCCGAGGCGAAGCCCGCCTGCACCACCGGACCCGCGGGGGCGCCCCGAGCCGGCCGCGCGGCCCTAAAATCTGCCCGGGTCTCACCACATCGTCCCCGCGCCGCCCGTGCAGACATGATAGGAACCAAGACCTCCACGCAGATCAGGAGCCACGCGCAGAAGTGGTTCGCCAAGATCGACAAGCAGCAGGCCGCGGTGAGCCCCGCACGCGCGTGCTTCGCCACCTGCCCCTCCCTAGCCCGCGTCCGCTCCCCGCCTCCCGCGGCCCCCGCGCCCGCAAACGCCGCGCCCGCGCCGCTCCCGCCCGTCTCGACCACCGGGACGCCCGGCCCCGAGGCGTCCGCGCCGCGAAAAGCGCCTGCCTGCGCGCACGCGGGTCAACTACCTCCACCCCTGAAAAGGACACCTAGCAGGACCGCGCCGAAACGCCCCCGCACCCCCCTCCCCCGCTCGCAGGGCGGCGCCGTGGATTTCCACATCCCCCCCCCGCGCTGCCGCCACTCCCCGCCGCGGTCCTCCGCGCCGGCCTACGCCGCCGCGTCGGGCGGCCCGCACGCGCACAACGCGGCCGGCCACGCGCCCGCGGCTGGGTTGATCGCCGACGCGAGCGCGCCCGCGGTCGCGGGCAGCGTCCCCCCGCCGCCCCCGCCGGCGTCTGGCTTCCCGGCGCTGCACACGGCGCCCCCCGTGGCGCAGCCCGCGACGGTGCGCTGCCCCCCCGCACCCGCCCCGAGAACGATGACGCAGCTGCGCCCCGCACGCGCGCCCAGCGCACCGCACCGGCGTCACGGCCGACCCGACCTGCGCCGCGCGTGTTGCACCGCAGGGTGGCACGGGACAGGTGTCGCAACGGTTTGATGCGGTCAAGGCGGCGTCCGCGGCAGCGGTGGCGACGGCCGCGGCGGTGATCAGCGCGACGAACGGCACGCTCGCGGACCTGGAGAACGCGCTCGCGCTGGCGCGGCTGTCGTCGACGAGCATGCTCCCGGAACATGCGCGCGCCACACCGGTTTCGATCGCGACGGTGATGGGCTCCACGCTCGGCACGGGGCAGGCCCCCGGCAGCCCGGTGCCCCCGCACGCGTCGCACCGCGCGCACGGGCTCCTGCGATACCTGCCGTCTCCGGGGGGCGGCGCGCGCCGGGACCGCAGCGGCGACGGCGCTCAGCGCGTCTCGCTCCTGGCGGACGCGGCGGCGCAGGCCCTCGGCGGGGGCGCCGTGCCGCAGCCGATCCTGCAGCCGGCGGGTCCGGGCGGCGGCGTCGGGCATCCGGGCGGGCCGGGGCAGCAGCCCGCGGCGGCAACCCGCCGCGCAGCTGCCCGCGCGCCCGCCGGCGTCCGGCCCGCACACGCAGCCGGCGTCGCTCCCGCACGGGCAGCAGCATGCGCTCGTTGGCGCTGCGCCCGCACGCGGCACGCCCGCGGCGGCCAGCGCGGCCCAGAACAACAAGGTCCTGTCCCTGCTGCGCGCCATGGTGCAGCAGGCCGAGGGCGGCCCCCGGCAGGGCGGGCCGTTCGCGCCGGCGCAGGCCCCGCAGCCCGCGTCGCAGCAGGCGCAGGCGGCGCGCCTCGCGCAGCGCCCGCAGCCGCAGTATCACCACGCGCGCCGCGACGACAAGCAGGCCGACGCCTTCCAGAACCCCCCCGCGCCCAACGCCGCGGGGGGCGCGATGCAGCAGCCGCAGGCGCCCGCGTCGCTCCCGCCGGCCGCGCTCGCCACGGCGCCGACGGTGCTGTGGGACGCGGCGGGGGCCGCCGGCGACACGGGCAGCGCCCTCATCGGCATGCTCCTCGGCATGAGCGCGTCCGCGCAGGCGGCGATGCAGGGCGCGCCGCTGCTGCACGCGCAGCCGCCGGCGCGCGGACAGGCGGCGCCCGGCCCGGCGAGCGCGGCCGCGACCGCCGCGCAGCAGGTGCTGCCCTACATTCAGCAGATCTCGACGGCGCTGCGTGCGATCCAGCAGCAGCAGCAGCAGCAGCAGCAGCAGCAGCAGCAGCAGCAGCAGCAGCAGCAGCAGCGGCAGACGCAGCAGCAGAAGGCCCCGTCGAACGAGCCGTCGGTGCCGACGGGCGGCAACGGGTCCGGCGACGGGTCGGGCAACGCTGCTGCGGTGACGCAGCAGCAGCCGCAGAACGGCAGCGGCACGGTGCCCGCGCAGGCGGCGGGCAACCAGCAGCACAGCGGGCTGCCGGGGTCTGGGTCGGACACGTTCTCGCAGTCGCGGACCGCGGGCGACGGGCAGAGCCCGCGCGAGGGTGCTGTTGCCGGTCAGCAGGCGCTGCTCAGCAACGCGGACATGGCCGCCGGCGCCGCGCAAGCGCTGCAGTTTTTCACGACCCTCTTCATGGCCGCGCAGGGGCAGGGTGCCGGCATCGCGGCCGCCCCGGGGGTCGTCGGGGCCGGGCGCGACGCTGCACCGTCCTCGACGCGCGCGCGGCGCAAGCACGCGCGCCACGCGGACGGCGCGGGCGGCGACGGCCAGCGCCGCGGCGGCAACAAGGTGCGCCGCACGGACGCCCGCGCGACGGCCGGCGGCGGCAGCGGCGAGGAGGAGCAGCAGGGGTCTGGCGGCGACCAGGACGAGGCTCAGGTCAACGTCAACCAGAGCAGCGGCGCGGGGCGCGAGGGCTCCAACGAGGCCGGTCGCCTGCAGGGCAGCAACCCCGGCAGCAACCCGGGGAGCGACCCTGGGTCGAACAACGCTGCGGACGACAAGTCCAACCACTCGGAGGCCACGCGCGCGACGTGCAACGGCGCAAGCGGGCGGGCCTCGCCGGTGCGCACGTCGGGCGACAACGCGCACCTCCCCGTGCCCGAGGCCGCCACGACGGAAACGGCGATGGGCACCACGCAGACAAACACCAACCCGGGGATGGGCGCCACCCAGACCGCGATCGCGAGCCACGCGGCGCGCGCGCTCGGCGTGATGCTGCGCGCGTCGGGCCCCGCCAGCGACGCTGGGGTCAAGGTGGTCTCTGCGGAGGGCAACGCGCCCGCCCAGCCCGCCTCGGACGAGAAGGGCGTCGACGCGCCCATGGCCGACACCGCGGCGCCGTGCGACGCCGCCGAGGCGATGATCGTCGATGCCGCGGACTGAACGCCGCACACTTCCAGGCGCCCCGCCGCTCGCTCACCGTTCAAGGCGACCCTGCGCTAGCTGCTGGCGCATGAGGGGCGTCTCTGAGCGCGCTGGCGGCAACCTTCCCAGAACGCCAGCCCTGCACAGAATGATCTATTTCGTCGCGGAGATTCCCGCCAACAACACTCCCTTGGCGCCAACGGGGGAATCTCTCGCCGGGCCCCCTCTTCCCCCCCCCCTCCCGCCCCCGCTACTGCTCCAGAAGGAGCGTCACCCGCCTCGCCAGCCCCCCTTCCCCAGCAGCCCCCGTAACGGTCCCATGCCGCACCTTGAGGTCCCCCCTCGAGGTCTGCCCTCCCGACACCCCCCCTTAAACGGTGTCCAGCCGCGATGCCACGAAACGCCCGACGGGCACCTCGAGGACCACCTCCGCTCGCGCGTATTTTCGACCCACGCGGCTCCCAAGCGCCGCTGCCGCGGGACCCTCCCAAGAGGCAGTCCGAGGTGCTTGACGCACCGCAACACCCCCAACCCAAACGAGAGCTGGCGCGTCCCGCGTAGCGCCCGCGGGACGCCGACTCTTTTTTGTGCCGCTGGCCCTCGCACGCGTCGTTTCGCGGAACCGCGCGCAGGTGAGCGAACCACCGTCAGTTACGTAGACAGACCCTTGCTGGCTAGTTACACATGCACCCTCCACCCCACTTCTCCCCCCGCACCCAGGACCCATCCGCACGTTCCCGCTGGTTATCTGCTCCCAACGAGGTCCGCTCGCCCTGACGCGGCCTCCGTCCCGCCCTCTTTCTGCTCGTTTCCTGTCCTGACAAGACAGTAACCCCCCCTACCAGTCAGCGCGACCCCGGCCTGTGCCCGGCGGTCTACAGTGGCGCACGTCTCGAGTGCGACCGGCGTCACGCGGGCGCTGCGCACGGGCGCGCCCGCAGTGCGACCTTCGACGCGGCCACGCACGAGACATTTTTGCACACTAGGAAGCCCTTCTTGGAACAGGTCGGGTTTCGGTGGCGCAGAACACCCTGACCTGCCCTGTTCTCGAACCCGACCCTTGCACGCGTCCTTCCGCCAGGACGTGTATTCGCCCGGTTGTGCCAGGATCTCACGTCCCTGAACGGGATCAGGCACCTCGCGAGGCCAATCTCGTCGTCGCGAAGGGACGCCCTTGCCCACTCCGCGTCAGCAACAGAACGTGGAATCCCAGCGACTACAGTGCATTTGGAAATTTGCTCGCTTTTTCGACGGGGGTTCGTCACCCAGTGCATTTTTAGCCGCTCAGCACCAGCCCTCTGCGCAGATGCGGCCGCCTAGGCCTCGGATCCCCCGCGGCCGCGACACCTCGAAACCCGCTGGCGCCCCGCTGTGGATGGCTTGAAGCCCCTGCAGCGGGGCCGCGCATGGACGCAAACCACAATCACACCCACACCCACACCCACACACTCACGCACACGCTCAATCATGAAACTCCGCTCACCCCTACAACCGCCACGTCAAAGCGCGCATGTCATAGTCGTCCGTGCTCCCAGCACCCGCTCAACAGCACCCGTCCCCCCGCTTAGCTCGCGTGTCCCGGCCACCGGCCCGACGGACATGCACCACCCGACCGATCGGTGCACCGCGAAGGACTCTCTGCCTTCTCGCAACATTTCCGTGATTTTTGGAGCCACCGTGCCGCGGTCTTTTCCTCGCGGACCCAGGCCCACTGCAGCGGCAGTGAAAAGGATGCCGCCCAGGCAAGCAGCCTGTCGACGCTGCTGGACCGCACTCGCACTGTGTGACTCGTGTTCGGACTGCTGCTGGCGAAGTTCCACTGTCTGCTGTGTGAGTCTCGCCTGCCGTACCATTTCGGTCGCTCCGGCATCCTCGCGGTGAGGGTGCTTGTAGGTCAGCGAAGAACTATCCTCGCGGTGAGGGTGCTCGTAGGTCAGCAAAGTACTATAGCGAAGAACTATGAGTCTAGTCCCCCAGCGAGTCTAGTCATTGTGAATCCAGCAGCAGCCCAGCGCCCAAGAACGCGTGCCATTTCGGTCGCTCCGGCATCCTCGCGGTGAGGGTGCTCGTAGGTCAGCGAAGAACTACCATTCGGTCGCTCAAGCGTCGAAAGTGCTACGCGCCCCCATGCGCCAGTAATGGTCCGCGCTTGTTCTCTCCGAGGCGTACTCCACCCAGCCCGACAATCCCACGAAGTTCATGAAGGCCTGCTGCAGCCGTGCCCCTACGGCGGTGCGGTGGCAGCGTGGATACACAACCCTGGGGGGACTGGCACACTGACTCATGTCGGTTGGACTCTGGACGTGCTGGTGGACCGAGGCACGAAGGCCCGTCGTCACCTGGGGTCGTTCAGAGACTCACGCAGCACGCTGTGCGCTTCCTGAACGATCCCCGCATTGTCTCACCGTCGTGCAGGTGTGGACGTGCATGACTGCGCACATTGCCTACCCTGTCTGCTGTGTGAGTCTCGCCTGCCGTACCGTTTCGGTCGCTCAGGCATCCTCGCAGCGAGGGTGCCTGTAGATCAGCGAGCCACAAAGACCGCCAATGTCCGTTGAGGCTGCGTTTGTAGTCAGCCATCTGATGAATCATTCGCAGAACACTGGGAACGCGATCGCCAGCCGCAATGCCTGCGCCGCGAGCTCGGTGCGCCAGGGACTCGGGCGATAGACTGGCCTGGGGTTGACCGTGATTAACGAGACTGGAAACGCACAAGCCCCGTTGCGCCAGCGACGGTCCTTGCTCTTGAACGCGCGGGTGGTTCGAGCGCCGTTTTCGTCTCTACAGCGAGTACGGGGGCGCTGTGAGGTGAGGTGTCACATTTTGTGTGGGAAGTGAGATCACAGTCAGGAGACTAATGGAGCAGCGATGAGAGGTCACGTCCCCTACGAGGTGCACCAGCGTGTGCTGCAGCCCACAGGGCGCTGCCGCTGGTCTGCCCACTTTCTTGCCGCTCTCGTGTTGAGTTTCGGAGGTTTGGTCTCGCAGTGAATGTCGCGGCCGCTGAGAGGGCTCTAAGGCTCTGGGGCTCTTCAGATAGACATGTGGTAGAGGGCAGGTGATCCTGTGCGGCGCTCGCAGGTGCGACTGGCGACGCAGCTGGGGCCGGGACGAGTGTCGCTGTCTCAAGAGAACGAAACAGACAAGCTGAAGCTACGGGCGAGGCTGAGCGCGGCGATGTTGACTCGAGAGCTGGAGGTGATGACGGTGCCCATCGAAAATGGCTGGGAGTGATGGGGCGCCGGTTGCGTGTGAGGCGGCTCGGGGGATGGGGGGAAGAGTTTGGGGGGGGATTGATGTTGCTCGTCTGTGCACCATCGGGCGCCCAGATGGCGTGGTCGCACTGGCAGCTGCGACAGCTCAGACCTCGTTCCTTCGCCAGTCCTCGTCGTGCTCCTGCTCCTCAGCCCTCCCGTCGTTGCCAGTCTCGCTCCTCGACGACCCGATGAACGCGTTGTTGTGAATGACCATGGTGGGCGTCCGCGGCGTCTCCCCGGCCGCTGGCATGTCGTCTTCTTTGGCATTGACGGAACTGGTCCGCAGGATGTCGGGTTGCGACATTTGCAGGTGGCTGTGGCCGTCCGACGGCTCAATTGTGTGCCGGAAGTTGCTATCCGTCCCGGTCCCCGGGTTCGCCGCCGACACCAGCCACCACACCTCGGGCGCTCCGGATCCCCGCCGGACGATCTCCGCCTTCTTGCCCATCTTCAGGTCCTTGCCCTGGAACCGCCCGATGAGGTCTCCGCCGGACACCATGACGCACTCGAGCGGCTCCTGCACGCCCTTGAACGCCACGGTCCCCGCATCCACCACATGGCAGATCTTGGACGCGGCCATCATCGTCGCGGTCTGCCCGTACGCCCCCATCGAAGTGGGCGTCTGCATCCCGTAGATGGACGCGACCGCCGAGATCGCGCCGTTGCTCGCGCCTCCGGACGTCGTGGGCAGCGACGAGTAGCGAACGCGCATGGCTGCCCGCCCCGGGTGGTCCGGCCCGTCGACGCCCTTCACGGCGAGGCCGGACGCCAGCAGCGACTGCATACCGCGCGTGGCGGTGGTCTTGTCCATCATGATGCTCCCGGCCTGCGCGAGCCCGAAGCACAGCCGCGCAGCGCGGTTCACCAGGGGGCCGAAGTAGTCCGCGCGCCCCGTGATCTTGTGCGGCTCCACCTTGACGGGCCGGCCCTCGAAAATCCCGATCTTCACGGTGAGGCCGCGGAAGAGCAGCTTCCCGTATTTGTCGAGCTCGACCTCGAACCCAGGGATGTCCATGAGCGCCTCGGGCCACGGGGCCTGCACGAGGGCCTCCTGCAGGCGGATCGCCCACTGGATGGCGCGGCCCGGGTCGTGGAAGGCGATCATGAAGGCGCCGTCGAGGTCCTGGCACTCGTACCCCCAGAACTCGAGCAGCGTCGAGCGCACAATCTGCGAGTAGATCTCCATGCAGACGTCGGCGAGCCCGATGGCGCGCGCCGTGAGCCGGTCCACGCAGCACGGCGTGCAGAAGCAGATCGTCACGTTCGGAAGCGCGTTGCCGCAGTCGATGTCGTTCAGCGTCGTGCCGTGTTCCAGGCAGTCCGCGCAGGCCTGCAGGTCGACGCCGTGCGGGCACACCGAGTACGTCTGCTTGATCAGCGCGTCCATCGCGCCCGGGGCGTCGGGGTAGCCCGGCCCGACCTGCCGCATGGCCAGCGGCGGGAAGCTGTGCGCGCGCGCCTCCATGTACGGCACGAGGACCTGGAAGACGTTCTCGCGCGCGCGCTGGCGCTGCTGCGCCACCGTGATGCCGTCGTCCAGCCCCGACGCGTTGCCGCCCTGGAACTTCGCGCGGCAGTTGAGGTGGTACACGCCCATGTCGAGCACGGTGACCTGCCCCTTGACCTGCCCCGAAATGGACTTCTGCAGCCGCAGCAGCTCGTGCCGCTGGTCCTCGGCCTTGGCGAGCGCCTTGACCACGTTGGACACCTTGGTCTTCTGCCGCAGCTGCTGGCCCACCATCGCCTTGGCCCGCGCCTTGGACGTCGCCAGCGCCATCAGCGTCTTCCCGCGCTGCACCGCCGCAGCCTGCGCGAGCACTGCCGGCGCCATCTGCGGCCTCGTGGCGCCCGGCGTCTTCTCCGCCTCGCCGTCCTCCACCGGCGCGCCGCGCGGCGCCTCATGCTGCGACCCCATGGCATGCTCCTCCAGGGCGTGGAGGTCCTTCGCGGGGCTGGCGCTCCGAGCGGCGGCGACCTCCGACGAGCCTTCCTCCGGCCCTGTGCCGCCCAGCGTGTTCGTCATGCTGCCCTCCATCGGCGCCTCCGCCACAGTCGAGAGATTGAGGCCAATGTTGACGTCTGACGCCGCGAGGTGCTCCGCAATCTCCCGCGCAAACTCCATGCCCGCGGATGATGCCGTTTCCAGCTGGCGAGTGTCGACCGCGTTGACGATGGCGGCGCTGTGGCTGGAAGTCTTGTAAAGCTGCTGTGTGGAAGGCATAGGCCTCCCGCCCCCGCCGTGCAGGCGCGCACCGCCTGCCGTGTCCCCCTGCGGCGACGCAACCTGAAGACGCTCGAGCGTCCTCCCCTGCAGCATCGTGCGCAGGTCGATCCGCGCCAGGTGCGCCGTGCGCTTCCGGTACCGCTTCTCGTTCTCGCGCACGCGCTCCTCCGGGCCCGGGAGCTCCATGCTGCGCCGCGCAGTCTTCGCGTCGCGCTTACCCACCATCATGCTGCGGAACCGGCCGCGAGAGGACGCCGCTCTGGCGGGCGCCTGCCCCGAGGCACTCGTTGCGCGAAATTCCAGGAACCCGCCCGCGCGGCGCGCCTCGTCGCGCGACGGCGACTTCGCCGGCGCTACCGCGACGCTTGCGGTCCCGTCGGGGTCGATCGGCTCCCCGGCGGAGTCAGTGGCGAGGCGCTGCGGGCCCGACATGGCCGAGTCACTGCCTCCGCTTGTGGACGGCGCGAGGCCGCCGGAGGACCCCGAGGACTCCAGCGCCTTTGCCGCGCTCGCAAGCAGGTCGTCGCCGGTGGAGGGCAGCCCCGCCAGGGTGGCCAGCTGCGACTCGGGGTCGGGCGAGCTCTCCATGTCCGGGCTCGCGATGCGAACGCGCAGCTTCTTGCGGCTCTGCTTGCCCGCCCTGAGCTGCGACTGCACCTCCGCGGCGACCTCCTGGGGCACCGTGACGGACTTGTCGGGCCGCGACGAGTGCGTGGTGTCCTCGCCCTCCGTTTTGAGCCACCGCCGGTTCGGTACGACGCCCGCGTCCGCCATGCCCTGGAGGATGAGCTGCACGTTGCCCTTGTCGAGCGCGGTCAGGTCGCGCGACGTCTCGAGCGTGGAGAAGAGCCGCTCGAGCTGATCGGCGATGCCCACCATCGTCGGGTTGTCGCAGATGATCTGCCCGCCGTGCGCGTAGTCCGCGAGCTCCTTGGCGACCTCCATCACCTGGCCGGTGTACTCGAAGCGCCGCGTAACGTGGTGCCGCTGCCGGTTGGTCGCCATGCCCGTCGCCGCCACCATGCGCACGCTGAGGCCGCGGAACGGCATGCTCACGTGCGACTGCGCGCGCGGGTGGTTCAGGATCTGCTCCGGCCACTGCGCGGCGAAGAGCGCCTGCTGGACCGTCAGGCAGTACGCGATCGCGTCGTACGGCTCGTGGAAGGCCAGCACGAACGAGTCCCCCTCCGTGTAGCACTCGTAGCCCTTGTACAGGCCCAGGTACGCGCGCAGGGTCGCGTCGTGGATCTCGTTCGCGCTCGACATCGCCTCGGGGAGCTCCTCCCACAGCTCGGTCGAGCCCTGCGGCGCAGCAGCGGGCGGGACGGCAGGCCAGGTGGGCGGTCGTGCCAGGCACGTGAAGGCGCGGGAGGGCAGGCGGGTGCGGGGCTGGGCGGGCGCGGGGCGCCGCACCTCGACGTCCGTCACGACGATCGTGACGGAGCGCCCGACGTTCGGCGGACCGCGGCCCTTGGCGAGGTTGAGCAAACGTCTCTGCGAGCCCTCGTAGCGCGCCCCGATGATCAGGAGCAGGCCCAAGGCGAGCACGAAGACAGTCGCGGGCATCTCCTGTGCCAAGATGTGCCTCCAATTCCTGCAAACCGGGCGCGCGGGGCCGGGTGAGCTGCGCGCGCGTGAGGGGGCCAGCCCTGAACGGATGACCCAGCTGCGCAGCGCAGCACGGGCACCTCGCGCCCAGAAGGGCGCGGGGACGAGACGCTGACCTGTCAACGAGGACGTCGTGGCAGATTTCGACCAGCTCGGAGGGCGTGCGGCCGCTCTCCCCGTCGTCACCCCCTGCATCCCCCGCCTGCAGGAAACGCTTCGCAAAGGCACCCTGCACCAAGGCCCGCGGCATCGGGCGCATCCCAGCGCCATGTGCAGCCCCATCGACCTGCGAGAGGCCGAGGCACGCACGTGTGAGCGAGCAGGTTGCGGAGGAGAGACTGAGCAGTCAAAGTGCGCGCGTGCCCGGGAAACGGGCTCCCGGGGCGGTCCAGCAGAGCGAGCCGCGTTGTGGGCGGCATGGAGGAGCCTCCGGACGCCAATGCGCGTCGGCGGTCCGCTGCCGCGCAGGGTTTCAGGGCCGGCACAGCACCTCGGCCGAGCCGGGCGGCTACGGGTGCGTGAAGGAGACCGTGCTCGGGAATATAGCCATGTACATGGGTATCCTAGGCGAACACGCTTCGAAGGGCTGCCTTTCATGTGCACGGGCGGCCCAATTCCGCCCTGGAGCAAGTCGGCGCCGATGCGCTCGGCGGCGCTCGTTGAGCGGGCGTTACGCGCCCCGCAGCAACAGAAGCGTGCAAAAATATATCCAGGAGCCAAATGACCCGCACATTCGCCGGGGTTCCGCAGTGAGCGCACCTGCCGAGCGTGGACGTGCTCGTTGGAGAGCCTGGCGTCGTCGCCGTAGAGGATCGAGTGCTCCGAGTTGCTCGCGCGTATCGACTCGCGTATCGTCAGTGAGCCGGCGCGTGCGACCCACGGGCCCGCGACGGCCACGACGAGCGCGAGGAGGAGAAACGTTCCTTGGAAGCGCATGCTTCGGTGAGGCCCCTACCAGCGCCGGCACACCTGAGACATCAACGAAATCTGAACCCGTATGCCACGCAGGGCTGTCTCGGCGGCGAGCGCCACAAATTGCCAAGCAGGCAGCGCTGCGGCGACCTACACAGAGTGTCAAGGCAGGATGACGCGCGCCAGGCTGGCAGGTGGACCGGATATGAGTTTCCGAATCCAACTCAGGCCACCAAGCAATCGCGTGCCTCCAATCAAACACCGACCGTTGCCCGACGCCGCCGCCCGGAGCCGGTCCGCTGCCTCAAGGATTGGGCCTTGAATGCGCAGCTGTGCTAGGCTGACTGGATGGGCGCGCCCTCGCACGTGCCAACACCATCAGGTCTGCACACGTGCCGCGTTCGCGCCCCCCGACGGGCCCGGGCGAGGCCCTGCGGGGGACAGTCGCAGCCGGTAGCCCCATGACGTGGTGAGACCAGCACGCCGTGCCCCGGGGCGGCTCGAAGGCGGCAGGCGCGCGCCATGTGCTCGCGCCCGGCGCGTCCTTGCTCAGATGAGTGGGCGTTCGCGGCGTGCGACCCGCTTTTGTGACGTGGCAGCCCCGCGAATCCCGCAGGGGCGACGCACAGGCAGCTCGCTCACGGTTGACACAGCACGAGGACCGGTGTGTCCGCCGACACGGATGCGCGGGATGGCGCAGTAGCGCAGCAGTTGTGCTCGTGGCAGCTCACGTCCCGCCGTGCCGCCCAGACGCGCGGGCGTCACACCATGCCGTGTCACGGCGCCCCGCCCTGCGCGCCCGCGCGGGGCAACGGGGCCCTCCGCTGTGCGCGGCGAACGCATGCATCGACGTGCTCCGTGCGCTCGGACGCGGGAACTAGCCACCCAAAGCGCGTTCGGGCACGCAGCGGCCTCCTCACAGCGGGCCTCGAGTGTTGGCCGCGGCGGCGACGCTGGCAGCGACGTCGAGGTGCGCGGGCGTCCTGTCGTGACGGAGACGCGGTTGAGCGGCCGACATGGCGCGTCGTGCTGGCCGCTGGGGGCACCGGCGGCCACGTGTTCCCTGCGCTGTCGGTTGCCGAGGCCGTGCGCGAGCTCGGAGAGGCGCGCGGGTGGAATGTCTCGATCAGTCTGATGGGGGATCCTCGCAGGTGCGGCAGGATCGCGGGAGGGCGCGTGTTGCGCAGGGGACGCGAGGGTTCTGGGCAGCTGCCAGTGCATGTTGCCTCCGGGCTCGCCGTGGCCCGCGGAAGGGCGATTCCGAAGTGAATCTTGCCGCATCGTCCACGCATGATGCGAGATTCAAATTTGCGACACCGCAGGATGGAGTGGCGGCTCGCCAAGGAGCACGGCCTGCCGACGCACCCAGTCAAGGCGGTCTCGCTGCGCCGCCCGCTGTGGCTGCCCTGGAACGTGCTTGCGCCTTTCCGGGTGCTCATGTCGATCATCAAGGCCGCGATGTACGTCGCGCGGGTCAGACCGCACGTCCTACTCGGCACTGGTGAGTTCCTCCGCCTCCTGCCCCAACAGCCCCCACACAGGCCCTCGCAGCCGTGGACCTGGAGCTGTGTCGATGGCACCCCCGCCCTCGCGATGTCCCCCTGCTGACCACAGGCGCGCTCGTCCCCGACGTCTCCGCGAACTGGTGTGTCGACCTTCCATGCGCAGGTGGCTACGTGTCCGTGCCAGGGTGCCTGGCTGCGCGCTTGCTCGGCGTCCCGGTCGTGATCCAGGAGCAGAACGCGCGCCCGGGGCTCGCCAACCGTCTGCTCGCCCCCCTGGCGGCACACGTCTGCGTCGCGCATCCCTCCGCATGCCAACAACTCCGCGCGCCGCGCGGGCGCTGCTCCGTGCTGGGCAATCCTGTGCGGGAAAGCATTCTCCAGGTCGGGCGCGAGAGGTGCGCCGGCAACCCACGTGGGCGCCACGCAAACCGACCGCTCACCGACTGCACACGTCGCAGCTGCACCGGCACGCGGCGCTCGACCTCCCGAAACGAACGAGCAGTCCTCCGGCGCACTGTGCGCAGGGAGGCAGTGTGGCGTCTGATGGACTGGCGCGAGGAGCGGCAGCGTGCGCGGGCGCGGGGGGCGTCGCGCAACCTGCTGGTTCTAGGGGGCTCCCTGGGCGCGCCGCCGATCAACCGCGCCGTGCTCGGGAGCCTGGTCGACCTGCTGCACTCGCTGCAGCCGGACGTGCGGATCGTGTGGCAGACCGGTCGGGCGGCGCACCACGAGGTGTGCCGCGAGGTGCGAGCCCTGGGTATCGACCCCCAGGGCCCGCGTCTGACGGTGGTGCCCTTCCTCGATGACATGGCGAAGGAGTACGCGAACGCGGCGCTGGTCGTGGCGCGCGCCGGGGCGCTGACGTGCAGCGAGCTGCTGGCGTCCGGCACGCCCGCCGTGCTGATTCCTGCGCCGCACGTGGCCGAGGACCACCAGCGGCTGAACGCGGAGGCGATGGCCGACGCTGGCGCGGCGGTGGCCGTGCTGCAGCGCAGCCTCACGCCGGAGCGGCTGTTCGAGGAAGTGCTGGGTTTGTTCGACGACGGGGCGCGGCTGAGGGCCATGGCGGAGGCTGCGCGCCGCATCGCACCGGAGAGCGCAGCGCAGGAGATAGCGCGCCGGGTCGAGGAGGCGGCGGCGAAGGGGCGGCTGGGAGTCCCTGCCGCGCAGGTGTCGCATGCGTGACGGACTGACTCACTTTACTTGTGTGCAGAATCACGATGTCGACGCGCTGCGTTGACCCCAGGGCGTGAGTGTCCTCGTCCCTGCACGGCAATCACTGCTTCTCTACCAAAACTGGCCCGCCACGGGGCACGAGAACCGTCTGTTGTGACACCAGCGCCGCAGTCCATGGCCAGGCCCGCTCGTTCCCGGAGAGAGCGTACCGCTGGGGCGCAGCAGTCCAGCAGCAGGTGGCGGAGGTCCTCCGGGGCGGGCGAGACCGCCACGTCCACGCAGAAGCGGCAGACTTTCGACGGGTGCGACAGCGGTGTGTGTTGCCACTGCTGCTCCTGGTCCGCCATGGCCATCGTGGAGGTGCGCAGCCTCGTAGCTCCCACACGCAGGCGGGACAAGGCACGGCGGTCCGCGTGGTAGATCGCGGTGTCGAGCAGATGTGGAGGGATGGTGAGCGGTGGTGGTGGCTGGCACCACCAGGCGTACCTGGCCCGTGTGCGGCCAAGCCCGTGCTGAGTGACCTCGGTCCGGGGATCCGGGGTTGCCGCGGGCTCGTGGTCCGGCAGCACGACCTGAGCGATCTTTCGTACCCTGCGAGTGAGTCGGAGGGGGCCCGCAGCACGAGTGAGGACTGGCTCGGCCGCCGCGCTGCTGCCGGATCGCGCATCTTCATCACGCCCGTGCTAGACCTCGGGCTGTGTGCCCGACCCTGTGATCAGGGAACCGGGTGTCGCTACGAGCAGGCCTGACAGCTCCAATTCGAGGTCGTGCCGCGGCCGTGCCGGCGCATGCGCCCACGCAGCACAGCAGACGCGGCCCTCGACGCCGAAGGACCGTGCTGAGCCCTCAAGATGCTCGTGTCACGCGGAAGAGGAGGTGCGGGGGCGACCGTGGGCACGCCAGCGGGCGCGGGCTGGGTCGCGGGCTCCTGCGGGCCGGTGGTGGAGCGATCCGGGTATCGACCGGCATCCGTGCGCTCATCCAGTAGCGAGCGCGACCTTGGGGGCGAGTCGTCGCGGCCCTCGCGTCCGCCGCATTCCGCGTGGTCCCATGCAGGCAAGCGCAGCGTCGCCGCGGGCGATAACGAGCACTGACAGCAGGGGGCGCGATATAGAACCACCGCCTACGGATGTGTGCCGCCCGCGGCAGGTGTTTGCGGGCCGAGTTCCCGGGGGGGAAGGCGTCACAGTGCGCGCCGGCCGCTCGGCACCAGTTGCCCGGCGAGGCACACGCGTCACCCGGTACGCCCCGCGACCCCCCCACAGTGATGTCCACGACATCGGCCGCAACCACCGAACTGCACGGCGCCGGGATCCCCGGCACCGGATGGCACGCCGGGGTGCCTGCTCCTCTCAGGGAGGTGAGGCTCTCTCACCCTGACTGGCGGGGCTCCGATCGCGTGGATGGAGGCGCCCGGAAGCAGTCCACGCACGGCCTGCGATGCGCCCTCGCCCGTCCTCCACATTCTGCCATCATGCACCGGGCAGTCGCTGAGCGACGCTCCGCCCAGCATGGCCGGACAACTGTTGTCAACACCCCCATCGCGCCGGCATCATGCCGTCCTAGAGGCCGGCTGCGCGCCCAGCGTCGCAACTACGGGCACGCCGGCCCCTCTGCGGTAGGCGCTGCGAATCTAAGGCGAGGAGGCAACTATCCCAGAGCGGTAATCGAGACTCGAGTGAGCACACGAGGTGACCACCTGTTCCCTTGTGGCCGGCCACGCGCTCCGGACGAGGGGTTTGGAGCCCGTGCCGCCCCACGGACGCCCTGTCAGGCTTCTCCTGAGTCGTTGTGTCTCCGCAAACGGCGGAAGCGGCGTGTTGACGCCGAAAACCCGATGCGAGCCACAGTTGCCCCAAAAAGCAACGGCTTGAGGCGCTGTTGAGCGCTGAACCGAATGATAACCGAACGATTGATGCGGCATCTCCGTGCGCGCGCGCGGGACAACCATCTCCCGCGCTGCCGTCGGCAGGCGCTCTGCCCTTGACTCCATGGTCGCGCTTCCCAAGGCGCCTCGCGGCCCGATTCTGCGTTTCCCGCTGCTTTCATCGCGATGAATGTCTCGACCGCGCCCGTTTCCCCATGCGCGAAGACGGCGCCGCCGCGCCCCGCGATCCTGCTGAGGTGGTGGCCTGCCGCAACAGACGCTGCTCATCGCGCTTTCGCTCCTCCGCGCCCTCCATCAATTGTTTCATACCGACGCGGAACGGCCGCGACGTGGCGCGCTTCGCTCATACGCCCCCGCGGAGCGGCGCAGTTGTCCTGCGGCCCCCCCCCTGCCCCGCGCGCCCGTCTCTGCGATGTCCGCGACCCATTCGCCTCGCCCCATGATCGCGCAGGTCTCGCTCACTGGCTCGGAGGCCATCCCAAGCGTTCAGGACGCGGAGGACACCACCACCTCCATGGCGAACCTCAAGGTGAGTCGGCCTGGCACGGCGGCCTGGAACCCCGCCTTGCGCCAACGCGTCGTCTGAAAGGGGCCCCGCGGCGCCTTCCGGCGACTGCACGAAGCGCGCGCCGCTGCCGCACTGCGCGATGATGCCCTTCGCACCCTCCCTCCCGGTGCTGAGGCGGCACGTGCGTCGTTCGCCCTCGTCGAGCCCAGCCTCCCCATCTCACCTTCGGGAGCTGTCCTCACCGTCGCTCCGCAGGCCCACGCGGGAGCCGCGGGCAGCCGCCGAGTCGACTAGACTCGGCGACATCGGCCAGCAGGCGTGCAGGCCACTGCCCATGGATCGCCGAGGCCGTGGTGGCCGAGGCCGTGGTGGCCGAGGCCGTGGTGCTGCACGTGGCGTGGTGACCGATGAGCGCGGGCACGCGCATAATCGCTTCCTCACGGAGCACGGGTCGAAGCGGCGTCGGAGCAGCAGCTCGTCCACACCGTCACAGTTCACGCTAGAGGACGCGATCAAGCTCAGTTTGTCAGGAGCGGTCCAGTTCAGCGGGCCTCTCCGAGAGGCGTTCTTGGAGCTGGTGCGCGAGTTCAATTTGTGGGTCAGCCAGCGCGCGGAGGTCGCCAACATGCTGGTGCAGCATGCCCTGCTCCTGGCCCTGGAGCGCGAGGAGCAAAACCTGCACAGGGCTCTCGACATCGAGAGCGACGCCGGCGTGAAGAGCATGTACCTTCATGCGATGACGGGCACCGCGCAGGACATCCACTCCCCGGCGTTCGCCATCGGCCTCAAGCCGTCCTTCGAGAAGTTCGACGCCCTGGGGCTCCCGGCGACGCTTGCGGAGGGGGCACGCATGGAGGGGGACATTCACGCCTTTAACAGAGTCGCCGGCGACCTGGCCCGCGCGTTCCAGAGCCTGGGCTCGGACGTGACCTTCAAGGCCCGGCAGCGCAAGGTCATCCGCGCCTTGCTGTTGAAGATGGCGCCCGACGACACGCGCGACGTGCGCAAGTGGCGTCTCCGGAGCATCGTGGACCAGATCAACGGGGATCCGCCGTCGGAGGACATGAAGCGCACCATGTCCCGCAAGGCCTACAAGCTGACGCGAGACATGAAGAAGCTGATCAAGGAGCACCGCGCGGTCCTGAAACCGCGCGAGTGGGTTGAGCAGCGCGAGGCTTCCCGCTTGGTCGTCGACGCCGCCACCGGGCTGGGGGTGGGCTGGTACAAGGAGGAGAAGGAGAAGAAGGACGTCGTGTGGGACGAGGAGTGGCGCAAAAACCACCCCTGGGAGGTAGTGCGCTACTATGCGTTCCTGCTGAGGAAGTGCGACATCCACAAGCTCAAGCTGCGACGCCCCTTTACTCTGGCCCTACGCCCCCACGTGCGGCGCCAGTATGTGCCCATCTCGCCGGAGGTCCTCCAGGGACTGCTTCGCGCCTGTCGCGCGCGGGTCTCACGCGCTGACTGGGAGGCGCACTTCGGCCCCACCGACAACGACCTCGACCCCCTCGGAAGGGCTGGCCTGGAGGCCTTCAAGAAGCGTGCGGCCAACTTCTGGTGGCCCAAGGTGTTCGTCATGAAGCGGAAGCTGCGGCGGGAGCGCAGGGACACCGTGGTGCCGCGCGGCAAGGTGGCCAAGGGGGACAAGACGAGCGGCCGCAAGAAGAAGACGAAGTCTCGCTTCGAGGAGCCCGCGCACACTCCCGACGACGACCCGCACAGGCGCATGCGCGGGGCCGGTGGGTGGACGTTCTCCGGGCTGGTGGCGACGGACGGCGTCGGAATCGACTTCCACTTCAGCAAGAAGCAGCCGCGGCGGACGAAGGCGCGGAAGGTGTCACAGGGACAGAAGGCCGCCGGACAGAGGGGGGCGCAGGAGCCCGCTGGCGGCCCGCTCGAAGGTCAGTGCGTCGTCGGGGTGGATCTCGGTCGGATCAACATCTCCCAGGCGGTCGTCAAGCGCCCGGACGGGGAGTTCATCGTGCGCCCCGCGTTCTCGGCCGCCCGCTACCACACAGAGAGCGGCCAGAGGCGACGCGCGCGGCGCACGCGGGGCTGGGGGCAGGAACGGGTGGGTAGGGTCGGCGTGTTTCGTCGGGATCCGAAGTCCGTCGCGTCTCGCACGCGGTCGAAGCCCCTCCCCGCCAAGTTCGCCGAGGTGATGCAGGGGCTCGCCACGTCCAGTCGCGCCGACATGGAGAAGGCCGTCAAGGCCTACGGCCCCATTCGCGACGACATCTGGCGGCTGCGCACGCAGCTCAAGTGGGCGCGCGAGCGCTTCAGGGCGCACCGGTTGTCGCAAAAGGCGATCAGCCGCGACCTGCGGGGCGCCAAGAGGTGCTGCGCGCGCGACGGAGACGGCAAAAAGCGCCCGCCTCACCTCATGGCGTGCGGCGACGCGGCGTTCCCCGGGACCGGCCGGGGATGCCTGCCCGTCCCGCTTGAGACGTATCGTCGCAAGGCCAAGCTCACCTTCCAGCCGGACTTCAAGGCCGTGGCGGAGGACTTCACCACCAGGGCCCACTGGCGCTGTCGAAAGTGGACCGTTCCCGCGCACGCGCGGCGGCCGGACGCCAGTCACGATCACGTCGTGCACGACGTCCGGTGGTGCCCCATCTGCGAGCAAAAGGTGGCAAGGGACAAAAACGCCGCCAAGAACATGGCGGAGGCGGCCGCTCCGGACCGCCCGGCCTACCTCTGTCCTCCCGGCGAGGGCGGCGGCGGCGGCGGCGGCGTCGGCGGCGGCGGCCAGCACAAGGTGCACATGCTGAAGTGCTGGTGCAAGGAGCCGCGCAAGGCCAAGTCGCGGCGCACGTGAGTCCAGGAGGCGTCGACGACTCCAGGACCAGCGTCGCACGCGGCCCCGCGAGCGTGCGGGGCAACAGAAAAAAACCTCAGAACACAAGTTCTGGTACTGGAGGACTGTTCGCAGCGACCTCCAAGTAGGCGACCCGAAAATGTCGCTCTTTCGAGGACATCTTTCGAGGCGCTAGCGGCTGTGCCCTGACTACAGGGTGTGACCGGGTCACGACCTATCTCCTGCTTGCGGAGGACGGGTTACAGCTGTGACACCTCTACGACCGCTTGTGGCCGCCGCCCCGACCGCCCCGCCCGGCCTTCTTCGCCCCGCCCGGCCGCGCCGACCGCGCCGCAGCCGCTTGCCCGGACACCGCTCCCAGACGCATCCTCGGCGTCTTCCTGCCCGCGTCGCCGCCCTCCGCCGGGCCGGACCTCCCCGCCGCCATCTGCACGCCGCGAATCGCCTCCATGATCTCCGCGAGGTCCTCTTTGCCCAGGTCCGGCCGCGAGGCCAGGAGGCGCTCCAGCATGTGCGGCGTGACGCCCGCGTCGACCTGCAGGAGCGTCGTGTACGCCAGCACCGCCGACTCGACCGAGTCGATCGACAGCATCTCGCGCAAGTCCGCGAGCGGCTGCACGGCGGCCTGCACGCGCTTCTCCGCCTTGCCCCTGCGAGTCCAGACACATCACAGCAGGGCCGAAACTCAGCAACAGACGGGCACGCGAGGCTACGGAACAGCCAGCCGTCAAGCGACCTGCATCGCGAGCGAGCGAGGCGCCGTGGCCACCCACCCGGACGACTTTTCTTGGAGGAGTGAGACGCAGGCGCGCAGGGACTTTTCGTCGTCGTGGATGCGCCGCACCGCCGCGTTGTCCACGACCTGCAGCCGCATCAGGATCGCGCCGGCGTACGTCCCCGCTATCTCGGCGACCACCGCCTCGACGAGGCGCTCGTACGCCGGACGTTTGAGCAGTACGCCCATCTCGTTCATGTAGTCGTGCACCGTGGCAATCAGTCCCCCCATCGCCCGCCCTGAAGCCCACTCTCCGCCTACGGCCCCGTCCGCCCGAGACCCGCCCCTGTGCTCTACGCAGAGCTGTCCCGTTAGCTCCGCGGTCCCCGGGTCGCGCATGATGCAGCCGCACAGCTCCGTGATGGCCCGGCGCGACACTGAGAGGAAGTCCGCGGCCGCGTCCCCGACCTGCTGCGCCACCGCAGCCCGCCGCCTGCCCATGAACTCCGCGCCCCGCAGCCGCTCCTCGATCGTCTCCTGCGCCGAGCTCGCAGCAGCAGCGAGCACGGCTCAGAGCGACGCAGGAGCCACAAGAGCACCGTTATCGAACGCTCCACCGCCTCGCAGGCGTCGCGTGCTCGTACAAGGCGTCGCGCTGCATGGTCGTGGTCTGCGTGGCGCTCACCTGGAGGTCGAGCGCGTTGTCGTAGCTCTGCAGCATGTTGTTGATCAAGGCACACAATCGCTCAATTCCCAACCCCTGGCCCTCGGCCCCGCTCGGGCCCTCCAGCTCGTCCTCGCTCGCGCGTGCCATCCAGCTGATGATCCCGGCGAGCCCCCCGAGCATGCGCGCCGTGAGCTCCGGGCACGACACCTTCTCACTCAGCGTCAACTGGTCATTCACCAAACGGAAGAGGTCCGTCGGCGCATCCGTGTAGGCCAGCCCGCTCGTGTCCTGCTTCGGCGTCGCCTCGCGGTCCGCCGTGACAATGTTTGTCGCCCAGCCGCGCACTGCCTCCAGGGTGCGCTTGATGTATGTGTCCATCAATGCACCCAGCCCGCAGCTCTCCCAATCGAGCTCCAGGGTGTCCTCGCGCGCCTCATCGCCCTGCTCACTCGTCGACCCGAAAATGTCGCCGAGCTCGCCGTCCAGACGGAGCTGCGTCGGCTTGGCGAACGACGCAAGCGACGGCGCAATGCCCAGCGCGCCTACGCGCGACACGTACGTCATGGCCCAGCCTATGATGGCCAGCACCTCGGCGTTCGAACAGACGGACGCTCCCTCGCCGAGCATCCGCAGGCACTCCTCGAAACGTTCGTGGTACACCGACCAAATGAGGCGGAACGGATCCATGGTGGGAATCGAACCGTCTTCCTCGTCGCCCCCCTGGCCTGGCGAGCCGTCGCCGCTGGCGTCGTCCTCATCCGTGTCCTTCGCCTTCTTCGCGCGCCGCCCGACGTCCGCGGGAGGCAGGCAGGGCGCCACGTGGTCGAACACGAAAAACAGCTCCTGCGCAAAACAGCACAGCCAACGCCAGCTGAGCGCCCGCCAGGCTCCGCGCGCATCGCAACCGATACGCCACGCATCGGGCGGGGGGCGCTTGCCTGCATGAGCTCGTCCGCCACGTCGAGCAGCTCCATCACGTCGGTCTTCTTTTCAACGCGCTGTGCGGGGCGGCCCGGAGCGCCCTGCTTCGCGCCGCCGACCGAATCACCGGTCGCGTCGCCGACGACCGCGGATCCAAACAGCGACGAGACGCCGCGCCTGTGGCCCGGCCGCGACTCCGCGGCCTGAGCGGACGCCGTCGCCGCCCGCACCGCCTGCACGATTTCGCGGCACATGGCGTCGATGTTCCTGAAGCGCGCGACGACACCCTCGCGGATGGCGTCCTCCATGCGCTGCCGGTAGTTCGACGGCAGCGAGGCCGCCTTCAGCGCAGCGGCTGACGCCTTCCCGCCCTTGCCTCCATCTTCGGCAGCTGCGGTGTTCAACGACACGCAGGCCTCTCGTGAGGCCAGACGTTCCTGACCGCCTGACGGACTTGACATTCAGGGGCAAGACAATCGAGTTGCGCACGCAATCCACGACGCTCGCCACATGCGGTCGTGTGGCGCACCGAGCAGGCCTTGCACTTTTTCCTGCACGACGACGATCTGCGCTGCCTCCACCAGCCGTGCGGGGTCGTCGTGCGCGACCGCCAGGAAATTCTCGAAAATGCCAAAGAGCTGGCTCTGCAGGAAGCGTTGGCAAGGGATCTGGTCGTCACCACGCAAGAAGCACAGTCGCTTGGAAGCCGGCCATGGCGAGGGCGTCAGCTTGCGCGGCCGCACCTCGAACTTGTCCTGGACCGCGTCGGCCCTCTGGAAGTACTCGTTGAGCCCGAGCGTCTCCAGCCCTGACTTGAGCGCCGCGCCGCCCCTGCCGCCCTTTGCACGGCCCGCAAGGCTGGCCTTCCGCTGTGCGCACATCGCCTGCAGCGCGACGATCGCCTGAAACACCTGCATCATGTCCGCGCCCCGCGTCTGCAGCGCCTCGACCGCCTCCGCCGCCGCGGGGATGTCGGAGATGCCCTCCACCTCCCCCACCGTCGACTGCAGGTTCCGCCGCACCACCGCGAGCATCTGCAGCCGCTCCTGCTCCGAAACGATCCCGCACGACTCCGCACACAGCGCCTGCGGCGTGCAGCAGCGGCGGGGCCGTGCGCCTGTCGGGCAACGCGGTCAACGCACCACGACATGAGCCGGCCACGGGGGGCGACATGGGAGGTCCGGAGGACGCGACGAGGCGCGGGGCGCGTGGAGGGGGGCGCAGCGTGCCTGGATTTGCTGCACCGTGCGCTGCAGCCCCTCGAGCGTGCTCCGGACGTGCGCAATGAGCGTCAGTCCCTTGCGCATCTCCATGACCTGCCCGTCCATGATTTGAGACAGCCATCGCCGCGTCTCCTCGAGGTGCTGAGCGGTGTCGGTCTGGAAGCGGTCTGCGTGGTATCGGCGCGGCACGGGTGTCGTATTGGCCTTGTCCGCCACAACATTTGTGATGCGGCGCAAGCACGCACGTGCGGCTCGTTGCGGCGCAGCGGGAGTCGGCTGTCCTCGCATGGGCACGCCGTCCTTCAGCAGAACTTGCATGTAGCGTCGGGGAAACGCGGCCTGCCTGCTCAGGAGCGCCGGTGCAACTTCCAGAGGGGCGCGACGGGTGTGGGTGGCGAACCTAGGCTGTCTAGATCGTCAGGCGTGGCCAGGAGTCGATGGAGCTCCTCGACAGCGCTCTTCTTCGCCTCGTTCGCGATCTGCGCGATGCCCGCGCCCTCCGGAACGCCCCCGCGAGCCATCTTCAGTGGGGCCGCGCCGACGTTCCAGGCCCGTTCGCGGCTCTCCAAGTCCCCTCACACCAGACACCACATCACTCCGGACCCTGCCGCCTCGCGGCCATGGTAATGGCGGCGTGACCAGAGCCAGGTCCAGAGAACAGCTGCAAGGGCACTTTGCCCCCTCGTCGGCCCTCCTCCGAGCTTGTTCCGCTGCCTTTCTCGCTTCGGTGCAGACAGCAGCGCGCGTGCCTTGCGCGAGGCCCATGAGAGCCCGCCCCCGCGACGCACTGGACCAGGAGCGCGGGGGACTCCCGCGCGCTGACACAAGGGCTAGCTCCACCCCGCGCAGGTCGGGCCAGTCGAGTTTCGGCCAGCAGCCGATGTCCGCGAGCACTTCAGCCGGCGTCCTCGACGTCTCGTCGCGATTCGTTCGGGGTGCGAGATGGCAGTGCTCTCAGCAGCGACGTTGGCGCCGTGCACGCCCGCCGCGGCGCTGCGCAGGGCTGCGTGCCCGGCGGTGCGGGCGTGCTCGGTCGGCTCTCCGTGCTCCAGGGCAAGGCTCTCGCGATGCGGACGCCCGACCGTCGCGGCGTCGCGCGCCACCGTCGTTGCCGCTGCGTCTGCAGAGGGTGCCTCCCCGGGCAAGGTGCGCAGCCTGTATGAGAACCGCGCGTCGCCATCAGAGCGGATAAATCAGACAAGGAAGATGCCATCGCGTCGCCAGAGGCGCCAAACGGTTCCACGACGTGCAAGCCCCACGCCGTGACGCTCCTGGCGCATCCACGGCGGCCCCCACGGAGCCCCCACACGTCGCGCACACCGATGCATCTGCTCATCAGCGTCACGGACTCTGTTCCATCCCAGCGAGCACTGCACAGATGGCACCGAGTCCGAGCCGCGGCTCCTGTCGCCCCCTGCCAGCACACATCCACTCAGACAGCCCGCCTGCAGGTCGAGGACGGCTCCATGTCGGTTGTGCTCCTCGCGGGCGGCGTCGGCAAGCGCATGAAGGCCTCGATGCCCAAGCAGTACCTCCCCTTGCGCGGGAAGCCCATCGCCACGTGGTCGCTGGAGACGTTCGCTGCCATGCCCGAAGTGGGCGAGATCGTCGTGGTGTGCGACCCGTCGTACCGGGACATCTTCGAGGACGTGACGCTGCCGCGGTCCGTGCCGCTGAAGTTCGCGCTCCCGGGCAAGGAGCGCCAGGACTCGGTGTTCAACGGACTGAGTGAGGTGGCCGAGGGGGCCGCGCTGGTGGCGGTGCACGACTCCGCACGGCCGCTCGTGCGCGCGGAGGACGTGAGCCGGTGCGCGGCGGACGCGGCGCGCGTGGGCGCGGCGGTGCTGGGCGTCCAGAGCAAGCAGACCATCAAGGAGGCGGGGGCGGACCTGATGGTGGTCAAGACGCTGGACCGCAGCCGGCTGTGGGAGATGCAGACGCCGCAGATCATCGAGCCGGGGCTGCTCAAGCGGGCGTTCGAGAAGGTGCGGGGGTCGCTGCGGCGTGGCGGGGGGAGTGTGGGAGGTGTCTGTTGCTCACGGGGGGGCGTGTTGGGCTGTGGCGTGCAGGTGAATGCGGAGGGGCTGGAGGTCACGGACGACATCTCGGTGGTGGAGCACCTCGGCGCGCCGGCGATCATCACGGTGGGGGACTACACGAACATCAAGGTCACTACCCCGGAGGACATGTTCATCGCGGAGCGCTTCCTGGACGAGGTGGGCGTCGGCGCGTAGGGCACAGCACGGGACCGAACGGTGCCGTGATTGTGACGGGCAAGCGCAACGGTGATGTTTCGGTCCCCCAGCCTTGCGCGCTGTTGCACGTGTCCCGCATCACCACTGGAAGTCGTCGCTCAGCTGCACGTGCGCGTGCGTTTCGCGGGATGGGACGGGGCGCGCACTAGACGCGATGGGTGCCCAGAGCGCTGGGATGACGTGCGTGACGCAAGACAACCCCTGTTGAAGTTGAGAGTATGAAGGCTCCGGTCCGACCTGGCGTGCCGGCGGACGACGCTGATTACCGCACGCGGAGGTGTGTTCCGCGCAGTTATGCGCGCGCAGCGTCCGTTCTTCGTGTTTGGCGAAGGCTAGCGCCCGCGTCACCGCCCGTTGATTGAACGCGGCCAAGCAGAGGCGCGGCCAGCCCTGGCTCGCCCCGAGGGGCGGCGTGCGACGGCGAGATGCAGCACAGCAGCAGCCAGTATGAGCACTGGAGGCAGTTCCAGAACTCCGCGGGGGAGCACAGCGCGCCCCTGCCACCGCGACCTCCACCAGCGCCAGTTCAGAGGGCCACGTCCCGCCACACCGCGCCCGAGACGCGCCCGCTCACCCACGACGCGCGAACGGCGTCTCAGACCACCTACGGGGGAAGCAGCTACGCGCGCCCCAGGCCCTCTGGGACGGAGACGGAGGCCCCGATGGTGGACTCTCGGTACGACCAGGACGCGGTGACGTTCACGGACGTGTTCTCGCTCCGACGACCGAAGCACCTAGGTCCGTTCGAGTGCAGCTGTGCCGCGTGGTCGTCGCGCGCCCACGAAACCCGCATGACGTGCGCACGCCCGCGCCAGATCACTGGGAGCAAGCGGGCCGCGCGGGCCGTGTCTCCGCCCGCGTCTGCCCTCCGGTCGCACGCGACCCGCACGGAGCCAGACGCCGCCCCTTGCGGCAACAACGCAGCCGTTCTCCTTCGCGGGGACCGCGTCCACGCGCGCTACCTCTCTTTGGATGTTCACAGCGTTTCCGGCGCGCGCCCCGTCGCTTCATCGCAGGTTCCGGCCTGGTTTCCGGCACGAAGTCCCTCCTGAAGGGCACCGCGGCCGGCGCCGTCGCGCTCGTCGCCGCGCCGGTCCTCGGCGCGCAGCAGGACGGGTTCGTTGGCGCGCTCAAGGGCGCCACGGTGGGCATCTGCGGCGCCGTGCTCCTCCCGGTCACGGGCGCCACCGTCGGCATCATCCAGACCGTCCGCGGCGTCATCAACACCCCCGTCGCCATCCACAACCACTGCAAGGGGCGGTTCTGGGACCCCATCGAGCGCGAGTGGACGGACGACGATCCGCGGCTGCGCCTCGTCCCGGAGCCCGAGCCGCGCGCCGGCCGGGCGTCCGCGCGCAGCGTCGCGGGCGCGCCCGTCGGCCGCGGCGCGCGGGACGACCCGAAAGGGTACTACAAGGCTCTAGGTCTGACGCACAGCGCCACGGCCGAGGAGGTCAAGCGCGAGTACTACCTGCGGGCGCGGCGCTGCCACCCGGACAAGCATCCGGACGATCCCACTGCGCACGAGGCGTTCCAGCACCTCGCGGAGGCGTACCAGGTCCTGACGGACTCGAAGCGGCGGCGGGAGTACGACACCACGGGGGCTGCGGACGTGGAGTTCATCGAGCCGTCGGAGTTCTTCACGGCGCTGTTCGGGCTCGACGAGCTGGACGAGCTCGTCGGGGAGCTCACCGTCGCGGCGGTGACGCGGCTGCAGGCCGAGGCGGACGGCGGGCGGCCCTCGGACCACGCCATCGCGGCGTACCGCCAGAACCGGCGCACGCGCCTGATCATCGCGCTGCAGGAGCGCATCCAGAAGTGGCGGACCATCGGGCCGGACGGCGACGCCGCGCGCGCCGAGCTCACGGAGCAGGCGGAGGCGTTTGCCGCGCTGCAGAACAGCGACTACACCCTGCTGATTGTCGGGCAGGTGTACCTCGTGGAGGGCGAGCGCGGGCTGGGCGGGTGGGACGGGTTCGTGGCGGGGGTGCGGTCGTGGGGCGCGGGCGTGGGGTCGCAGTGGCGCGCGGCGAAGGCGGCGTTCCGCGTGCTGCAGAAGCAGCGGGAGCTGGACCGGTGGGAGGCCGAGCAGGACCGCATCGAGCGGCGCGAGGCGCGGGATGCGATCGCGAAGGCCGCGGCGGACGAAGCGGCGGGTCTGCGGGACGGGCGGTACGACCCAGTGCGGACGGCGGCGGCGGCGCCGTCGGTGGCGACGACGCCGGAGCGGCCGGGCCCGAACAAGGCGGTGTCGATGAAGCAGCCGTCGCAGGTGCCGGGCGTGTGGGCGCCCGAGCCGTCCGCGAAGCGTGGTCTGCGGTCGCCGCGCAAGATCCGGCGCGAGTACACAAATGTGTTCACGACCAGTCCGGGAGGCGCGGCGAACAACGGCGACGACGAGGACGAGGACGAGGACGAAGCGGGCGAGGGAAGGGCGGGCGCCGGCGCGCAGCGGAACGGCGGGCTGAAGGCGGAGGAGTCGGGTTCGACGGAGCGTCTGCGTCCCGATCGCAGCGACGGGCCGAAAGACACGTACCTCGGCGCCGAGGGCCAGGACAGCAAGGGCCAGCGCGTGGGGCCGGAGGCGTGGGCGCGCGAGGCGCACCGCAGCTGGCACCGGCAGCGCGAGGAGGAGGACTCGCTGCCGCTGGTGCTGGACGCGCTGTGGGCGGCGACGGAGGTGGACATTCGGCAGGTGGTGGGCGAGGCGTGCCGCGCGGTGCTCGCGGACGTCCCGCGCGAGGCGTTCTCGGGCGTGGAGCGGCGGGAGATCCGCAGGGAGATGGCGCGCGCCATGATGGAGCTGGGCCAGCTGTACGTGTCGGCGGCGCACGCGCGGCAGGAGCAGCAGCGGGCGGCGGCGGCGGCGGCGCGGCGCGAGGCGGAGATGGCGGCGGCGGGGCGCGCCACGCAGGCGCCCGCGGAGGAGTCCCGGGCGGAGGCTGCGCGGCGGCGCGTGGTGCAGGCGATGCAGGAGGCCGCGGACCGCAGGGCGTGGAAGGCGGAGATGGGGCGCGTGGAGGACCCCCCGGAGGAGCGGTGGTACTGAGCGGGCGCGGAGACTGGCATGTGAGGCGCGCGCGTGCCGGTCATCGTCGATGTTGCTCTGGCAGATAGGCCGGCGCCGCGCTGTCGGATCAGAGCATGAGCGTCTGCCTGGAGAACCAGCGACAGGTCGGCACGGCCGCCTCCGACCTGTCGCGCGGCAACAGCCGACGCATGACATTGTCACGGCAGCTCCGTGCTTGAACGACCACGTGGCCGCACACGACGCCGTCGCTGCAGGCTCACACGCTCCTCTGCGACTCCTGCGCCGCGCCACACCACGGCGCCATCGCTAGGCGGCGAACTGCACTGCAGGCTCCGCGTAGCGCCCGCCCGCCGGCAGCCCCAAGTCCGGCAGCACAACGCCCGCGAGCTTGTCCTCGTTGCCCCAGCGCGCGGGGAGGAGCTTCGCGAGCTTGTTCTTCCGTGGCCGCGACTTTCCAAAGCTGCCCCGCCACACCTGCACTCGCGCAAGCACCCTCTCGAGCGCGCTTGTCGGCGACCTGGCAGGCGTCGCTCGAGGACGGCGTGCTGGGGAATCCGACGGGGTGCGCGGAGAGGGAGGGGCGCAGTCTGCCGACGAGGTGCAGCGCGGGCGACACCAGCGTGTGGCCCTGGGAGCTTGCCTTGCCCCTCTTCGTCCTCCGATCGCCGCGCCCCCACAGCATGCTATCCCATACCGACCCCCAACCCTGGAAACGGGCGGCGGCGGGGCCTTCGGCAGCGGAGAGCGCGTGAACCCAAGCTAGAGCACGGGCCGCCGCGCGCTGCATGGTCCCGCTCACGATCCGCCAGTCCGACCGTGTCCTCGTGAACGATACCGGCCGCGCAGTCCTCCTGTCGCGGCAGGTCAGCCCGGCTCGCCCTGCGGTGCGCAGGTCGCTGCCTGGCGCTTCGGTAGGTCGGTGGAGTGTGTTCCTTGTCGCGAGGTTTGAAGAGGAAACCGCTTGACTTGTAAGATGCTCGCGGCCGCAGTCCACTGCTCGAGGGATCGGACACGATGCCGTCTCGTAATCGCTCCACGCAGGCGCACCGTGCCGCTCGGGAAGTCCACCCCCTGAGTACAAGCGAGCGTGATTCGCGGGCTCCCCCGCGCTTGAACGGGATCGCGGTTTGCACACGAGCAGCACAGCGATCCGCTGAGTTGATTCGGGGCGCCGTACCTTGCGAAAGATCCTGAGGCTGGAGGCAAGGACGAGAACACTCCTTCTGGGCGCTGCGTTCCCTGCAGCGTGCCATCCAGGCACCCCGTGACGTACGCTCATCCACGCATTGAACGAGTAGCTACGTGTCTTTGGCTGCCCCGCACTGAACCTTGAAGATGGCAGAGGAGGGAGGGAAGCAGGATGGTCTGTTGGCGATGATTGCCGACGAGGTGCGCCCCGCTGCAAGAGCATACAGGCTGGGGTGGCTGAGAGCGACAGCGAGAGACCTGCGCATGCGGCGTCGTCTCGCGGGAGGCCGGCGGCCAGCGCGGAGCTGCCACCCGCAGCACCCTGCAACGCTCGCCGCGCACGAGACGCGTGTCAGTCTCCTTCCAACCACGCGTACACCCGCCACGAGCCATGCCTGCTCTCAGATTCGGTCCTCCGTTCGCGGCTGCCGCCCGCTCTGAGACGCTGGCCGCCACCTTGCTGCAGGACACCATCACGGGCATGCTCCTGGCGGGCGTCGGGCACGTGGACATGCGGAAGCGGTCGAACTTCCTGTCCGTTGACTCGAAGACGCAGGTCAAGGACATCGAGCACGCGTTCCGGGAGTTCACCACCCGCGAGGACGTCTCGATTGTCCTCATCAGCCAATTCATCGCCGACATGATCCGGCCAATGGTCAGCACCTACGACAAGGTACGCCAACAGGCGCCCTGAGGTCGCCCGCTCCGCCGCCCCGCGCCCGCGGCCCAGCAGCAGCGATCGCCCGCTGTTGCTGCGCGTCTCATGTCATCGTCGTCCTCCGTCGCGCGACACAGACGTTCCCCGCGGTGCTGGAGATCCCGAGCAAGGAACATCCGTACGACCCAAGCAAGGACTCGGTGCTGGACCGCGTCCGGTACATGTTCGGCGACAGCTGATCGGCCACGCACGGAGGCGATCACACGCAACGCAAGCGTCTTCTTGATAGGCCCGTGACGCTGACGCACGGCGTGTGAGCACGGTCCGCAGCAAGCCGCTGTGCCTCGGGCTAGCGCCGCGCGCGCGGCGCGTGCCAGCGGGACATCCTGACCTATGCCAGGGGCGCATGCAGCTTGCTGATGGTGTGCGGGTGGTCAATTACTACTCTGTGTGCGAGCACCAACAAGCGCGCGCTCGGTCCATGGCACCGCCCTCGCACCGCGCAGGCGCGCCTCTGGTCGCGCGCTCCCAGCGGCAATAGGCCGGTCGTACTCCCGCGGAGCAGCGCGCGGTTTCATGACGCAACGCACCAAAACGCTCGTCGCAGTGGCGCCGGAGAGTTGCGTCGCCGGCGCGACCGCGGACACGGTGCAGTCGTCGCTAGCAGTGCGCTAGGTAGGTGCGTCCGGAAGAGCCTGGCCTCAGGCTGACACAAGGGGTGTGACCAACGGCTCTGAGCCGAGCGCGGTCGACGCCCGCGCGCACGTTGCGTTTCGGCGGCGATGCGCCGCGGCACCGTGCGTGACATTTGTAATTGTGACGTCCGCGGCTGGTGCGTGCGCTGAACACAGGTCAGGGACGCCGCGCTGCGCGACATCAGGTTGCTGTCGGAGGACGGACCCGCCGCGAGGTGCGCTGTGCGTCGTGGTTGTTTTCTCGCATAAATGTATGTACGATAGAGTGTGTGGCACAGTGCCCCAGCAGCCGCTCGTGAGGCGCTCTCTCAGCCCGCGGACAAGCGCTTGAATGCCTACCCAGCGGGCATGCTCGCAACATCTTGCGCGCGGCCGTGGTCGGCGTGCACGGCTTCGAGCATGCAATCCTTGTATCGCAGATGGATGATGCGTCTCGTTCCGTGTGGCTTTCGCTGCACGGCGGCTCGCTGGGCCGCAGGAACGGCACCTGTAATGCGCGCAACAACTGCCCACCGCACGCACCCCAGCCGCCGCGATTGTCGAAGATGAGCGCACGGAACGTCGCTCAATCCGCGGTGCTTTCCCGAAACTGCAGTGCTGATAAGGATTCAGGCCGCACTTGCGTGAAAAGCAGCGCGCACGTCGCTGACAAGCAAAGATGACGAAGGCGAACAAAGGGCACATGCGCGCCAAGAAGATCAAGGCTGGCCGGTCTACAGGACCTGCTGTCAAGAAGGTCGGCGTCGCAGGCGCAGAAGCGTCGTGCTGTCGACGGAAGAGCGGATTGCTGCGCTGGTTACGTCGCGGATGCTGCTCTGACGCCCGACTGCCGCTGTTCCTACGCCGTGCGTGCAGAACGCTGCGCTGTCCGCGAAGCCGATCAAGCTGGGCAAGCACACTGGCAAGAAGAAGTCGAAGTCGAGGGCTCAGAAGCGGGCGGCTGAACCTGCCAAAGACAGCTCGCCTGTCAAGGCAGAGGCGCCCGTCCAGGAGACGACACCCGCCAAGACGAAGACCCCGGCGAAGACCCCGGCGAAGGCGAAGTCGCCTGGATCTGGGAAGCCGACGCCCGCGCGCATGGTCGCGAGCGCGCGCCGCACGCCCGCCAGGCGGGGCCGGACCCCGGGCACAGCGGGCAAGAGGGCCTCCGCAGGCGCGCCGGAGGAGCCCGCGCTGCCATCAGGTCGGACGCCCACGCGCCCGACACGAGGTGCGCCTTCTCCGCACAGACGCGGCATGTCCAGCTGCCACACACACGCACAGGCTGTTGTTGCCATCCGAGTCGCGCGCACGACTGATGCGAGACGATCGCTGTGCGAGCGCGCGTGCCCCACGATGCAGCGAGCACGCGCGGAACCGTCAGCGTCGCCGACGTGAACGAGATGATTCTCGCCAACAAGAGCACGCGCGGGAAGAGCGGCAGTCAGGTGCGCAACGCCGTCCTGTCGGATGCAGCGGGCGGAACGCGGGCCTGGCATGGATGCGCCTGCACAGATCGCGCCTGCAGCGATCAGTGCCTGTCTCGGCCGCCAGCAACAACGCGCGTTCCGCATGCTGTTGTTGTGCAGAGCTTCGGCAGCAAGGTCAAGGCTGCGCTCAAGTCGATCCTCCCGAAATGGCTCATGGCGTGAAGCCCGCGATCTCGGCGAGGCAACGCAGACCAGATCGCGCGCAGCCCCGCGCGCCACGGGTGCTGCGCGGGAGCTCACAACCCCACCGGCACGCCCGTGCCTTCGCGCGACACGAGGGTGCGAAGGATCACACGGCTAGATATCCCCACACGCACCTAGTCGCTATCAAGCAGCGGCCATGTGAGTCATCGGCTGACCGGAAACATTCTCATCGGCTCCATGCGACGAATTGCCCCCTGGGCACGTCGTGCCGGACGGCCGAGGTTTGGGTGCAGGACGAGTCCGCCATCTCATCCGCACAGGTGTCGGCGTCTGTATTGGGTGCTTGTCCCGTCACCATGCTTTGAGGTTTCGACCTCGAAAAAGGAGAGCAGCAACCACGACGCCCGCTGTGTACGTCACCAGAATACCCCGTGCCGCCCAGTGCGATGCCGCAAGCGTGTCGACGAAGAGATTCACCGCGCCGGTCCCCAAGTTCGCTGCAGTCAACCAACAACGCAGTTGCAAGCTATCATAGCAGTAGGTGTTTCATCCACACACGTGACCGAAAGCATGGCGCTGGTCCTCTGCAGAGCACTCATGGTCCAGGTCAAGGCAGAACCTAGACGTGCCCGATTGCTGCTGCAGAGTTCGAGGTTCACCATTCTCCAATGGCGGCATCTTACCTAGGAGGAACGTCACGAGCAAGTTCTGCGACAGGGCAGCGACCACGGTCGACGCCCCGCGCGCCTCCACCACCAGGTCCGCCGCCACGTGCGTAGCCATCACGAGGGTCGCGAGCAGCGCCGTCCACGTCGCGAACGCGGCGTTGCAGGCCCTCCGCGACACTGGGTCAATGGCAGCGTGCAGCACCACGGTGCAGCACAGCAGCGCCGCCGACGCCCCGGCCATGCGCCTCAGCAGGGCCCAAGCATCTACGCGACCGCGTGGGCGCCGCGCCGGCGCCAGCACGAGCTGTTCGACGGCGCTGCACAGGTAGAAGACGCCGAGATATCCCACGATAGTAAAAACGCCCTCCTTGTTGCGCACGACGAATCGCTCGAACCCGGCGAGATACGATGTGTGCCAGACGGTGGTTCCGGAGCCCCATCGGTCCTCCGACTGCAGGAACTCCCCCATCCCAGCGAGTGACAAGGCCGCCTGGTGCGTCGTCAACACCAGCGACGCGACTGGAAGGCTCCAGCGCGGTGGCGGCCGCCCGACGAGCTCCGTCACTGCGACGAGCACTGCTTGCGTCAGGAAGAAGTTCCACTCCACGCCGTACTCGCTCACGTGGCTCTGGTAGTCGACGGCGCGCAGCGACACCAGCCGCACAGCGCCCAGAGCCACGAGCGGCAGCGCCCGCAGGAGCACGGCGCTCGCCGCGCGACGCCGGCCGCTGGCTCCGCAGCCGAGGACCGCGACGAAGAGTCCGACGCCCGCGTCCATCAGAGACCACCCGCAGTGCTCTGTTTTTGCAAACCGACGCGGGAAGGCGTGGAAGTCGACTGCCAGGATGCACACCGAGGTTAGCGCGAGCAGCGCCGCGCGCGCCTTGGAGAGGCAGACGTAGCGGCCGTCGCGCACCAGGGCCGGTGCGGCTGCGAGCGTCGAGCGAGGCCGTGCAAGTGCGGTGTGTTGCCAGGGCACCTTTAGGGCTCTGATGATGAGAAGAATTGTAACGGCGCCCGCCAGACCCGAGTACGCGCTGACGAGGTCTGCGGGGACGCGAGCGAGGTCGTGGCGCGCTTGTCGTGCATGAGGGGAGCAGTGTGCGGGCTTGTCATGGCACTGGGCGGAATGTGCGGCCTGGCGCGCGTCCGAACCTGTGAGCACTGCGATGAGCGGTAGAAACAGGATGCAAAACTCCAGACACGGGACGAGGATGACATTTCGAGCGCTGCTCGCGCGAGCCTTGCTCGCACGCCGGGTCTCAACACGGTCTTGGGCCCCGCCAGCTGCGGCGCTTGCGCATGTCGCTATTGCTTCGAGAACCGGGAACAGCAGGACCAAGGCAAGAACTTCCTGAGGCCGCCCTCCGGCCAAGCCGCTGACGAAAGCTTCCCGGTCTGCGCGTGACGAGCCCATGCTGGGCAGGCGCGAGCACAGTCGGGGGGCGCCCCGCACTCTAGAGGACCGATTCAAAGTCGAACGTCATCGAAAACGCATGTTATGTCATCGAAGACCGCGAAACGCCTAATTCTCTGCCACAAGAGCAAACCCCGGGAGCAGGCAGAAGCCACTACGGCAACGCTCAGTTCAATGATGCTGCGCGCTCCTCGCTGAGAGGCTTCGCACGGCTGTCTTTCTGGCAGCGAGGGGAGTTCCCCCGCGACGTCCCGGACGCGCCGAAGTCGGCGGTCGTCCCGGACCCCGTGCCTGACTCTCATGTTTATGAAACATCACACCCCCCGTGCTGCGTCAGGATCCCGGCACCTCCGCGAAGAAGTCGACGCGGTCCACCAGCGCAGCCGCCTTGCCCTCCAGCAGCTCCACCTCCCTCAGCGCTCGCTGGAGCGCCGTGCGCGCCTCCCGCCGCCCAAGCCCCTGGCGTGACAGATCGGCCGCCTGCCCGCGCGTATCCAGCCCTGCGCTCCATGTCCGCGGCGCTTGAAATCATGCAGGGGCGGCACGAACGAGGTCGCCAGCAAGTGCGGTTCGTGCTCACGTCAGCGGCACACAGGCGCGCACCGTCAGCAGTGAGAAACACCAGTGCCCTTCCAGCCTCGTAGGGGCGCCCCTCGTGGTGAAACACGCCACCCTCGGACGTCAGCGTATGCAGCGGGCCGAACAGCGCCCGCGGAGCCATGGCCAGCACGTCCCGCACCAGCACCACGGGCCGTTGGCAGCGCGCCAGCACACCCAGCACGAGGTCGCTCTGCAGGTGCGACGCCGCGCGCTCGCCCAAGTACTCCCCGCCGTCCACGACCAGCGTGCACTCCCTCGCGCACCCGCGTGGCTCGAACGTCACCCCCTCCGCCACAACCGCTGTTCCTGCGTCCCGCGCCGCGCGACCAGATCGACCGCCGACACGCGACCAGATCGCCACCGTCGTCGCCTTCGCGTGCACCACGCCGCTCTGCGCCCGCTCCCTGTGCGCCGCAATCAGGTCCGCGAGCTCCTCCGCCGCCTCCCCGCCCCCGAACGCCCCCGCGAGCCCGGGGGGGTCAATCTCAGCGACACACCCCCCCGGGGTCGTTTCCGGCACCCCTGGCCACTCGCCGCCGCTGATGCTCGCGATGAGACGGACGAGCTGGTCCCGTGCAGGTCGGTGCAGTGCTGCCGCGACCAGAGCGGGGACGAGCACCAGAAGCAGTGTGCGTGCAATGCGGGTACAGAGGCCGGCCCGGCGCGCGGCCGGCCTCGGGGGGGTCGCACGGGGGGGCGGCGGCCGTTTGGCCTGGGCGCCTGACTTGTCCGTCGCGGGCCGGGGCGACGTTGCGGGGGACTTTTGAGGCCCCGGTCTGTCATGCGGGCTCAGCGGTTTCCTGGGGACCCTCGGACGGCGGGGCGGACCCGGCGACCTGCACAGCGAGCGCGGCAGAGAGGGCGAGGTGGCGTTGTGGCGCAAAACGGCACGCTGACAGACACACGGGACACCCGCAACGTTGCAGCGCACTGGGCGACGTGCCCGACAGCCACGAGCACCCAGAGGACTTCGCTACGCGCGCCGTTGAGGTCCTATACTGTGAGGTCCCACCTTGTCCGTGACTCCTTCTCCTTCGATCCGGATGAGCCCGCATTCACGCGACGTTTGTCTTCTGCTGCAGTTCTGGCGGTCGCCGGGGACCTCGCTCTGCGGCGTTCTGGGGACGGCGGACTGGTGCCCTCCTCTTGGTCACTCTTGCGTGTGGCTTGCAAGCGAGTCTTGACCATCGCGCGTGGCCGCGGGGCTCACTACGCCGCCCCAAACACCGTGCAAGTTGTCGAGCACGGCTCCCCAACCACGGTCAACCGGAGGAAGTCGCGATCGGACGATGCCCCCAGTGCTTAGGGCCACACGGGCACCTAGAAGCGAGCGCCCAAGTCGCGGCGTGCAGCGGTACAGGGCTAGCAGAGAAGCAACCGCTCCCAGACCACCACGCCGTCCTCTTCCGGCAATAGTAACTCGCACGAAATTTGTGATCGACGGAGCAAGCTTGCGTGTGCCGCCGCGCGCATCGAGGGCGGCCAAAAAGGCCGCATGGGGCCAGAGCTGCGACACTCCCCGCTCCAGCCTGGCGCAGGGCTTGAGTCGGTCCAGGCACGGCGTGGCGGGGCGTACTAGGCCATCCTGGGGGACCGGTCGGATGTCACGCTGTATGTGGATCGTTTGAGGGCTGTAGACGATCATGACACGCTGACATCGGCACATGCTGCGGCCGTTTCGTGCTGAGAGTGTTGTGGGTTCGAGACGTGTGACTGGGCGCGATGGGGAAGGTGAAGAACCTCGAGGAGAAGAAGAAGGCCGCTAAGGTCTTCTCGAGAGGAGGCGGCGGCGGCACGAAAGGCCCGGCGGTCGTCGACAAGAGGTGACGCAGCGCCAACGCCCTGTGCGCGGTCGCATGCAGCGCTGTAATGCACCAAAACCCCACCAAGCCGCGACACAATGGCTCGATTCCGCCGCGCATGCACACCTCACCGTCCGGATCTCGCGAGGCTGTGCTGCGGGGCCACGCCTTCTCTTCCCCGCCGAGGTCCGTCGCCACCTCGCGCCCGGTGTCGCAGGAATCAGGAGCTGCCGTGTCCGCACTGCGACCGCATATTCAAGCAAAAGCAGCGGCTGACGGAGCACATCAAGAAGCAGCACCCGGAGGAGGAGGCCGCCGCAACTGAGGAGGCTGCCGAGTCCACGTCCGCCGCGCAGACCAAGGCGAGGAAGCGCGAAATCCCGCTCTCGCCCCTGCGAGCGACCATACCCTGCTTGCAGCGATGCGCACGAGGCAGCCTGCCCCGCTCCCACTTGGCGCTACACACAACAAAAGCTCAAGATATACAATCATCGCGCAGGAGAAGAAGTACTTCGACGTGGGATCCAAGGCCGGGTACTACGATGGAAAGACGCCGCGCATGATCCTGCACGAGTGGTGTCTGCAGCAGAAGCGCCCCACGCCGAGGTTCACTGCGCGGAAAACTGACGACGGCGGCGTCACGTGCAAAGCCGTCCTCAAGGACCTGAAAGACACGAACAAGGTGCGCGCCGGCCCGCACGACGAGCCCTGCTCTCCTGTCTCGCATCTGTTCCCACGGATGGGCGAGATCATGATGTCTATTCAGGCAGGAATCATGTTTGCACGCAACCGTGCCCTGCGCCGCCGCAGGACATCGTCTGCTTCGCCCCCAAGGACAAGACCTACGCGTCCGACCAGGAGGCCATCCAGGACGCCGCGCTCGTCGCGCTCCACGCCGTCCAGGGCGACCGCAACCTCGACCGCGTGCTGCCCCCCGACTTCCTCCCTCTCTGGCAGCGCCTCAGCGCCGACAAGGCCCAGCGCGCGCAGCGCGACGAGCAGCGCCGGCAGCGCGAGGAAGCCCGCGCGGCGCGCAGCGCCAGGGACGCCCGTATCAAGGCCGAGCAGGCGCGCAACACCCAGAGCGTGCAGCTGTCGTCGAAACAGTTGCGCGCAGTCGAGTCGCTGGTGCGCGAGGACGCGGGCGGGGCAGGGCCGTCGGGGCTCGAGGAGGGCGCGGTTGCGGCGCCCGAGGTCGTCGCGAAGCTGCAGGCGATGGGGTTTACGTGGACGGACGCGCGGGCGGCCGCGGAGGGGGTGGGCGCGACGCAGGAGGAGGACGTTGCCGCAGCGGTGGGTCGGGCCGCGGACTGGGCGTGCCTGCACGTTCCCGAGGCGCGGCTGCCGAAGGAGCTGCGGCCGGAAGCGGGGGCGCAGATCACGGTGCTGCGGGCGAAGCGGACGGGCGCGGGGAGCTGCGCTGCGGGGGGTTGGGGGGTCCCGAAAGAGACCCCCGCGGACGTTGCGGCGCTTGCGGACATGGGATACTTCGCGCACGAGGCGGAGAGCGCGCTGGCGGAGATGCCCGGGCTGCGGGACGCCGCGCTGGCGTGGCTGTTCTGCAAGATGGCCGAGTCGACAGCGGGGGGGGTGTCTTTGGCTGCAACAGGCGACATGGAGGGTCCGACGGGCGGTGCGGCGTGGCAGGAGGAGCGCGAGGCGATCGAGGCGATCTTCCCGGACGCCGCGAGCTTCGTCGACGGCGGCATGGACCTGACGCTCGGCCCCGACGCAGGCGGGGGGGACGTACCAACCGTCGTCCTGCACTTCCGCGTCCCGCGCGGCTCGCGCTACCCCGCCGAGCTGCCCGCCGTCGGTATCACGTCCGTTGCCGTTCCGCGGGAGGCGCTGCGGTCCATCACCAGGGAGCTCGCCGAGACTGCCATTCGCCTTCTTGGGCAACCTATGGCTTTTGAAATCGCGTCGCATGTGTCGGGCGTGCTGTCCGACGACGCTGCGCTGGCCAAGCACCACGCACACGCGCCGCAGAGCTTCATCTCCGCGCCGGGAGCCGCGCCGGAGCCGGCACGCGCTGCCACGAAGGCAGGCAGCGAGGCACCGACACCAAGCCAGGCCAGCGAAGCCGGCGACGCTGCGAGCGAGGCGACGCTGGCGATGGATGCTGCGCCGCTGGATAGCATCGAGGACCAGATGGCGGACATGAGCGACGAGGAGGGTGCGGGGAGCGAGCAGCGCAGTGCGCCGCAGCCGCGGCGGAAGGAGCGGCGGCGACCGCAGCGCAGCGCTGCGGAGGCGCAGCGCCAGTCCGCTGCGCTCGCCGCACACGCGAAGCGCATCGCGACGGACGCGCGGCTTTCGTCGGTTCGGCGCGTGCAGCAGGCGCTCCCGGCATTCGAGCGACGCGACAGCATTGTGCGCCTCGTGGAGGACGCGAGGGTGGTGGTACTGAGCGGCGCGACGGGTTGCGGGAAGAGCACACAGGTTCCGCAGGCGCTGCTGGACGCGTGGGTCGCGGCGGGCCGCGGCGGCGAGTGCAACATCATCTGTGCGCAGCCGCGCAGGATCTCCGCAGTGGGGCTGGCGCGGCGCGTGGCGCAGGAGCGCGGCGAGGACGTTGGCGGCACGATCGGGTACAGCGTGCGGCTGGACAGCAAGCGGTCGGACGCCACGCGGCTGCTGTTCTGCACGACGGGGGTTCTGTTGCGGCAGCTGACGTCAGCGGGGGCGCTGCAGCACGTGACGCACGTCGTCGTCGACGAGGTCCACGAGCGCTCCGCGGACTCAGACCTGCTGCTTCTGCTCCTGCGCGACCTCCTCCCGCAGCTGCCGCACCTGAAGGTCGTCCTGATGTCAGCAACGGCAGATGCGAAACTCTTCTCCGCGTATTTCGACCCCTGCCTCTCCGACATGCGCGCTCCGAGCAGCGCGATGGTCGACATCCCGGGCCTCGCGCACCCCGTCCGCGACCTCTTCTTAGAAGAGGTTCTGGAGATGACGGGAGTCACGATCGGTCGATCGTCCAAGTACGCAAAGAAAGGGGGAGGCGAGCTGCGGCCGCTGCCGTCGCACGTCGTGCCGTCGCGCTGGGCGAGCGGCGCGGCCCCAGGCGCACCAGCTCCGACCGAGCTCTCCGATGCGACGAAGGCTTCGATCCACAACATCGACGAGTCACAAATCAATTACGACCTGATCGCGGAGGCCGTGGCGCACATCGTGCGCGCGACGTCGAAGCACGGCGAGAGCGCGCTGCTCGCTGGCTGGGACGGCTTGGCGGGCGGGCAGGGCGCGAGGGCCGCGGAGGGCTCCGGGGGCGCGATTTTGGTGTTTTTGCCCGGGGTGGAGGAGATCAACAAAACCGCGCGGGCGATCGCGGCGAACAGGGGCGTGCCGCGGGGCTCGCTGCACGTGCTGCCCCTGCACGGATCGCTCCCGCCGTCGCAGCAGGGGCGCGTGTTCGACCGCCCCCCCGCAGGGACCAGGAAGGTGGTGTTGGCCACGAACGGTGCGTGCGCGGCTGTCGTCGTCTTTTGCGGTGGTTCGAAGAGCGTCGCCCTCTGCTATGCGACACAGATCGCCAGTTATCGTTGTCCACCTGCATTTGTCCTTCCGCCCGCCGTGGCTTGCGTTCACAGCCGACGCGAGGTATGTTGCACTTTGCAGTTGCGGAGACCTCGATCACGATCGACGACTGCTCCTTCGTCATCGACACCGGGCGCGCCAAGGAAATGGGCTACGACCACGACCGCTCCATGTCCCGCCTGGAGCTCACGTGGGTGTCGCGCGCCGCGGCCACGCAGCGCCGCGGGCGTGCTGGCCGCGTCCGCCCCGGCGTCTGCCTGAAGCTCTACTCGCGGACGACCTGGAACGACGTCATGCAGGAGCACCAGCAGCCCGAGATGACGCGCACGCCGCTGCCCTCCCTGTGTCTCCGCGTCAAGGCCGCTCTGCCCACCATGGCGGTTGAGGCCGCCCTCGGCCGCGCGATGACCCCGCCGCCCGCCGAGGCCGTTCAGAACGCCCTTGCGCTGCTCGAGGCCATGCGGGCGCTGCGGCGGCATCGCCAGACCGACGGCGGCGCGGAAGTCCCCCCGGGGGAGTCTCTGCTGCCGCTGGGACTCCACCTCGTGGGGATGCCGCTGGACCCCCACGTGGGCAAGATGCTCCTCGTCGCGGCCGTCCTGCAGGCGCTCGACCCTGCCCTCACGATCGCCGCCGCGCTGTCGTACGGGCGGTCGTTGTTTCTGTCGCCCCCCGACAAGCGTGGCGAAGTGGACGCGGCGAAAGCCGCGCTCGCCGGCGCGCACAAGAGTGACCACCTCGCCGTCGTGGCTGCGTTCGACAAGTGGCAGCGCGCGCGGCACGAGGGCGGCCGGGGCGCCGGCGACGTCGTCGCAGAAGAGTTTTTCCTATCTCTGCAAGCTCTGGAACATATCAGGGCGGCGCGGGCGGACTTGGCGCGCGTCCTGCAGGGCGCGGGGTTCGTGGACGCGCGGTACGTGCGGCGCGTGGCGTCGGGGACGCCGCTGGACGCCGCGGACGAGCATCCCGCGGACAGGCACGCGCGGAGTGCGCGAGTGGTCAAGGCGGCGCTGTGTGCGGGATTCTACCCCTCGGTGGTGCGCGTGAAGCACCCGGCAACCAAGTACGAGAAGATCCGGGAGGGCGTGGTCGTGGAGTCGAAGAAGGGGGACGATCCGCGCCAGCTCAAGTTCTTCACGAAGGACAAAGGGAGGGTGTTTTTGCACCCAGCATCTTGCAACTTCAAGCAAGGGAAGTTCGAGAGCGGCTGGCTCGTGTACACAGGTGAGACGCGCGTCCTGAGACGCGCCGGCGTCGGACTGCGTGCTCGCATCGAACTGCGCTTCGCTTACGCGGTGAGCGCTGCCCGTCCTCGTGTGCAGAGTGCGTTCAAACGAGCAAGGTGTTTATCCGCGAGAGCTCGATGGTGCCGGTGTACGCGGTGCTCTTGTTCGGAGGCGAGCTGACGGTGCACCACGACGAGGGTCTGATCAAGGTGGACGGCTTCGCGGAGTTCAAGGCGCCTGGGAAGGTGGCGGTGCTGGTGCGGGAGCTGCAGGCGCGCGTGTCAACGATGCTGGCCAACAAGGTCCGCGACCCGTCGACCGACGTGTCGAACTCGCGCGTCGGCCAAGCCATGCACGAGCTCCTCGCGAACGACGGCCTGTAACTGTGGCATTGGAACTACAGCTGTTTGTTTCGACTCGGTCGTCTCGCTCCTGGCCCTGCCAGGACGTAACAACGATGCGCGCGACCTGCGTTCACGCGCACGGTCCGCAAGCTTGCGCTCGAGACCCCCCTCGCTGTGCCACGGCCCTCACGACTGCTTCTTGCCGTTGGCCTCCAGCGACCCGCTTTTCCGCGCCGGTTTCGAGGTGTGCACGACCAGCTTGTACGTCCAGAAGAAGTTCAACGCCAGCAGCGTCCCTGTGCTCACCCGCCCGAACGGTCCTGCGCGCACGACACAGTATCGCCGTTTTAGCGCACAGTGGTGCTGCGTGTTACCAGGGCCAATGCTCTCGCGCGGCCGAAGCGATCCCGAACGCGGTCGCGCCCGCCGCGGCTCGTCGTCCGCCGCACCTGCCCAGCTCGGCGCGTCGTTCACCACCTCGCCCCGCTCCGCCATGCCCAGCTTGTCGAACAGCTGGAGGGTGAAGTACGTGCCCCACACAATGCGGCAGCCCAGGAAGGCGACGAGCGCGCATGCGCCGTTCAGCGCGTACAGCACGCGGCCCGCAGCGCCGTACTCGGTGTGCACGCCGCCCTCCTTCATGAACCAGCGCGCCACGATGATAGGCGACGACACCTCGTACAGCAAGAAGCCCGACGCCCAGTAGTGCCAGCGGTCGTACAGGAGCATGAGCGCGAACGACGACGAGCAGGCGAGGGAGTGGATGAGGAACGCGGGCCCCTCGATCTTGTAGTGGTACGCCACGACGCCCATGTCGTACAAAAAGTACCCTGCAGGAAGGGGGGTGTTCAACGGAGGCGGTTCGAGGCCGAACCCGTCGGACGCGAGAGCAGGGGCGCGCGAGAGAGTGGTCTGCCTAGAGCGGGGCGCGCGGCGCGTCACCTGTCGAGATGGCGAGGTTGGTGCGCGTCAGCTCCGTGGCATACATGAACGGGTTGGTGGAGATGACGCTGGCGTGCGCGCCCGTGAGGATGGCGGCGGAGAGGACGATCTGGTGGACGTGGTGGACGAACCCGGCGATCCTGCACGGCGCGATCGCCACGGCCTCCCCGAGCCGCCCCTTGTGCCGCCTCATGTCTGGGTTGCGGCCGAAGTACCACTTGAAGAAGGCCGTCGCCGGGGCTGCGGGGGCGCCGCGGGGAGCTCGATGCGATGGGGTACGCGGTCGCGGGAGGCGCGGTGCCGCGGTGGCGGTGCGAGGGCGCGGCGGCCCTGCATCGATGGCGGGAGAGGTGGGGAGGGGGAGCGCTGCGTGGCGCGGGGGGGGTCACGTACGGAGAGAGAAGAGGAGGTGGATGCCGAGGAACACGCCCGTGGAGATCGCGAGGGCTCGCAAGTTCGCCTCCGTTCCCGGGGCGCCGAGGTAGGCAGCAGCGCGAGCACCAGGGAGGCTAGTCGCCACGTGCTGCATAGCGCCGTTCATGGACGCGATGGCGCCCTTCCATGCATCGAACATGGCCGTGTTCGCGTCGCAGGGGCAAGGCACGGGCTGGTGAGGCCGGGGGTGAGCGCTGACGGCCCGAAACGAGCCCGAGGAGGAGGGGCCCGCAGCGCTTCTAAATCGAGGTTGTGGGACACGTGAAGGACGTCTGCGCGCGGCCAGATACGGATTGTAGTCGGAAAGGAAGAAGCGCGCGCGGATGCGCGGCGAGCGGCCCCTGTGCGGCACACAACGTTTGACACTAACTTGACTTGTGCAAGGGCGCCGTGGCCTGATCGATCCTGGTCGTTCTGCCTCTCAACGCAGCACCAAGGCGCGGGTGAGGCCAGCGCTGCCGCCCAGCCATCCATTGAGCGCGTGTCCGCGCGCCACCGGGGTGCCCCCGGGTCGTGAGCGGCGTGGGGGGCGTGGGGCAGTCGGGCACCGCGCACGCAGTGCCCGTCGCGTCTCGTAGGCGCGCAGCACCGCATGGCCCAGCGCAGTCGGTCCCCATCGTGGCGAGCACGGAGCCTCGGAGTGTTTCCGCGACGTCTGCGACATCCCTCTTGCTCTGTGTCCTTGCTCTTCAGCGCGCGTGTGTTCTCTGGGGAGGTCGAGCAGGCGCGCCTAGCTGCGGCGGTGCGTGGACACGATGGTGGCAGAGCTGGGGGAGAGGGAGTCGGATTATGGGTAAGCAGCGCGGCCGTCCAGCCGTGTGTGCGCAGGCCACGGTCTGGCGCTGCGCCGCTCGCACGGCGCCCGAAGCGACCTTTTCCCGCGCATATATTCAAACCGAGATATCGTTTGCATCGTTTCGTCCGACGGATCACGCCGAATGCTGGCCTGGCAGCCGGGCAAGCTGGCTTGGCTCTTCCTTGGTCCTCGCCTTCGGACCCCAAACGAGTTTCTGCTCTTCTTCCATCGGATCCCGTTCCTCGAGACTCCAGGACCACGCAGTCGCGCGCGAGCGCTACGTTCCACCCCATTTGGGTCGAGCCAACCCGCCCTCGACCTCAGTTGGCCTCCCCCTGCTCTCTCCGCCAGCAACACAGCGGTTCGCGTACATTTTCATCACCCCCTTCTCGCTTCCCAGCATCCTGTCTATCCACCTGACAGCGCAAGCTCGCGCCAGACTCCTTCCAGGCCGCCTTTCGCGCGCCTTGCCCACCTCCCCGTTGCACGCCCGCCGTCGCTTGCTCGCACCCCTTCCGCCCGCACGGGCGGCGCTGCGGCCACCCCTGACGAACGATTCGCGAGCCCGCGCCGTCCGCGGTCGTCGGCGTCGAGCCAGGCGCCCTCTGCGGCAGCCGTCCCATCCAGCTGAGCAACCGCGTGGTCTTGCAGGCACATCAAGCGCGTGTCCGGGCCCGTGGTGGTCGCGAGCGGCATGTCCGGCGCAGCCATGTACGAGCTCGTCCGCGTAGGCGCCGAGAACCTCATCGGAGAGATCATTCGGCTCGAGGGAGACACTGCAACCATCCAGGTGCCGCCCGCCCCTGCGCCGGACCACTCCGACGCACCGCTCCCACCCCCGCGACAGCCAGCTCTACCTCCCGCGCGCAGCGCGGGTCCTCCCTCCTTCACACTCCCCCCTGGTGCTGCTCCCCACCCCTGCGCGCAGGTGTATGAGGACACGTCTGGGCTCATCGTCGGCGACCCGGTGCTCCGTTCGCGGCAGCCGCTGTCCGTCGCGCTCGGCCCGGGCATCATGGGCAACATCTTCGACGGCATCCAGCGGCCGCTGAACGAGATTGCGGCGCGGGCGCGCTCGTGCTTCATCCCGCGCGGCGTGGACGTGTCGCCGCTCGACACGAGCAAGCCGTGGGAGTTCCACCCGGCGAAGTTCAAGGTCGGGGACCGCGTGACGGGCGGCGACGTGTTCGGCATCGTCCAGGAGAACAGCTTGATGGAGCACCGCGTGATGCTCCCGCCCAGCGCGCGCGGCACCGTGACGTGGCTCGCGCCCTCGGGCGACTACACGAACAACGAGAAGGTGCGCGCGGCCGTGCGTCGCGGTGCCATGCGCCGGCGCTGCTCGAGAGCTCGCGAATGAGTCAAGCAATACCAGACGGGATCCGTCGTCTTCCGTTGCGCAGGTGATCGAGGTGGAGTTCCACGGGGAGAAGAAGCAGTACACGATGACGCAGATGTGGCCCGTGCGCGCGCCGCGGCCCGTGGCGAAGAAGCTCATGGCGGACACGGCGCTCCTGACGGGGCAGCGCGTGCTGGACACGCTCTTCCCGTCGGTCCAGGGCGGGACGTGCGCGATCCCGGGCGCGTTCGGGTGCGGCAAGACGGTCATCTCGCAGGCGCTGTCGAAGTTCTCCAACTCGGACGGCATCATCTACGTCGGCTGCGGCGAGCGCGGCAACGAGATGGCCGAGGTGCTCAAGGACTTCCCGGAGCTGACGATGACGCTGCCGGACGGCCGCGAGGAGTCCATCATGCTCCGCACGACGCTCGTGGCCAACACGTCGAACATGCCCGTCGCGGCGCGCGAGGCCTCGATCTACACTGGCATCACGCTGGCCGAGTACTACCGCGACATGGGGTACAACTTCTCGATGATGGCCGACTCGACGTCGCGCTGGGCCGAGGCGCTGCGCGAGATCTCGGGCCGCCTCGCGGAGATGCCGGCGGACTCGGGGTACCCGGCGTACCTGGGCGCGCGGCTGGCGAGCTTCTACGAGCGCGCGGGGCGCGTGCAGTGCGCGGGCTCGCCGGACCGCAAGGGCAGCGTGACGATCGTCGGCGCCGTGTCCCCGCCCGGCGGCGACTTCTCGGACCCGGTCACCGCGGCCACGCTGTCGATCGTGCAGGTGTTCTGGGGGCTGGACAAGAAGCTGGCGCAGCGCAAGCACTTCCCGGCGGTGAACTGGCTGATCTCGTACAGCAAGTACGGCAAGCACCTCGAGCCGTTCTACGAGCAGTTCGACCCGGACTTCGCGCGGCTGCGCACCACGGCGCGCGAGGTGCTGCAGAAGGAGGACGAGCTGAACGAGATCGTGCAGCTCGTGGGGAAGGACTCGCTCGCGGAGGCGGACAAGATCGTGCTGGAGACGGCGCGCTTCCTGAAGGAGGACTTCCTGCAGCAGAACTCGTACACGCCATACGACAAGTACTGCCCCTTTTACAAGAGCGTGGAGATGCTGCGGAACATCGTGACGTTCCACGAGCTCGCCACGCGCGCCATCGCGCGCACCGCGAGCATGGACACCAAGGTCACGTACAACATGATCAAGTCCCGCCTCAACGAGCTGCTCTACAAGGTGTCGAGCCAAAAGTTCGAGGACCCCTCGCAGGGCGAGGCGAGCATCCGGCAAAAGCTCGCCGCCATCAACGAGGAGCTCAACGAGTCGTTCCGCATGCTCGAGGACGAGTGCCGCTGATCGGCGGCGACGGACGCCGCGGCCGCAGGGGATGCGGACTGCATGCCCACGCCCCGCCGGTGTGATTCAGGAGCGACTTGCGTCCCACGCAGCGACCGCCCTGTCACAGGCTATGAGCCCTGGAACCGCTCAGCAGTGCGCCTGGTCCGACCCAAGGCGCGCTAGTCCGTGTCGCTCGTGGCGGCGATCGCGTCCGCGGCGTCCGCGGGCCTCCCGATCACGACCTGCTCCCCGCCCTTGATCACCACCATACCGGGCTTCGCCCCCTTCGGCTTCCCCACGTCCCTCCCGCGGCACATCGACACATCGAACCGCGCCTCCTGCCGCGCCCGGCTGTAGTGCACGGCCAGCGCCGCAGCAAACGCAATGTCCGCATCCTGCACGTCGTCCCCCGGCTCCACCCGCATCACCAAGTGCGCCCCGGGGCACCCGCGCGCGTGCATCCACACGTCGTTGGCGCGCGCCACCCGCATGCTCAGCTCGTCGTTCTGCCGGTTGTTGCGCCCGACGAGGACCTTCAGGCCCCCGGGGGACTCAAACTGCCGGAACCCGCCGCCGCCCCCGGCCGACTTCGCGCCCTGCTGCTTCTGCCGGGCCTTGCGCGAGGCCTTGGACTCCTTGAGGTTGAGCTGCGATCTCACGCGCTGCTCCTCGTCCTTGACGTACCCGCCGTCGCGCAGCTCCGCGAGGACCTCCCGCAGCGCCGCGAGGTCCTCCGGGCCGCGGTACTCCCACAGCTGGTCCGCGGCCGACTGAATCGATTCCAGATAGGAAATGGTGTTCTTCGCCTCCTACGTGCAGCCAAGACCGCCCGGAGCGGCAGCGTCATGCGTGCGAGCGAGTGATCCGAGGACCGCGGGTGCGCGCAAGCTCAGGAAGCGCCGCGATCAGCGCCACGACGGCATGGAATGCAAGTGCGCAGCGACGCCAGGCGCACCTCCATGAGAGGTCCGAGCGTTTCGAGCGCGCGCTGCAGCTTCTTCGCCTTCTTGAAGATCGCCTCGGCCTGCTCGTGCGGCTTCTTGTCCGCCTCCAACTTCACCGTAACCTTCTCCCCCGTCTCCCAGTCATCGACCTCAATCTCCTTCATCCCGGGCTTGATCCGCCACACGTTCGCCACCAGCAGCTCGCCCTGGTGGCGCACCTTCGGCGCGTCGTACCCCGCGCGCTCCTGCTCCTCCAACGCGGCCACGCGGCCCCGTGCCCGCTTGAGGTTGAACTTCAACGCCCTGTCCACCACCGCACGCACCGCCGCGTGCTGCTCCTGCGAACGCAACGGCGCACAAGCGGCGCGCACTGTGCGGCGACAACGCCACAGGGACAGCGCGCGTACAGACAGGGACGGAGGCATGCGCGTCGACGGAGCGGACGAGGCGCACCTGGCCGGACTCGCCGGGCCGCAGCGCCCCGAGCGCATCCGACACGGTCGCGCCAGGCCCCCCTGGAGCGTCCTCGTACACCCCCGTCCTCCCGTCACTGATCGCTGAAATGCACCTCGCAGGAACGCACAGTCCCGCGCGGAACGCGCCCGTCCTCACCGCCGCGACCCAGCGCGCCACCTCGGTCCGCAGCCGCAGCCACGTCGCGTCCGAGATCGTCCCCGCGTCCTGCGTCGGGTCGACGCCCGCGGAACAACACAGCTCGGCCCCCAGCGCTGGCGACACCCCCAGGAGCGCCCGCGCGAGGCACTTGGCGACCGCGCCCCCGCGCACATCGTCCTTCACTGCCAGCACCGCGTCGCGCAGGTCCGCGGCGTCCAGCGCGTCGGACGGCTCCCGCCCGGCCGCTGGCGGCGGAAGCACGTAGCGCTCGCCGACGCGAACCTGCCGCTCCCGGCTCTGCCCCTCGCCGATCTGCTTCGCCGCCGCGACGATCGTCTCGCCGTCCTCCGCCAGCAGGAAGACGTTCGAGTGCCGGCCCATCGGCTCCACGACCAGCGACAGGCACGGGGGCTCGTCCGGGCGGCGGGCAAACTCCAGGCGCGCCACGCGCTCCCACGGCACCGCGACGTCAGCGCCCGTGAGGACGAGGTCCTTGAGCTTCGCAGCGAGCGTCTGCGCGAACGCGAAGGGCTCCGTCGTCGCCGCCGAGCCGTCGCGCGCTTGCAGCGTGACGCGCGCGCTGTTCGCACCCCAGGACACGATGAGGTTCGCCGTGCCCTCGAGGGCGCGGAGCCGCACGCTCACGGTGACGGCGTCGACCTGCGGGGGCCGCGGACCGGGCGCGTCGCGTTTGGACGGCCAGAGGAGCGCGAGACGTGACGTGCGTGCGCCCCCCAGCGCTGCACGAGCAGTCGCGGAGCGGACAGGCGCCTGGAGGGCGCGCGGCCGGCGGATGCGGAGAACACGCAGAGACAGGCGGGGTCGCGGCAAGCGGGTGTGCGTGCGCGGCGTCGCGCGAAGGTCGTGGTGCGAGCGGGGTGGATGTCAGTTGCGCCGTGCCGCGTGTTCCCGCGTGAACGCGCCGCGATTTGTACCTGCTGGACGCTCTGAACCTTGGACGGAATCCACCCCGACCGAATCTCGGTGCAGACGGCCTCGAGGAGGGTATAGTCGAAGGACTGTTTGGCGGCCTCGTCCAGGGCCCGTCGCCGGTCCCCGGCCGAAGGCGTGACGGCGGCACTCGCGGCGATGTGCCGTGCGCAGGGACCCCGTTCGCCGGCCGGCGCGCGCGGCCGTCTCGTGACTGGCGTCGCGCCGAATGCGCGCACGGTGAGTGCCGCGCCCCAGCCCGTCCCCCCCTGGGCGCGCGCAGCGCGGCACGCGATGCCCTTTTTTGCCAGCATGGCGCGGCCTCCCCTAGCACTCTCAAACATCTCCCCCCTGCCATGCTGCCGTGCGTGGGCCGTGCGTGCTCGGACGCGCCGGGCAGCACTGAAGACTCTGCACGCTGCCGGAGCATGCGTCGGGGCGGCTGGCGCGGCGTCTCGCATCATGTGCCGTCTCGCAAGGCCGTCGGGGATCAGACGAAGGATTTGCGCGCCGCGGCGGAGGGACAGCATGGGCCGCCGCACGCCCCGGGACTGCGCCACTACTTCGTTGCCGCCAACCAGGGGTTGCTCGGCCGTGCCGGCGGACAGTTCCGGGCAGCCCCCGCGCCAGGATTGCCCGCGACGGCGACGGCGATGGGCCTTGGGCGCGGCGGAGGGGTGCGATGGGTCATCATGGGGATGTGACACAGTCGGTGACAGGGCGGGCCCCGCACGGTGCGTCGCTCGGTGCGAGGCTGCCGCTCTGAATGGTGTGGGAGAGCTGGGCGGCGACGGTTGTGGCGAATTGCGCCGCAGATGCGCCAGGTGACGCCGGAACGGGCAGTGCGCGCGAGTTGAGACCCTAGCTAGGCCTCACACAGCATTCGGGCGCGCGAAGCCGAGGCAGGCCCCGCGCGCCTCATTTTCGCGCCGCGGCCCCCGCATTGCTACGTCTGCGCGTGAGGGGGGCGGGGCGGCGGGCCAGGCGCCTTCGAACCATCGGTGCCGAGGAGCTTAGGTCGGTTGCTCGAAGGGCCGCGAGCGCGTCGTACTGTGCCCCAGCAGCGGAGCAGCGCGGCCAACGTGCGAGGAGGAGCGATTCTCCCCCCGTGGATGCGGAGGAATCTTCCGTCCTGACTCCGCCGACGCGCGTGGCGAGGGGGGACTAAAATTTCCAAGTCGCGAAGCCGCCTATTGCCAGCTGGCGGCGCCGCGCGCGCCACTTCGTCACCCAGTCGCAGTCCATCATAGTCAAGATGTCCGCCATCGCCCAGATCTCCACCGCCAAGGTCGCCGTCAAGGCCCCCGTCGCCAAGGCTTCGGCCTCGGCCATGCGGGTGCGTGCCCTGCCTCTCCACAGCCGCCCGCGGCCCTCTCTGCGCAAGCTAGCGGGCTCTGTGGCACGAGCCGACTGCTTCCGCGCCCGTCAGGCGCCGCGCCGCACCGCCGCGAGCCTGCGCTTCGAGAGATAGACTCGATGTGCTGGCGGCCCCCGGCGCGGCCTTCCGCGGCCCGCCCGCGCCGTTTCGTCGCCTTCTCTCGATCGTCCTTTCCGCACTAGCCCCATCACGCCCAGTTTCGTTGCGTTTTGGGCCCCGCACGCGCTGCGCCGCGGAATGTCAAGGGCGCTGCTCATCCGCGCCCCCCCGCGCGATCCCGGGCCAGTCCGCGGCTTCCTTCGCCGATGACGCGCGTTACCGGCGAAGATCAGCGAGCCCGCACGCGCTGCCGCCGCCAACTCGACCCGTGCGCGCGGGGAGAGGAAAGTCGACTGCACGACGATCGCCCGCCCGTATCGCGCGACGCGGCCCCGTCTCACACAGCGTCCCGCCGCCCTTCGATCCTCACGCAGGTGTGGACCCCCTTCAACAACCAGTTCTTCGAGACGATGTCGTACCTGCCGCCCCTGACGGACCAGGAGGTCGCTCGCCAGATCGACTACCTGACCAACTCGGGCTTCGTTCCCTGCATCGAGTTCGCCTCGGAGGACCAGGGCATCGTCTCCAACGAGAACTGCATCCGCTTCGCCGGCGGCGCGTCGGTGACGTACCAGGACAACCGCTACTGGACCATGTACAAGCTGCCCATGTTCGGCTGCACGGACTCGCAGGAGGTCATCCGCGAGATCGCCAACTGCAAGAAGCTGTTCCCGGGCTGCTACATCCGCGTGGTGGGCTTCGACAACGTCCGCCAGGTGCAGTGCGCCGGCTTCCTGGTGCAGCGCCCGGGCTCGGCGCTCGCGCCGGAGGCTCGCTCGGTGGCCTAAGCTCCACGTCCATGACGGAACGCACGCGTAGACTTCTATGCGTCGCGGACTTCTTGACTGATCGCTGACGAACACATCAGCTCCGGCGGACACGCTGGCGCTCTGTGATGCGAGATGGACCACCCACGTGCCGCCTGCACCACCCCAGCGGAGGCCCTCCGCCGATCGCCTACCTGCCGCTCGCTGCGCCGCGCTGTCGGAGAGACTCTCACGCCGCCCTGCTGCTTCCGCGACGTTCGTGCCTGGCCCCGAATCCACCGCGCACGTGACGCTGCGTCGTCGCCGCCCTCAGCCATCATCGCCGGACGACTGCTCGTCCACGGCGCGGTGGCCGCAAGCGCAACGAGCCCACATCCTGCACTCGCTGTCGGTTGCTCTGGCCGCGTCCGCGGCGACACCGACGCCTCTCCGCACCGGCGTCGCCCGGCAGCACGGCGCAGTGTGCCGAGGTGGCGTCATGCGCAGCGGGTGCGGCCGGCGTGCGTCTCGATCACTGCGCGGCGACGGCGTGGCCCGTGCTCGTCGGACTTGCGTCGCGGCGCGCACGCCCTGGAGGGGGGAGCGCAGTGAGGGGGGCTGTTGGGGACTCGGCACTGAGCCTGGCGGTCCGGAAGCGATGGGAGGCGTGGCGGGCGGCTCCTGTGCGTCGCTGCGGACGCCTCACGAGCAGTTCTTGCATGTGCTCTTGTGAGGCCTGAGGAATTGAGACGCTGCCAGCCCTGCGTGACTCCCAAGAAGGCACAGCACGAAGGGAAGCGCGCTAGCACCGCTGCGCGGCACTAGGCACGTCCGCGTCGCCCTCTCGGGCCAGGATCTTCGGCGCTGAGCGGGTTCCGCGCTAGTTTGGCGCTTGAAGTGAAGCCGCAAGCTCGTCCGCGGGTCCTGGTACCTGAAGAAAGCAGAATGGCCGCGCAGGGCCCCTCCGACGGCCCGAACTCGTGCAGCCCGCACACAGGGACGACGATCCTGGCTATCGTATACGACGGCGGGGTCGTTCTAGCAGCAGACTCGCGGTACGTGCCTCGCGCCCGTCCTCGCTTGCTCCCATGACGGGCTCCCGCTCACAGCGCTCTGCGGACATTGCCGCCGTTCGTCGCGACGTGCGCGATACGACGTGCTCGGGGATGCCACACGCGCGCCTGCGGCGAACCTCCGCCCACGCGCGGGCCCGTTCAGCGCCCCACTCCAACCGAGACCCACCACCGCGAGCGTTTGAGCGCCGCGCGTGCCCGCAGGGTGTCCATGGGCTCCTACGTGTCGAACCGCGCGTCGAACAAGATCGCACCGCTCGGCGAGCGCGTGTTCCTGTGCCGCTCGGGCTCCGCGGCGGACACGCAGGCCGTCGGCGACTACGTGGCGCACTTCCTGAACCAGCACGCCATGGAACTGGGGTCGGAGCCGAAAGTCCGCACCGCCGCGAACCTCGTCAAGGAGGTCCGCGCCCGCCGCGCCCCCGCGAGACGCGCCCCGCCGCTCGTTTTGCCTCTTTCTGAAAGTAGTAGCGCGGTTCCTGGTGCGTGCAGATGAACTACAACAACCAGCACCTCATGGCCGCGATGATCATCGCCGGGTACGACGACCTGCGCGGCGGGCAGGTGTACGGCATCCCGATCGGCGGCACGCTCGTGCCGCAGAACTGGGCGGTGGACGGGTCCGGCAGCACCTACATCTGGGGGCTGTGCGACGCGGAGTACCGCGAGGGGATGACGCGCGACGAGGCCGAGACGTTCGCCATCTCGGCCGTCTCGGCAGCGATGGCCAGGTGCGGCAGCGGCCCTGCGTCTCGACGCAACCCATTTCGCTCACGTCTCCGCCCGGTCGCTGCGAGCGTGGCTGGTTCGTCCGGCGCGGTGCGGTGTCGGGTGTTCCGACGGCGTGCGCGGTGCGTTGCGTGCAGGGACGGGTCCTCGGGGGGTCTATTGCGGCTGGTGACCATCAACAAGGAGGGAGTGCACAAGCGGACGGTGCTGGGGTCCGAGATCCCGCTGTACCACGAGGAGCTGCCGATCCCTGCGGCGGCGTGAGGGGCGTGTGAGCTTGCGTCGAGCTTTGGCGCGGTCGCGGCGGCGTGACAGGGACGCTGCGTGCGCGCGTCCGTGGGGCGGCGCGTCGTGGCGTGCTGGGGCGCGGTGGGCGCGCGCGTGGTTCCTTAGGTCAGCGTGGTCGTTGGCGCCCGTGCGGGTCGTTTCGAGGCGCCGGGCGAACCCCCCCTGGGACGTAGGGGCCTGTGGATGACAGCGCAGGCTTCTCGGGCGCGCGGGTCATCGGGAGGGGCTCGGCGGGTGGCGGAGCAGAACGACAAGGGATCTGCCATGAATGCTGCCGTAGTCGGACCTCTGACGCCCGCGGGTGTGCGTGCGCGCGCGGGCATGCAAAGCGCTATCCGGGCATGTCCCGCGCCGCGGCACCGCTGCGACCGCGGGGAGCACCAGGTACGATTTTTCGGACCGGATGCTCTTTGTTGAGCAGATGCGCTCGTCACAACGGTGTATCTGCGGCCCGCGTGCCCGCGCGAAGGCTAGGCTGATCTGCAGCAGTTGGGCTGCGCTGCGCGTCGACTCAGACGACAGCAGCCGCAGACGCCGACCAACCCAGTGCCCGAGAAGTGCACATGCGATTTCGGCGAGAATAGTCGTATTTGCGGCCCCTCGTGCACGCAGGTGTGCCGAGCTGCTGGCTTCGGGAAGAAGCAGGCCAAGGCCGGGAAATCAGGGAAGACCTTCCTCAAGGAAATGAGCGAGACCTCCCTGGGCCTCGGCGGGTGCGCTCGCAGGTCCCTCGCCCCCCGCGCTCCGCCTCAACAACGAGCTCGCGCACCGACATGCTGCGCGCGCCCGCACCGCACGCAGGAGGCTGGTCGCCGAGCTCCGCGCGGACAGCAAGCCCTGCCCGTGCGGGTCCGGCCAGGCCTACGGGGAGTGCTGTCAGGTCTACCACAACGGCAAGGCAGCGCCAACCGCCGAGGCGCTCATGCGCGCCAGGTACACCGCGTACGCGAAGAAGCTCGCCGACTACATCGTCGACACCACGCACCCCGACAATCCGGCGTACGAAGGCAGCAAGACGCCGGACGGCGAGCACTCGAGCACGCTGCGCGAGGACGTTATCGCCACCTCGCGTATCTTCGACTTCGAGAAGCTCAAGGTGCGCGCACGCCGCGGAGCGGAGCCGTGCGGGCCCTGTGAGCCGTGCGGGGCCGGACGTGCGCGTGACGGGCGGAGGCGCGTTCGGGCCGCCGCGTGCTGCAGGTCGAGGAGGTGCGCGAGGGCAAGGACGAGGACGAGGCGTACGTGGGGTTCACGGTGTGGGGCCGCGTGACGGGCCAGAAGGGGCAGCGGGCGAAGGGGTCGAAGACGGAGACGATCCAGGAGCTCAGCAGGTCCGCTCCTACTGCGTCACATCGTCCGACCGCCTTGCACGCGCGCTGCGCTGCGTGCGACAGCTGCTAGCGGGACCGCAACCCACTGTTCGAATGACGCCCGGCGCGGCATCTGGACTGTGGTTCAGGTGGATGGCCAGTTTGCAACGCAGGTTCGTCCGCGAGGACGGCAAGTGGTGGTACATCGACGGCGACACAGACTGGGTGCATCACTCGTACGGGGACAAGAAGGCCGCCTAGGCTTGCTGTAACGCAATCACACGACGCCGGTCTCGCGCGTCGCCTCGTGCGCCGGACAGCACGCGCTTGCACCCGGCTCGGCCCTCGACGCACGTCCCCAGTGCGCACCACGAGGGTGCGCCTAATCGAGGCGGAGCTTCCGCGGGGTCGCCGCGCGACCCTGCGGTGTGCCTTGTGGCCTCGTCCACTTGCCGTTGCTGTGAAGGACCCAGCCGTCCTGCACCAGCTTCTTATGCGTACCTGCACCAACCTTGATAGCTCTGCCCGTGAGCGGGTTCTCCACGTAGACATCGTGGCGCGGAATAAGCAGAACGGGCGTCCGGTCGCCGCCATCGTCGCCGCCGCCATCTTCGTCGTCGTCGTCATCGTCGTCGTCGTCGTCGTCGCTGCCACCCCCTGGTGCGCCCGTGCGCTCCGCCGACCGCCAGCGCACGAGCGGCACGAGGGCGAACACTGCCCCCAGAGCCGCGCCGACGACGCGGTCGGATGGCCCGAAGAAGAAATTGCCGAAAATGGCCAGGAAGCAGAGAGTGAACTCGGAACAAATGATCTTCCAGTCGCCCTGCTGGGCCTCGAACCAAGCTGCCGCGGCGAAAATCCCGATGACAGTGCTGAGCAAGAAGAAGGACGCCACGGGCCGCTCCAAGAAGTAGTCGATGTAGTCGTGGAGCTGCAGCCCGTCGTCCACGCCTTCCATGGTGGCAAAGCCCACGAAGCTCAGCACGTTGGCGAAAACGCCGACACCTTGTGTGGTGTTCATGAACATTTGCAACACCTGCCCGCCGACACCGGAGACAGTGACGGCGCAGCCCACCACGGTGCTCAACATAGCGGTCCGCGACACGCCCCCGAGATGCATCGCCGCTAGATCCCTCGGCGCGAACGCCACTGCCATGATATTCCTGCCCTTTTGGAGCGCGAGCCTGCGTACATCGCAAGCCACAATCCATGACTCAGGGACAGGAGTCGGGGCGCGACGAAACGCGCCGGCGCTCACGTCCCTCCGCCATGCGAGCGACGGCACTGACGGCCGAGGGATCGGGCCGCTCACTTGCAGAAGATGAGGGCGACGATGACCAGTAGGGCGAACATCGCCCCGACGCAAACAACCCCGAAGCCGGCCAGTGCCAGCAGCGCCACGCGCGCGGGCTGGCTGTGCGCGAGTTTCTCCGAGAACAGCGTCGCGAGGATCGCAGCAACGATGACCAGCGGCCTCCGGCGCCTGAAAGTGTCCTTGTGCATCACGTCGCACGAAAAGTCCTCGCCGTCTTCCTCGCTCTCCGTGGTCCGGTTCCAGACGCCGATGAGGGAGCTCAGCCGCCAGCCCTCAGCGACGGGCACGGCCTCCGCCCGCAGGTACGTCGTCGAGGCCGGAAGCAGCCGGCGGAAGGTGGCGCACTTTTGGTTGTCACTCCCCCCTGCCAACTCATGCACGGGCCTCGCGGTCTTGCAGCGACTGTAGCTGCGTGGGTGGCTGCCGTAAGGGCCTGGCGGGGCCACGAAGGGGCCGAGTTGGAAGAAGTCCGCAGCGCGTTTCGCCAGCTCGAGCGCCGGGCTCAAGTTGGGTTCTGCCAGGGAGTGCTGCCGGACGCACACTTGGACGGGGCTGCGACGCGCAGGGCACCAAGAGAGGACAGATATCGTGACGGTTCCGAGCAAGGAAGCGCACAACTCGGCGCTCGTGGTGCGGTCCGCTGGATGGAGTTGCGCCCTGCGCGTCCCGGAGGCGCGCGGTGAAGTACGTCTGCGCTCTGGCAGAACTGCACTTCCACACATGCCACGCGCCGGCGCGCGCCTTTCAAGGCGCGCGAACGCCCTCAAGATGCGTGGCAGCGCGTCCCCACCATGCTGGGTGGGCGAGGCGGTCGGCCACATCGGGGCGCCCGCTCGAAGCCAACGCGCGTGACTAGAATGTCCTTGAATCGAAATACGTGTGGCATGCTATCTCGGCCTGCACTGCGCGCGCATGGGCCCGTACCGGCTGGATGCACAACACATCGTGACCTCCCGGCCCTGGAGCAGCTCGGGCCCGAACGTCAGCCGCGAGCGCCCAGGAATCATCCCGTACACATATTCTCCCGCCACCAGCTCGCTGTTAGACGGGTTCAGCGCGTACACCGCCAAACCCGCCAGGCCTGCCACGAGCAGCGCGCCCAGCCCTATTAGGGCCCGCTTCGTCTTGCTGCGCGGCAGCATGACGCAACGCTGCCGACGTCGCGAGGTACTGGCGATCCTGACCGCTCATGGCCCGCGCGACCGGGCTCGTGCGCGGCAGTGGTGAGGAGCGACCTGCAATCAGGTGCATCTCCCCCCCTCACACCGTGTCCTGTCAACGGCGCATCAGGGCCTGCGCGACGTCAGAGGCAGCTGCGCCCACCGCCGCTCGAACTCCCTGGCCCCGCAGCGCTGCCTGGGCGGCAACCAGCACGGCCTGCTCGCCGACACCGCGTCGCAGCAAGATGTCAGTGTCCTCGCGTTGGCTCGCGGCGGCGACGGCTGTGCTGTCGATACTCGTGTTCCAGGGCGGCGGATATTGTGAGGGCGCGAACGTGCGTTTGTGCAGCGCCACGAGCCCCCGCGGCGCCGAAAGCGCGCTGCTGAAGCCGCTTGAGCGACGACCATTGGGCGCGCTGGTGCGGGCCGCCTGACGCCCGTGCCATGGCCACCGCGACGCTGCAGGTCGATGACGTCCACGTCGTGCGGGTGAGCGCGCGCGTGGACGCGTTCTGCGACGGGAAATGCCGTTTCTCGTTCGTGGAGGGCAGCGAAGCGATGCCCGCTGGCGTGCACAGCGACGGCACGATCGCCAGCCTCGAGCGGGAGAACGTGGTCGTCGTGCGTGGCAGGATCACATCCCTGGAGGCGAGAGTCCCGTCCGCCCTCGTGCAAAGACGCGCGTCGAGAATGGAAAAAAAAAAAACAGCAAGAGCGCCGGGCAGGCCTCGCCAGGCCGGCCGCTCACTCCTCGAAGCAACCGTCCCGTCGCACCCGCAGGCGTCTGTGCGGTGCCGGGACTGGTGTCGCGCGTCGCCGCGGACATTCCGCGTGGGGCGGCTGCGAAGCGAGCCAGTGCAGAACGCCACCACGCCGCCTCCTGAGCCCGCGCCACCGTCATTCGAGGCCATCATGATACACATCCACTCGCCGAAGCACCTCCTCGTGGCGGGCCTCGTTTGGGCCGCCCGGGTCGTTGCCGCGGCGTACCTGAGCTTTCGACTCGTGAGCCTCCTGCCCTTCGAGGGGCGTGCCGCGGTCGCCGCGCCCGTTGCGCCGGACTCCGTCACTCCTCAGCGCCAGACGAGGGCGAAGAAGACCCCGCGGACCCCGGAAACCGTCCCGCACGCGCCACAGGCCCCGCTGAAGCACGGCAGGACTTGAAATCGCGTCCCAGACAGCGCCGCCGGGCCGCCCGGCGTCGCCCGGCGTCAGCGTTGCCTGTCGCATGGGATCCTCCGCGGCGCAGGCGCCATGGCGCGACCGCGCGGCTGGTGAGCGCGACGTCACGTTACGCTCCGGACAGGACGCGCTCGATGTGACGCAGCTGCTCCTGCGCGATCTGGATGCGCTCCTTCGCGACATCGACGCGCTGCTGGTCGACGTAGGCCGTCGCGCGCGGCATGACGACGGTCGATGTGGACCTGCGCCAGTTGAGTGGTGCTCGCGGGTCGTTGCATGGTGTCAACACCGGCGGCGCCGAGAAGTGGCTGCAGACGCAGCAGGCAGCGGTCGTGCGGGTGCTGCGCGGACCTGTACTCGCTCCTCAGCAGATCCTGACACCTCCGCACGCGGTGCAGCGCCTCCGTGGCGAGCCGCCCAGCCTCCACGCCTGACGCGTCCCTGCAGGTGGAGGGCGCGGGGGAGCATTGCTCATGAAGGATCAATCGAATAACCTGTCGAACGCGGCCTGGTGGGTCCGCGCGGGGACGTGGCTGCGCGTCTCCGGCGCCCGGTGTGGTGCAGTTGCTGCGTCGTGCCACACCTGCCCTTCGCCAGCTCGGCCATGACGCCCCCGGCGAGCTTCAGCGCCTCGATGATGCTCTGCTCGACGACGTCGAGCCTCGCCAGCGACCCGCCCTGCTCCCCGTCCGCCGCAGCAGCGGGCTCGGGCCCCTCCATGGTGCTCCCACCTCCGCGGTGGATTTGTGCGGCGTCTGGGGCGCGTCGGTCTTCAACAGGCTGACGACACGCTGCTGCGCATGCGAGAGAAGTCGGGAGGCCCGCGCGGCAGGCGCTGCATTGAGCGCATTCGCCGCCCGGCCCGCATCGTGGGGTGCATTGCACTTGTACCGGAGGACGGGCGCTCGGGCGACGTCGGCGCGACCGCACGCGTGACCCGAGCAGAAGTGCGCTGGGCATTCTCCCGCGGAGCTAGATAGGACGGGTGCGCGCGTAGATAGCGTGGAAGAGCGTCGCGAGGTCGTTTCGACGCGCCGTTGTCGCGGCAGGGGGTCTGGGCCGCCGTTTGCGCCCGGGACCCGTGCAGGGAATTATGTCGGGCGACGGCAATGCGCCGATCAATAGCTATCTGCGGGAGAAGGGCCCGCAGCAGGAGAACTACAGGGGCTTCCACCCAAGCGGCGAGTATGCTCGCTTCCACGGGCCACGCATGTCGGCGAGGTACCCGGAGTTCCCTGTGGTGGATCAAGACCCGTCCTTCACGGCAGTCTGTACGCCCCTGGACCTTTCCCTGAGCTGCCAGACGGGAACTTTGGGTCCAGTGCACCTGAATCGCTCGCCGTGTCCCCTGAGGTGCCGCGCGCGAGCCTCCTGCGCGTCGTTCTGGCGCACCGCACCTGCCATGATGGGCTGGCCGTCCTCGCGTGCCGTTTCGGGCGGGTGGCGAGGCGCGGTCGCCGTCCTTCCTCTGGGACCTCCTCACCGCCACCGCCGTCTCTGTGCCGCAGTGTCGAACGCGAACGTGGAAGACTACTTCCGCATCGCGAAGTGGACGACCGTGGGCTGGCTCGCGGGCTGGTGGACTGGCCGCAGCGACATGAGGCGAGCTCCCTGCCTCGGCAACAACAAAGCGACCCGCCTGCGGCCCTGCGCGTGCACCAGCGCCACGTCCCGGGCCGCCAAGCGCACGACACGAGTGCGGACATGCCTGATCCCTCCGACGGACCCCCAGGACGCCCCTGAACCCCTGTTCCCGGCACCTCTCCCGCAGGTGGGCGACGGGCACCGCGGGGCGCCTCCGCGCGGCGTGCACCCTGGCGACGTACGCCATGTTCATCGGCGCCGCCGGCTCCTACCACGAGTCGTGGGCTCGGCTGACCGGTACGTCCTCCTCCTCCGCCCCGCCCGCACCGCTTGCGTACGCGGACGCAATGCACAGGCTGACCAGCGCCCGCGCCCGCCTCGCAGGCCGCAAGTCCAACAAGGCCGAGGTCATCGAGCTCATCGAGCGGGACCGCGACCAGTTCGTCGCCAACAATCCGGACCTGTCGCTGCGGCAGTCGTTCCTGGGCGCGCTGGCGGGCGGAGTGCTCCCCGGGACCACCGCGATGCAGCAGCGGCCGTTCGCCGCGCTGTCGACGAAGGAGGAGCCCCGCTGAGGCCCGCGGCGCGCCGGGGGACGCGTACATGTGACTCTGCTGCTTGCACCGTGACGTGCTGTGCGTTGTGCGTCATTTGCATTTGCACGCCGTGGGCGCACGCGGGGGCCGGGAACGAGGTCGCGAGGTCCGCGAGTGCGCATGCTGCGCGGCGTTGGGCTCAGGCCGGCGCGTTCGGAGCCTGGCCGGGGCGGCGTGCCCCGCGCGCTCGAAACGCAGCGCAAGTGGGAGTCTGCGCGAGAGCGGGGGGCGACAACGTGCGCGAGCGAGGGCAGACGCCGGGAGCCGCGAGCCAGGGGTCGGTGAGGCGAGTTGGCGGCTGCCGCGGGGCGTCGCGCGCCGGTCGGGGATGCCGCCACTGCGCAGGCGGTGCGGTGGGGGCGGCGCGGCCGCGGGGCCTGGGGCTGGTGTCTCGGAGTGTGCGTGTGTGTCTTGAGGAGGACGTGCTCGAGCTATCACATCGGACGGGAGTCAGGTCGGCGATCGCACAGGAGTGCCGCGTTGTCCGCAGCGCGCCTGCTGCGAGTTGTTTTGGGCCGAAGTGCGGCGCCCGGCCGCAGGTGTCGCTCCTGGAGCTCCTTGCCGTGCGATACCCGGCTTGTTGGACTGCGTGCTATTCGTTTCCTGGCAGCACATGGCGCTTTGCGCGGCGGAGACGTCGCGGACGGGCAGGTGCCCTGCAGCAGAGACAGCTGCGCCGCGCAGGCCCTGCGGCGTCTAGACGTTGAGATTGCGCGGCTTCAAGCGAGACATTATATCTTGAAAGTCCCAGTGCCACATGCGAGGAATCGAATGGGGCGGCCCGCGATCGGCTGGAGGCCAAGGCACCACCGAGCTCGGCTTTCTCGCGCACACGTAGGCGGAACCGGCCCGTCGCCGGAAACAGGCGATAGGCCCTGCACCAGACTATTCTGTCCGTCCCGACACACAGACCTGGGCCGCCCGGATCGCGACGGTCAGCTCCCATCTTGCCAGCGCTGCTCGAGGGGCGCAACCGCGATTTTGCGCGCTAGAAGGGCGGGCGGCGCAGCGAGCCACGTAAGTTGACGGCAGTTCCCGTCCAATGAGCGTGCTCGCAGGCGTGTGGCGACCTTACGTGGGCCAGGGGGGGGTGGGATGTTGACTTCGAGCCTCGCCGCGGCGCGGCTCATTGCCGCGCGCGCCGACCGGGCACGTCACCTTCGCAGGAAAGTTACATCAGGCAAAATGAACGCTGTCATCTCCACCGCCAAGGTCGCCGTCAAGGCCCCCGTCGCCAAGGCTTCGGCCTCGGCCATGCGGGTGCGTCCCGGCCCCTCAGGCGGCCATCTCCCCCCGATTTCCGCGCTCCTTGTCACCTGATGTCGCGGCCTCGCGCAGCCATCACCCGCGATCGCGCCTCCATGCGCGCCGCGCCGGATCCGCCTATCGACTCCGCTGGCCGCCTCTCCCGGCCCGTGGCCCGGCTCAATCGCGTAACCAAGCGCATTTCCGCACGCTCAGTTACGTTCCTGACCAAGTGCGCGCACGTTCCGTCGCGGGGCGTGCCCGTCGCCGCGTTGCCGCCCAGGGTCGATTTGGGCTGCAATCCGCCCCCTTTTCCCCGTTGTGGCGGATTTCCGCCGCGCACCGGCGAACACCCGGCCACAACCTAACTCCTATAGACCGGTGCGCGCGAGCGATGCGGCCATCAGGGGCATCGCGAGCCTCGGCCCGTGGATTTGGCCGCCGCGCTTTCCACCCCGCGGCAGCGTGCGCGCCGCCGCTCCCTGCGGATCAGCTGCACGCGACAGCGTTCTCGTAGTTGCTGAGAGCCCTCTCCGTCCGCCAGCTCTGCACGCGAAGCCGCCACGTCGCGCCCGAGCTCACCTCTGTGCCGCACAACAACCCGCCCGTCGCCCCGCAGGTGTGGACCCCCTTCAACAACCAGTTCTTCGAGACGATGTCGTACCTGCCGCCCCTGACGGACCAGGAGGTCGCTCGCCAGATCGACTACCTGACCAACTCGGGCTTTGTTCCCTGCATCGAGTTCGCCTCGGAGGACCAGGGCATCGTGTCCAACGAGAACTGCATCCGCTTCGCCGGCGGCGCGTCGGTGACGTACCAGGACAACCGCTACTGGACCATGTACAAGCTGCCCATGTTCGGCTGCACGGACTCGCAGGAGGTCATCCGCGAGATCGCCAACTGCAAGAAGCTGTTCCCGGGCTGCTACATCCGCGTGGTGGGCTTCGACAACGTCCGCCAGGTGCAGTGCGCCGGCTTCCTGGTGCAGCGCCCGGGCTCGGCGCTCTCGCCGGAGGCTCGCTCGGTGGCCTAAGCAGTCCACGACGGCGGTGGCAGCTCTGCGACTCACGTTAATTGAAACGAGTCGCGGCTCGCTCGCCTGACGCTGCGAGGTGGAAGCGACGGTGCCTGATGTAACAAAATGTACCCAAAGCCGTGACTCGAATCCCGTGTCTCAAGCGAAGTGTCCTACAACACCTCCATGCACACACGACCTCTGGCCCAGCTGCCGCGGGCCACCGTTCGCGACCCGCAACGGCCTCCTGCGAGCTCAAGCGCAGCGCTCTCTCCGCGGGATCGGCAGCCGTGCACCGCCCAAGGATGCGCCCGCCAGCGACCATGCTTGCTGCAGCAGCGCGTTTCGACGTCTCAACAGCACTGTGCGCGTCATCCGTCACATCTGCGATCCCACACCGAAGTGGAACCGGCTCTGCCCGCGGTCGTTGAACGCGTACTCGAGCCGCAGCGGCCCGACGGGCGAGTCCAGGCGCAGGCCGGCGCCGAAGCCGTAGCCCATGCCGGGCTTCCCGCGCGTGCCCGCGGGGTCCCCGCTGACGCTCTCGCCCGTGCCGAGGTCCGTCCCGCCGTCGATGAACGCACAGCCGGCCACCGGCGCCAACAGCGGCCAGCGCAGCTCCGCGGAGCCCACAAGGCACTGACGCCCGGTGCCGACGCCGCCCTCCTCGTACCCGCGCACGGAGTTGGTGCCGCCGATCGGGAACGCCTCGTACGGCGGCAGATCGCCCTGCAAGCAGCGAGCGGCACGCAAACGTCACGCACTGTCGCCGCACGTGCTCGCAGACATGCCCGTTCGCGGCGACCCGCGGCCTCCGGTCCGCGGACGCCCGCACGTACCTTAATGGTGCCGCCCTTGCCCGCGAGCACGAGCGTGCACGGCCCGATCGGGAGCTGCCGCTCCCCGCGCACCCGCATGCGCCAAAAGTTGAGCCACGCCTCCGACGGCCCGGGCGGCGCGTACTCCGCGGACGCCAGCAGCTGCGCATCGCCCTCGACGGGCGAGAACGCCACCTGCGCCTTGAACACCGCCTGCAGGTCCGTCTCCGTCCCGGAGAACGTCACCGGGGCCATGTACTGGTCGCGCGTACACGGCACGCCGGCGTCGTCGAGGCAGCGCACGCGCGACAGCGTCGCGCCGGCCCCGGCCGTCCAGCCCTCGCGGATCGGCCGCGACCACTCCACGCCGCACAGCGCGCGCGCGATGATCAGGTCGCGGTGGTGCGGCTCATTGCGCGGCGCGCCAGAGGAGCCGCCGGGCGGCGCGGAGGCCGCGCCGCCGCCGGCGCCCGCGGCGCCCACGACGGCGCCGCTCATCGCGCCGGTGCCGCTCACGCGCATCCCGCTCGAGCTCGGCGCTCTCGCGACGCTCGCCGCGCTGCTTGCGACGCAGCGTTGCCGCCGCCCTGCGAGCGCGCCGCTCCGCCGCCGCCGCGCTGGCGCTCCTGCGCGGCGTCCTCGAGGTCCGCGCGCGAGCGCCCGAGCAGCGCGGCCGCGGAGGTCCGCGTGTTCTGCAGCGTGACCGTGCGCGACGTGCGGTGCGGGTCGCCCCACACCCACGGGTCCGTGTGGTTCAGCCGGCAGAGCACGTCCGACTGCCCGAGCTCCACGCTCGCCGTCAGCTTCTGGTTCAGGCCCATCAGGTTGCGCTGCGAGTACGCCAGGTTCCCGATGAAGCCGGGGTTGCCGCCGCCGTCGCCGCCGGACGCGCTGATGCCGCCGCCGGCCGTGAGCCCGCCGGAGCGCCGCTCCACGACGTTCAGCGTGAGGTCCACCTGCGGCGCCCCCGGGCCGTTCGCCTCCGTCGTCGTCGGCACCATGCTGACGTCATCATACAGCCCCATTGAGTACACTGCAAAGGGGAGGGGGGGGTGTTTTGCATGCTGAGGGAAGAGACACGGAGCGAGCGAAGTCGAGTGCGGACAGCGCGTCTCCCTGGCGCACCGCACGGCCCCGCCGGGCGCTCGCACAGCCCCGCGCCGCTGCCGAGGGTCGTGCGGTCTCACCCGAGTCAATGTCGCGACGGGCCTGCTGCAGCGAGTAGATCTGGCCGGGTTTGGTCGTGACGTGCCGCATGATGATCTCCGGACGCGTGCGGCCCCGCACAGGCTCCCCGGAGCCCGCCTTTAGGAACCGCAGCCCCACTTTTCCCACCGCGACCTCCGCGATGCGCAGCTCCGCGACGCCGCGCACCATCTCCACGTCCGCGACCTGCCCGAACAGCCCGCGGTTCTCGTACCACCGGTTGATCACCTGGATCGCCCGCGAGAAGTCCGTGAAGTTGAGCGTGCGCCCGTACTGCCCCGCGAACGCGTCCTGGAGCACCTTGACCGGCAGCGCGTTCGCGCCCGACACCACGATGCCCTGCGAGCGCGTGCGGGCGGAGGGCGCGCGCTGAGGGCGCGCGCGGTCGCACGGCAGCGGGCGGGAGGCGCCGCGGGCGGCGCGCGCGTGCAGGGCGGTGCGGCCGCTTGCCTTGATCTCCGGGTTCGGCTGCACGACGAAGGTGATGCGGACGCCGTCGCGCGTGTCCTCGGCCTTGGGCTGGCACGACGAGAAGTACCCCATTTCGAACAAACGTTCGACGTCGTTGCGGATGTCGCGCTGCGTGTAGGCGAAGTTCGGGCGCGTCGCCAGCGCGGCCTCCGCGGCCTCCTTGAGCGCGCCGTCGACGCCCTGGATGTCCACCTGCGTCGGCGGAGCGGGCGCGAGCTTGTCGTGGGCGGATCTGGCGACCGCAGACGCTGGTGGGCCGGAAGCGAGCCTGTCGCGGGAGAAGAGGCGCGAAGCTGGGGGCCGCGTGGTGTTTCTGTGCGTGGTATGGCCGGGAGGCTGCATGGGGGCGGCTTGTGGGGCTGTGCGGTCGGGCATTGGGCGGGTTTGGTGGGAGACTTGCCTCACTGATTAAAATGCGCTCCTCTGTTTCCTTGGCATCCGCATCGGGTGCCGGGGCGGGGGCCTGGTCCTCCTTGCGTGTGGGCGGCGGCGGCGGCGGCGTCGGCGCCGCAGGCGGCTGTGCGGGGGCGGGGGCGCTGGCCGGAGGCGGCTGAGCAGGTGCGGGCCCGGGCGCGGCGCCCGCGGCCGGTGGCGCGGGCTCAGGGCTCGGCGTCGCTTGCTCGGACGGCCCTGCCTGCGCGGGCGCCGCGGGCGCCGGCTTCCCGGCCGTCTGCGCGCCGGGCGGGCTGCTCTGCGTCGGCTGTTTGGGCTCGCTGCTCTTCGGTGGCTCCTTCTGCGGGTCCGCGGCGCTGATTTCCGCGATTGGCTGCGCGGAGAAGCTGAACCTCATGGATCCATGCCCCGCAGATGCCGCGCCCGCGCTGATGGACGCCAGCGGCGCGGCCCAGCCCGCCGTGAAGGTCGCGTTTCGCTGCCCGGGTGGCCGACGACGCGCAAGGGAGTCCCGTGCGGGCCCGCTGCCGTTCGAGATCGCCCTCCGCGCCTCGCCCACCGCGTGGTGGAAGCTCCTGAGCCCGTCGGAGGCCAGGTTCTCCGCTGCCGAGCGCGCCTGGCGCAGCCAACGCAGCGGCCCAGGCTGGCCCTGAGGCGCCCCGTCCTGCGCCATCCTCGCTCCCGTCTCGCCGAAAACGCGCACACAAGCAGCAAGCACCGCTGCGCGCGACAGGGCCGGGCCTGCCCCCTTGTCCCCGGGCCGCTCCGGGCGACCCCTCCTAGGCAGTGCAACGCCTCCCGCAGTGACGCGCGGACGTCGCCTCCCCGCCGCAACCTCCCGGATCCTCCTCTCCTAGCTCAGAAGAGATGCCACGCTGGCCGGTCAGCGCCCAGCGGGGCCGCGGCCGGGTCGCAGGGCGCGGGGCCAGGATGGCATCCGAAACCCAGCGGGGTGCGATCGAGCGTTCCCGACGAAATGCGATCTGAATCACGGAGGATCGGCGTGTTTATGAAACAGGGAAGGCGTCGGCGTGTGATTTCGTCCGGGCAACGCGCTGGATTCGCGGCGCGGGGGGCGCTTGCTGCGGCGCCGCCAAACGCGCGGGGACGGGGCGACGCGGCGCGATCCTCGCGACGGCTGCGTCTCGCGCTGCTCCGAGTCGCCGTCGCGCAAACACACATTGGCATCGGCGACGCAGCGGCCGGGAAGGAGCCCGCATCGCCTCGGGTTGGGAGGCAAGTGGCGAGGCTCGCGGCGAGCGCCGGAGCAGGCGACGGGCCGGGCCGCACGGCTCACACCACGACGCGCAAGCGACACGCCGCCGGCGCCACTCGTCCAGCGAGGTGGAGGGCTCCGGCGCGTGCCGCCGCGCGAAAGCAGTGGCAACAGCTGGAGCGTGTGCGCGGGGCGCTCGACAGCGCAACGGTCCGCGCGACGCGCTGTCCGCGTGTGCGAGCACGGTGACGCCGGCGTGAGTGAGTCGCGCATCTTGTTGCAGTTCACAGAGGCCCATCAGCCGCAATTAGCTTAGGCCACCGAGCGAGCCTCCGGCGCGAGCGCCGAGCCCGGGCGCTGCACCAGGAAGCCGGCGCACTGCACCTGGCGGACGTTGTCGAAGCCCACCACGCGGATGTAGCAGCCCGGGAACAGCTTCTTGCAGTTGGCGATCTCGCGGATGACCTCCTGCGAGTCCGTGCAGCCGAACATGGGCAGCTTGTACATGGTCCAGTAGCGGTTGTCCTGGTACGTCACCGACGCACCCTCGGCGAAGCGGATGCAGTTCTCGTTGGACACGATGCCCTGGTCCTCCGAGGCGAACTCGATGCAGGGAACGAAGCCCGAGTTGGTCAGGTAGTCGATCTGGCGAGCGACCTCCTGGTCCGTCAGGGGCGGCAGGTACGACATCGTCTCGAAGAACTGGTTGTTGAAGGGGGTCCACACCTGCGCAGGACGCGACGCGGAGACGCGCGACGTCGTGAGTACGGGGCCCGGATAACGCACGCGCTCGGGCGACCGGCGCCAGCGGTCGACGGAGGCCTGAATCAGCGCCGGTGCCGCAAGAACCTTCGCGTTTGATACCAAGAGATGCAATCGCACGCGGGCGGGACGCGCCAGGGGCCGCAGCGCTGAGCCGCCGGACCCTGGGTCGCCTCCTTCAAGCAACAGCCCGCGCGTGCGGCGCGCAGCGCCTACTTCCGGCGCCGGGGCGCGCATTTCTGAAACGATCTGGTTCGGAGAAGGCGGGAAATCGCCAGCGCGAGCGTGGGTGCCCCCGCGTCGCGCTGTACGGGCCGCTCAAGGGCTTGGGGAGCAGAGGCGCGGCGGCCGCGCGCGATGGGGGCTCCCGGGGCGGCGCGGCGCGACAGATCGCGAGAGCAGGTACTGATGTGGCCGGGGAGGCGCGTCTCGACGGCGCGGGGCGCTCACCCGCATGGCCGAGGCCGAAGCCTTGGCGACGGGGGCCTTGACGGCGACCTTAGCGGTGGAGATCTGGGCGATGGCGGCCATTTTGACTGATTACCTCTGTGAACTGAGATGACCTCGGAGCGGCCGCGCGGCCGCCCTACGAGCCCCGGGCGCGGCGAAACCGGGCCTGGGGGCGTCGCCGTGTGTGTGGCAGACCGTACACGCTCCGCACGGGAGCCCCATGGCGGCAACGGCCGTCACGTACGCCCGCAATGTATCCGTCTTCCCCGTCATACCATCGCGTTCGGCCGTGATCGCCACGCGTCGCGCGCATCGGGGCCGATAGGGGGCATCTCCTGCGGCAGCGGACCACGGGCGGCAAGCAACGCAGATTTTACCGCCAATTGCGGGGAATTAATACCCCATTTCATCGGGAAACGCGCTCCGAGCGCCGTCGAGCGAGGTCTCACACGCCGCAGCGCGCTCCTTGTCCACACCTCTGCCGGCGGGGCACTCGGAGCGCCGCGTCCTGCCGCCGGGCGCGCTCGGACCCGCGCTGCCGCAATCTTGTGATCCAGCGCATCCCGTCCGCGCCGCGTTCCGCGCCTACAAACGCCTGCGAAAGCGCGCAAGAGCCAAAGACTTCCCAGCCATGCGAAACCCTCGGCCCTGGCAGCGCGCACACAGCCCGCGCGAACGGCCGCCGGACGCGCCACGTTTCCGCGCCCCCGGCGCGCCACTCGATCAGGAAGAGCTCTTCCAGCACCGAGCGCGCCTCGCCTCGCCCCGGTTACTCTCCGCCGGAGAGCCTGTCCAACCACCAAACAGGGTGCGGCGGAGCGCGACCTGGCCCGCGCGCGCGCCTGTGCGGCAGCCGTCTGCGCTTGTACGTATCTGCTGGCGGTCCCGGTGCCGTCGGCGCGGCCGGCGGAGGTCGAGGGGTGCGCGGGGCGGGGCGTTGGGCTTGCAACCTCCCGTATGGGGTCGGTCGCCGTTGAGGCCCGCCGCGGCTCCCAGCGGCGCTGCGCGCGGGCGCGGGCGGCACGGGCGGGCGCTCCTCGCCGCGGGAACGCGCGCCGCGCGGGCCCCGCGCGCCGCGAAACCCACCGACTTGGACTTGGACCAATAACCTCCGTTCCTCGAATCGAGATTCACATCTTCCCAGAGACTCGGCGCATCGCCGCGCAGGCGCCCTCCGGGCCGCCCGCGCGCCGCGGACGCCCGCCTACTCGTCCCCGAACAGCGCCGACCGCACGTTCGGCAGGTTCTGTTGCAGCACGATCTCGAGACGGTGGTCAAGCGTGTTGCTGCACACAATGCGCCCATCCTCCGACGTGACCGCCACGCCGCCCAGGCACGTCTTCGCGCCCTCCTCCTCTTTTCCTGCAAGCAGAGGAACGGTGTGCGCGGGCGCGTGTGCGGACGCGCGCACAGGTCACGCGCGACTGCGCGGGGGGCGCACGTTCGTTGTCGGTGGTTGCATAGGGAGGCCCGAGTGCGGGAGCGTTGCCGGCGCAGTGACGCGCGCGGGGGCATCATTCCTGCGCGCGTGCCATGCGTGCGGGTCGCGTGCGTGGGCGGCTGCGGCGCGGGGGGGTGTGGCACCTGTGGGGGGGGGTGGCAAGAACTTGGCCGTGTCGAGGGTCGCTGCCGGCGCCTCCTTGCCAACCGCCTTCTTGTACTCCGCGCGGGCGTTCTCGATCACCGCCTGCACGAGCCCCTGGTCCACCTGCAACAGACAAACACCCCAGCGCAGGCAGTCAGTCAGCGAGCCGCGGCGCCGCCGCCAGGGCGCCGAACGCGCCGAGATCGCGAGCAGGGAGAGGCATGATCGTGGCAGGCGAGGATCGGCGGGCGTCGGGTCGCACGCACCTCGCGGCACCGCACTTTGACGGACTTCTCCTCCATGTGCGTCATCGCCTGGGCAATGAGCCTGGTCAGGAGGGTCTTGTAGTCGGCCTGGCGGCGCGTGAGCGCGACGAGCTGGTTCCTGGCCTCGCTCGCCGTCGACTGGACCAGCGCGTGCTTGGCCTGCAGCATCTGCAGCCGCACTGCGTTGAGCTGCTGGGAGGCCTCGACTTTCTTCTTGGCCTCGAGCTGGTGCTGCTTGCGCGCGTACTCCTTGCGAATGCGAGCCTTCTCGGCCTCGACGAGCTGCGGAGCGGGGGGCGCAGGGAGGGCGTGGGCGGGCGCGAGGGTGCGGTGGCGGCGTAGGGGCGCGGGGGTGCCGCGGGGGGGGTCTCCGGGCGCGGGTCAGGCGCGCTGTTGCATGGGGATGAAATGGTGTCCGTGGAGGGAGCGAGGGGAGTGGGAAGGAAGGGCCCGGGGGGGTTGCTGGGCGCGCGAGAGCAGCGGGAAGCCTTCGGGCCAAGCGGCTGGGTGCCTGCTGGGGGATCGCGGCAGGTTCTCGCGCGGGAGGCATGCGAGAGCATGGATCCTCGCGCGAGGTTGCGCCGCGGTCGCCGCAGACCGCCGGACGCTGGTGCGGTGCGCACGAGGAGGCAGCGTCCCGCAGGCCGCCATCCTGCCGGAAAGCGCGCCGGAGCGCCTGGATTCCGGCCCTGGCGAGCACGTGGCTGTTGTCAGGATAGAGGCGGTGGCAGCCGTGGCAGCAGGAAGCGCAGCTGCCGGGCGCGCGAGGCAGGAGTGTGCAGAGGGTGGCATAGCGCTGCCCTGGGCCCGGCGGGGTGGGCAGGGGGCGTGGGGGGCGCCTCACCTGCAGCTTAGAGATGTTGAACTCCTCCTCGGCCTCGAATTGCAGCTCGTTCGCCTTCTCCTCTGCCTCCTGCTTGATGAAACGGATCATATGCGCGAGCTGCCGCTCGACCTCCCCACTGTCGAGCCCCATGCTGCTTCACCGAGTCCGACCTTTACCCTGAAGGAGAATTCCGCCCGCGAACCCTCGAACGACAGCTCGCTCCGGCCTCCACACGGGCCTGCCGCGACTCGTCTCTCGCTCCCGTTCCCGCTCGTGGGGTTTTTCAGCGTACGGTCGCGTCTACGATCAATGCGTGGTTTGGACTCGCCGATTGTGTCGATAGCACCACCGACTCGGCCCCGAAGAGGCCGCGAAGGACTCCTGAGGACTGAGTCCGACTCTGGGGCGTGTCAACACACCGTCGTCCCCCGGGAGAGCCTAGCCCTGCCAGCCGACATCGACGCCATGTCCAGCAGACCGCGGGCATAGCCGCGCACACGCGCTGCTGCGAACCGCGAGCTTCGCGAGAGGTTGCGTCATTCGATGTGTTAAGGCGACTCGCTCCCGGGCCCTGTGGAACAATAATGGACGGTGCGGTGCCAGAGCAGGAGGCCCTGGCGATGGGAATGTACATGGCCTGCGTGGCCTGGGGTGGCGCGATCGGCTTCGCGTGCTACGACGCGAACCGCAACTCAGCGGCCGTGTTCCAGGCCCCCGACGACCTGGCTGCGAGCACCGTCGACTGCACGCAGTCCGTCCAGCTCGTAAAACTCCACGTCTCCCCCGATCTCATCTGGACGAGCGCGGGCTCCTCGGACGCCCTTGTCGAGGCGCTCAAGTCGCCGTCTGTTGGTGCGGGCCCGATTACGTGCCCCGCAAGCCCGCGATGGACCCGCCCGCGCCGCGACACGCTGATAACAAGGCTGTAGTGCCGATCCGCGGCCCTGTCGCACGGGACTCGCAGTGAAAGAACGCAAAAAGTCAATGTGAGTAGTTTTTATTCGAGCAACACGCTTGGCTGCCGCACCGTTGCTTCGCTCGACACGACCCGCCCTTCCACGTTCCTGGGATCGTTCTCCGCAGATCGCGCGGAGTACGTCGTCAAGAGGGAGCGCCCCGGGATCTTCGGGAGGAAGGAGGTGCACGCGAAACTCATCTCGCTCGAATGCCAGGGCATGCCGCCCGGCCTCGTCGACGCCCGCCAGCGCTGGGCGTACCTGCGCACCCTCATCGACACGGACGCGGACCAGCAGCTCGCGGCCCTCGGCGGCCTCATCAGCATCCTCGAACGGGCAAGCGCCAACTGCACCCTGCGCCGCGCCGCGCGGCCTTACTCCGCGATGACGGCATCTTTCATAAATTGAAGCTCCGATTTCCGGGCTTTCGCCGCCTCTCTGCGCAGGAAAACGCCCTGGAGACGGAGAACGGTGTGCCGGTGCTGGCCCGCCTCTCGCAGCTGACGCCGGAGGGGTTCCTCGTCGTCGACCCGCAGACGCTGCATTCCCTCCAGATCTTCCAGTCGGAGCCCCCCCCCTCCCTCATGGGCATCGGCGTGGCCAAGGAGGGCTTCAGTGTGTTTGGGTGGCTCAACACCACCGTCACGCCGGTCGGGGCGCGGTGCCTGCGCAGCTGGATGGTCCGGCCTCTCGACAGCGTGGCGAGGATCGAGCGGCGCCTGGACCTCGTGGAGGCGCTCGCGCACGCGCGGGAGGCGCTGCGACCCAAGCTGAAGGGCTGCAAGGACGTCGTAGCCATCCTGCGGCGCCTGGAACGGTCCATGGGCGTCTACGAGAACAAAGACTTCTTCGTCCTGGCCAAGGCGCGCCCCGCGGGACGCTCCGGTTCGTGAACAGCATCGTCCCGCATGTGTTTATGTGTTACCGGTCGCCGAGCCCGGTGCCCGCAGGCGGTGTCGAGCATCCTCGAGGTGAAGCACGCGCTGCTGCACATCGCGAGCGAGACCCTGGCGGACCGGTCCGGGAGAACTCCGGCCGCCAGCCCCGCTGCGCCGAGCCCGTTCAGCCCGCCCGCCTCCAGGCCGCGCAACACCCCCGCCGCCCTGAGTCAGGGCAGCCCGGAGTGGGACTGGGACGTCCTTGACGGTGAGCAGCAGCGCGATAGAAGCGAAAGCCCCGGCCCACCGCCGACCTCGACTGCGCGCATCGCGTTGTACTTCTACGACGTTGTACTTCTACGACGTCATGACAACGAATCATGACGCAGCTCAGACCTCCGGGAAACGCGCGTGTGCGCTTGCGTGTCACCCGTGCAGCCTTGGCACGGCCTCCGCACGCCGTGCTTTCGCGCCGACGCGGGTTCCGGCCCTTTCCCGCGCGCAGAGACGTCGAGCGCGCCCTCGCTGCTGGAGGAGCTGGTCGATGCGCTGTCGTCCGACGCGCTCGCGCAGACCCACGCGCTGCTCCACACGATACTCAGCGAGGAGTACACGGACGGGGACGACTCGGTGATCGCCGACGGCGTCTGCGACGAGCTCGACGGGCTCAAGGTGCGCCTCTCGTCAAGAGGCAATGCCGACAGCGAGGCGGCGAGGCGGCGCCCCGCAGCGGAGGGCAGGCGCAGCAGGGATGCATGGGATCTGAGCCGAAGCGCCAGCGCGAGTTGTAGGTATCCGATCCGCTGAGTGTCTCTTGTGTTTCATACAACTTGGTGTCCGTGCTGCAGGGCTCTTACGGGATGCTCGGCGACGTGATGACGCGCGTCGCGGAGGCCGAGGTCCGTCGCGTGCCGGAGACGCTCGCGGCGCGTCGGTGCGCGGGCCAGGTGTGGACGTGCGAGTACTGTCCCGGGACTGGGTACCTGATGCGGGTGCGCGGCCCCATCCCCGGGCAGGACGTGCTCGATTACCTGCCGGACTGGCAGTTCGTCATGCAGGGGCCCGAGGAGGGCGGCAAGCCCTCGACGTTCTACTACACCGCCGGTGCGCCGCCGCAAAGCGCTAGTTGCAGCTTCAATTGAAAAGCCTAATTGACTGCAATGCAATTGCCAGCTCGAAAGCAACCGATTGCACCATGCCGGTGCTCGGGACCCGAGCGTTCCTGTCACCGTGCTGCGCGCATCTCGTGTGCTGCTGCGCAGCGTGCGCCGAGCTGGACGCGGAGTTCGGGGACGTCTTGAACAACATCCGTGACGTGGAGCGCGCGGTGCTGTCGGAGCTCGTCACGCGGCTGTCCACGGAGTCGCGCCCGGCGCTCGAAGCGTCCGCGGCGGCCGTCGGCGCTGTTGACGCAGCCCTGGCGCTCGCGTCCGCAGGTAGGCACGCGCGCCGCATCCCAACTGACAGCGCGACTGCAGCGACCTCGTGTCAACCACGCAGCGACTGTCGCGCCCGGCGTGGAGCCGCACGCGCGCTCATGGCGTCTGGCTCCGCGGTCGAGACTCCTGCAGCGCAGGCGCACAACCTCGTTCGTCCGGAGGTGGTCGAAGACCCTGTCCTGAAAATCACGAATGGGCGCCACCTGCTCTCTCAGATCGCCGTCGAGCAGCGCGGCGACCCGTTCGTCGCGAACGACTGCCACATGGACCACGCCGCAGGCCGCGTGCAGGTCGTCACCGGCCCGAATCAGTCCGGCAAGAGCGTGCACGTGCGCGGCTGCGCAATAATCGCGTATCTCGCGCACGTGGGATCGTTTGTGCCCGCTGACGCGGCCGTGGTCGGGCTCGCGGACCGCATCGCGGCGCAGACGCCGGCGCGCGTGGGCATGAACGCGAAGATCGGGTCCAGCTGGTTCCTGACTGACCTGACGCGGGTGGGGTCGATTCTGCGCGCGGCGACGCCGCGGAGCATCGTGGTGCTCGACGAGTTCGGAAAGGGCACGCTCGCCGGCGACGGCGCGGCGCTGCTCGCCGGGTGCATCCAGTACCTCGCCAGGGGCGTCGTTCCCGCTCCGCGCGCGTTCGTGGTCACGCACTTCCAGGAGCTCCTGAGTCAGGACGTGCTGCCGCGCACGCCGAGCATGGAGTTCCTGACGATGGCGTACCGCGTGGAGCAGGACCGCGGCGGTGCGTCGGGGGCCGGGGGGGATGTTTCTGGGTCATACCTGCCCGCGGAGGTCAAGTATCTGTTCAAGCTCGTGCCGGGGCATCTCGCGCCGTCGTACGGGATCCACTGCGCGCGGGTAAGGAGCTCGGCGTCGGCGTGCTGCCACGCAGATGCAGAGACGCAACAACCTGTCGTCGTTTCGGCAGTGAGGTTTTGCATTTACTTCGAGGAATCCTCGAGTCCCCCATCCCGCGCGTTGTGCATCGCGCGTGCGTGCAGGTGCACGGCATACCCGAGAAGATCGTCCAGCGCGCCGCGCAGATCGCGGCGTGCCTCGAGAGCGGCGCGCCCGTGCCTCCGCCCCAACACAAGTCACGTGTCCTGGAGCTGCGCGAGCAGAGCATGCGCGAGGCGAAGCAGATCGCCCGCACCTTCGACCGAGGTGCGTTGCCCCGTGTCTCGTCCAGGGAGCCCAGGCAGCGTGACAGCCGTCAGGAATACCACGAAAGACAAAAATATATGTCTTATCGAATCAAGATCGAGAAAGCAAGTGTTCTGGTCCACTGCACCGCAGAGCGCGACGACCCCGAGGTCGTCCGACAGCGCCTCATCGACTGCCTGACGATTCAGTACGACAGCGATGCTGACGAGGACCAGGATTCCCCCCCCACCCTGGTGCCCCAGCCGCTGCCAGCTGCCGCGAACGAAGCAGGCCCAACCTCCGACCACGCCACCCTGCGTCCTGTGGAGCAGACTGCGAGCCACGGAGGCGAAAGCGCGCCGCGCGACGGTGGCGCACCGCACACGCCAAACGCAATCGCCGCCGGAGACGGAGACGGGCCGACGCACAAGCGCGCCAAGACCGGGGCTGCCGCATCGAGCGGCACGGCCCGCGACCTCGGCCCCGTGCTCGACTTCCTGTAGGCTGCACATGCGACACGTCAGCGCCCAAACAACCAACACATGCCTCTGCGCATTGCGGGGCGTGGCGAGTATCCAAAGTGCCATGGCATCGCCACCACCTGTGCTCCAGCGGATCGGCCTGCTGTTACACGGCGTCACGCTTTCTTCTTCGCCTTGGTCTTCCTCGCCCCGCCGTCCGCCTGCGCCGCACCCGCCTTGCGCTTCGCGCCCCCTGCCGCCCTCGCCGCCGTCCGCCCCGCGCCCTTCGCCGCACCCGGGTCCCGCACAAAGACCACCTCGTGCTCGCCCGACGCCTCCGGGTCGTGCCGCCACTCCCCGTTCGCGCCGGTGAACGTTTCCAGCCCGGCGCGGTCGTTGATCTTGTTCTCGATGATGTGCCGCACCATCGCCCCGCGCGCCTGCTTCGCGTACACCGCCGGCCCTGGGAACACGCAGTGCACGAGCGGGTACTCCAGGTCGGCCACGCGCACCGACTTGAGATACTCTGCGCTGGCGCACGACACCACAAGTCGAGATTTGGGGTCTTTCTGCGCAGCCAAAGCCTTGTTTATCTCCTTGGCGTTCCGAGGGCCCCACAGCGCGTACAGATCCTTGCCTGCGAGCGGCGTGCGCGGATGGTCGGGCGCGTGAGTCGCGCAGGGCCACCACGTGTTTGCGAACGACATCACAGCAGGCAAGGAATGTGTGCGCACCGTGCGGGCCCGAGAGCTTCGTGCCCATCTCAAGGCGGTACGGCTTGATGGCATCGAGCGGCCGGAGGATGCCGTACAGGCCGCTGAGGATCCGCAGGTGCTCCTGGGCGTAGCGCAGGTCCTCGGGGGAGAGCGTCCTGGCGCGCAGACCCTTGTACGCCTCCCCGTCGAACAGCAACGCGCACTGCATCTCCTTCTGGTCCTCCCAGCCGGCGTAGCGCTCGTGGTTGAGCGCCGCGAGGTTGTCGGAGATGCCCAGAGTGGACCGCAAGTCCTGCTTGCTCATCTCCTTCAACTGGGCCACGAGCTTGGCTGTCTCGGCGGGAAAGGGAATGCTCGACTTCTCCTGCACGTTGACGACAGTTGAACGAAGAGGGTAGCGGTGGGTGAGGCAGCTGCACCGCTGCCAGGACTGGCAACGGTGCGACGCTCGCGGCGGCAAGTCGCGCGGTGATTTCGGTGCCCGAGCGGACCGTGAAGTCTGGATCACTCTGGTCGACCGTCTTGGCCGGACTGAGCAGGACGATCATCGTCCACGCGCGCGGTTGCCTGGCCTCGGCCCTCTCTCCGGCACACCCAGATCGCTACCAGCCCGCAACCCGCGTCCGCGACATCTCGAACGTCTTCGTCCGGGCCCACTGGCACTGCCGTGAGTCCGGCGTCCTCCTACGACGCGCGGCGCTACCCGACAACCGCTGTCAGGAACATGACTTGTACTCTAGTCATAAGTTGTCGATGTCAGGCGCGCATGACTCAGGCCTGTGGTGACGGGCGGCTCCTCGTTGCCCCGGGGCGCCGGACAGCATCGCAGCGCACCCTGCCGTCCAAACTCGTTTCGACCCCCTCGCGGTTCGATAGAAGCGAAGGGCGCGGGCAGCGCGGCCGTGCCCGTGTCGCACTGCGGACGTTTCAGGCCCAGCGTGTCTCCTTCCCGCGCACGTCTCGTCGCGTATCGTGATTATCTGTCCACGTGCGCTGGTAGACCCAAAAGAAGGGCTGCAATTGCGAGCCTCACGGCTCGAGTGGGCCATGGGCCTGTACCGGAGCTGCGCCGCGGCCGCGTCGCGCGCGCTGCCGTGGCTCTCCGACGCGATCGATCCCGTCCTGAAGCGGCAGCACCTCTCCCGCATCGCCCCGTCCGCGGCAGCCCGCGATTTCGGCGCGGCACACCCGCCTGGTGGCCGGCCGCGCACTGGGGCCGTTGCCCCGCACGGAACGCGCATGGCGTCCGCCACCGCGAGCCCCGCGGGCGACGCGGAAGATATCCCCGTCGTCATTGCTGGCGCCGGACCCACCGGCCTCGCGCTGTCCGGCCTCCTGTCGGGCTACGGGGTGCCGTCCGTTGTCCTGGAGGCCAAACAAGCACCCTCGACGCACCCCGCGGCGCACTTCGTGAACAACCGCACCATGGAGGTCCTGCGCCACATGCGGGGCCTCGACGCGGCCGTCGCGGCCGAGTCCCCGCCACTCGAGCAGTGGCGGCGTTTCATATATTGCGAAACCATGTCTGACGAGCCCCTGGCAACCGTCGATCACTTCGCCGGCGCGCCCCCGGACGGCCGCGTCGGCGCGCCGGCCCCGGGAGCGCCGCGCGAGTCCGACGCGTCCGCCAGCCCCGTCGCCCCGGCCCACCTGAGTCAGCCACGGCTGGTAGAGCTCCTGGCGCAGCACGCCACCGCCGTCGGCGGGCCCGACGCCGTGCGCCGCGGCTGGCGCGTCCTCGACGTCCGCGCCGCCCAGGACGTCCCCGCGGACGCCGACCGCGAGGACGAGCCGCCCGCCGACGCGAAGGACCTCCACGCCGGCCACGTGCACGCCTCACTGGGCATCGCGGCGCTCACCGGAGTGGACGCCGGGATCGCGGGGCCGTGGGACGCGCCGCCGGAGGGCAGGGCGGGGCCTGGGCCGCTGCTCGAGGTCGAGGCTGCGCGGCAGGGCGCGGGGGGGGTCGAGGAGCGGCGTGTGTTCCGGTGTCGGTACCTTGTGGGCGCGGACGGGGCGCACAGCACGGTGCGCGGGCTGGCCGGGATCCAGATGGTCGGCGAGCCGGCGCTGCAGCACCTGATCAGCGCGCACGTCGTGTCGCGGGAGCTCGCGGACGCCGCGCTGACGTCAGGGAGGACTGCGATGTTGTACTTCGTTTACGGCCCCGCGGCGATCGCGGTGCTCATCGCGCACGACCTGCGGCGCGGGGAGTTCGTCGTGCAGATACCGTACTTCCCTCCGCACCAGACGCCCGAGCGGAACTTCACGACGGAGAGGGTTGCGGCCGTGGTACGGGCAGCGGCGGGCGCGCAGCTGACCGACCTCGAGGTGCTGGACGTGCGGCCGTGGACGATGTCGGCGGAGGTGGCGGAGACGTACCGCGCGGGGCACATCGTCCTCGCGGGCGACGCCGCGCACCGCTTCCCGCCGGCCGGGGGCTTCGGAATGAACACGGGCGTCCAGGCGAGTGCTTGCAGCCACACTTGATCGATTGCGTGAGCTCCGGCGCCTTTGCATGGCCGTGGAGACCCGGAACGTATCCTCGCTTGATACATCGCGCCGATGTGCGTCGCGTGTGCTCTCGAGGCCGCCCCCAAGATCAGCTACGCATTCGCGCACCGACATGCGTGTTTCGCCATCGATGCCGCAACCGCAGGACGCGCACGCGCTGGCGTGGCGCCTCGCAGCGATCCTCCACCACGGCGCACCCGCGAGCGCCCTCCTGGACGCGTACGTCGTCGAGCGGCGCGCCATCGGCCGTGCCAACTGCGATCTCTCGGTTGCCAACTGGCAGGGCGCGGCGCGCGTCCCCGCCGCGCTCGGACTGGACCCGCGGGCCGCGTCCTTCGTCAGCGGCGCGCTCGAGTCCGCCTCGAAGAACCTCGGGCTCCCCTCGTTCCTGACGTCGGGCGCCCTCAGCGCAGCGCTGTCAGTCGGGCAGGCCTTCTCCGGCACACGTGGGCCCCTCGGGCCGGCGCGCCGCGCCGCGCTCTCCCGCGCCCTCGGCCCTGAGACCTCGCTGCGGCTGCAGTTCCCCGAGCACGACCTCGGCTACACGTACGGGCGAGGGGGCTGGCCCGCCGTCCACGAGGGGCGGCACAAGCGCGGCGGCGGCGGCGGCGCGCCGTGGGTGCAGGAGGTGTGCATGGGCGGACGGATGCCGCACGTCGCGATCGAGCGCCGCGGCGCGGAGGGAAGCATCACAGAGATGTCGACCCTCGATTTGGTGCGCAACGACAAACCAGTGGCGCTCGTGTTGTGCCGCGGCGGGTGCGCGTGGGACGAGGCGGTGGCGTCGGAGTGCGCGGCGGTGAAGGCGGGCCCGCTGAAGGGGCTCGTGGAGGCGGTGGTGGTCGAGAGTGGGGAGGGGGAGTCTCGCGCAGCGGAGTCAGGGGTGGCGGAGCGCGTGCGCGACGTCGCGGCGCGCTGGCCGGGGCTGCCGGGCTGCGTCGGGCCCGTGGTCGTGCGGCCGGACGGGCACGTGTCGGCGGTGCTGCGGGAGCCGCTCGGGTGGTCGACGTCCCGCGCCGGCGTCAACATGGGCATTGCGTCGGGCGAGGCGGCGGTGCTACGCGCTGCGGCGCACGCGCTCGGCCTGGAGGCCGTGTACGCGGCTGCGTCGTAGGCACGTGCGCGGGGCACGTGGCCCGCTTAGTCTGTGACGAAAAACGACTCCGCAGTTGGCATTCGATGTTCGCGGATGAATCTGACAGCCTCGACTGCGTGCTGCCCTACCAACCGTAGTACGTACGCCCCCCCCCCCTTCCCCTCCTCCTCGCACGGTGAGAAGAGCACCGTCGTGCGGCGTTGCGGCCGCTACGTGTCGTTTGCCGCTGCCGCTCCGCCGTCGCCCTTGGGGAGGCGGGCGTGGGCGGCCGTCAGGACCTCGCGCTGCCTCTGCACCGTCGCGCGCCGGTGCCGCTCGACCATGTCCGACACGTCGACGTTCCCCGGAAGATGCACGAACTTGACAGTCCTCCCCTGCAACCAAAGAACACAACGACTAGCAACTGACACAACATCGGCGCGAAACCCGCAGGGATCGCCGACGCAACGATGGGCATGGCCAGGAGGCGGTAGGTGCCACGCAGTGTGGTTGCGGCCGGGGCTGCTGCGGTGGGTGGGGTTGCGGCGCGTGCCTTGACATACAGCATGGAAAGTGAGCGACCGCGAGCGTCTCGGCCCTGGCTTGGATCGCGGACCTCGACGTCCTCGAGAGTCATGCTCATGTCTTCCTCGACTTGCGTCAGGAGGCCCTGCAGGTGCGTGGGAGTCGACAAGCGAGCGATGATGATCACCAGGGGCTTCGTTGCTTCATTATGGGAGCATGCGGGAAACAAAAGGCTCACCGTCACTGTGGATCCGTTTTTGAGTTCGATTACGAGCCGGTTATGTGACAGTGCTTGCAATACGCACACTAGTGTGCGCTCGGCGGCCTTGAACGACCTCGGAGGCATCACTGGCCCACGCGCCGTCCCAGGCCTGAACCAGGCCGTGACTCACGCCATCTCGGCTCCTCTCCGCATCTCGTCGCGCGAGACGACCGCAAAAACCGTGACACGGCACCCTGCACGCCTCGAACGCACTAGAAAATTGCGGGGCGATCTGTCCCGCTCTCCTGTCGCCGAATCCGAACATGAATGCCCGTAGCACCGTGCAGGCGCCCGCCTTCACACTGCGGCAAAGGCAGGCCGTCGCGGGGGGGACCTCTTTGGCCCCTGGGGGCGTCAACCGACAGATCCCCCTCTACAGACCAGCAGCTGGTTGCGTCGTCGCAAGAGCTTCAACGGCCATTTCTGAGCCCTGCAGCCCCTCGCAAAAGCAGGCTGGTATTCGATCAGTCGTATTCGTACGACGAGAGCGCGCGCAGAGGCGTTCGCTCGGACACGATGTGGACCAGCAGCAGCGGCCGCGCCCTGGCGCTCGTCGCGCTTGTGTCGCTCCTCGCCGGCGCAGCGGCGAGCACGCGCTGGGACGGTCGCGCAGTGGACGCCGAGACGAGCGCGCAGGGCCAGCCAGGCGTCGGCGCGCCGGCCTCGGAGACCGCGACTGGCGAGGCGGTGGGCGCGGAGCCCGGCCTGGCGTTGCCGTATCCGGGGTCGAACTGCGTGGGGACGGTTTCGATCATGGGTCAGGTACAGTAGCGGAGCCGTTTCCTTCACGCGCTGAAGCACGCGTTGCAGGACGCAGCATTGCAGTTGGGCCCTGTTTGTCGTTCTCACCTCTTCCGCTGCCCCGCTTCAAGGCCACGACGCGGCGCTGTCCGTCGCCTCGGGCTCGCCGTATCCGTCCCGCCAGCAAGCACGGTGTGGATCTTCGCGCAAGCGGCCTCCAGCGGTCACGAAACGTGACACGTGTTTGTTCCACGATCGGTGCGCAGGCGGACGAGCAGGAAGCGAGGGACGAGGCGAACGTGCAGCTCGCGGTGCAGGTTCAGCGGGAGACGTCGCAGGAGGCCCGCGAGGACGCTGCGACGACCGTCCAGAAGGTGCGCTCGCAGACACCACATCATATCTGTCCGCTCCGCGACTTCCAACAACAACAGATCGGCGCGACGGGCTCCCGTCATCACGCCCACTCACTGAAACGGCCCGCCGCGGGCAGCCCACCGCTCCGCGCTGACCCCTCCCCAACACGACCCCCCTCTTTCACCTGCGCTTCGCGGCCACGAGGCGGTTCCACCCGCCCGGTCCCCGCAGGTCCACGAGGCCGTCCTGGCGATCGAGGGCCTCCAGCAGCGGGACCTGACGCAGAACTTCGTCAACGTGTACCCGCACTACGAGAGCGTGCGCGTGCGGGGGGAGAACAACTACAAACAGGTGATTGCGGGGTACGTCGTGCACAACAGCTTCACGGTCAAGGTGAAGGACGTCGACACCGCGGACGGCAACGCCGTCCTGAGCAAGGTTGTCGACGCGGCACTGACAGCGGGCGGGGATGACGTCAGGGTCAACCACGTGGGCTTCGGCCTCAGCCGCGGCCGTAGACGGAGCGTCGAGGGCCGCGTCCGTGCGCTGGCGGCCAAGGACGCGCGCAGGAAGGCCCGGGCGTACGCGGAGGAGCTCGACACCACCGTCGGCCGCGTGCTCAAGATTTCCGAGTGGATGCCCGGCGACACGGGTCCGGCGCCGCGCATGGACGTGGCCCCGAAGATGGCCATGGCGCGCGCGGGCGGGCCGGAGATGGCCATGGCGGACGAGGCGTTCGTTGATACGCCGCTGGCGGGGGTGCGGGCCCACTGCTGCTGTTCACGCTGAGTGCGTCGCCGCGGCGGACGGCCGAGCGAGGTTGTTCCTGCCATCTCTCGGGATGCGCTGCGCCGGCGCGGCGGCAGGCGAGGCAGCCAGTGGCACGCGCGCGTGCGACAGGCGCGTGTCTGCTCCCCTGTGCCTTGCAGGGCGGCGAGGAGACCGTGGCGGCGAACGTGTTTGTCGTGTTCGAGCTTTGCGAGGCCGACGAGTGAGAAACCGCTCCGCGAAACGCCGGAAGTTGGAGGTTGGGGATCAGCTGCGCTGTGCACCTTGCTGTCTGGCAGCGGGGCATCCTGGAAGAGCACGGGCGTCAGTCGACGTGCGCACGCGTCGCGGCATAGCGACGCGCTGACGCAGGGCAGGGCAGCCCGCGGCCGTGAGCTGAAGTCGCTCTCACAGTGCGTACTGTGACTCAGCGCGGCGCGTCTCTGAAGACGCGCCCGTCTACTCTCCGGCCGCTGAGCGGCGTCTCCGGTCTTCTGGGATCGCTGCGTGTCCAGCTCGCGACACGAAAGGCCTAGTGTCTCTTTGAAACGCCTGATGCAGCCCTGTTGTACAGCAGGGCCCGGGGGGCTCAAGGGCTCACTTCCGGTGGTAGGGGGGGGAGCGGCGCAGGGTAGGGTGGGGATGGGGAGACAAAAAGGAGTCATGTGATGATGCGAGTGCTCCACGTTCGGGTGCGTGGCGACTGCGATGGGGTGCCATGTGGTACGAAGCTGCATGATGCCGGTGGCCGCTCCAGTGCGGGGCACGCCCTGGTGCTTGCTGGAGATCTCGGCCGCATTGCCTGCTAATGCACTGCCCGTGGCGTGACATTCCGCGATGTCCGAGATGGTCAAGAGGCCCTGCACTCGCGGCAGAACGGAACGGGGAGGCTGGTGCTTAGCCCGTGATAGTGAACGCGATGGCGGGCGTGGCACAGAGAGCTTGACTCCGTCGCTGCGCGGAGGCGCAGAGCGCGACGACTGCGCGGTTCCGTCCAGGGCCGCACCTGGAGGGGGCGCGAGGGGACACTCGCAGGCCTCGTGTTTGGCGAGGTTCGTCGGTGCCTCGCTAGACGGCGATCGCTCCCATGGCCACGTTGCGGGTGTCCTGGTCGACGACCTGAGTGGCCCAGCGCCCGCCCCGGCCGTCGTCCAGGTCGTCGAGGAAGTCGTCGTCCAGGAGGCCGGCGTCGGCATGGCCGCTGTTCATCACGTTGCTGCGCGACATCGATTCGATGGCGCGCTGCGGCAGAGTCGGCCGCAGCGACACGGCGTCCGTCACGTTGGTGACGCCCGCCATGCTGGCGCGCGCCTGCGCCTTCTCCGCGAACTCCTCCTTCATCGCGAGCACGCCCATCGCGACTTGGCTCTTCCCTGACCGCAGGTCCATCGACTTGCTCGACACCGCCGACGTCTTCCCCGCCAGATCCTTCCTGCTCTTGTTGCGGCCGCCGCCGCCCTTGCGCTTCCTGGCCTCCGCGAGCAGCTCCTCGTGCGTCTTCACGCCGCTCACGGCCCTCGCGACGCCGTCCCCGTCCTCGTCCGTGGGGTCCACCCCGGGTCGGCGGCCCATGCGCCTGTCGTAGGCCTCCACCTCCTGCTGATGCGCCTCCGCGATCGACGTGTTGAGGTTCACGCGCTTCGAGCGCGGCGAGGGGGCCGCGAAGTTCTCGGACCGGCGCCCCGAGCTGCGGCGGCCCTCGGAGGTGCGGCCTCTGCCCGACACTTGCGTCGTCAGGTGGCGCTGACGGTTCTTGTTCATCATCGCCTTGCGCGCCAACGCGTCCTTGGCTTGCTGCACGTCGCAGAGGCGGAACGGCGCGCGCCGTGGGCTCGCGCGGCCAGGGGCGCGGCGCAGGCTCGTCGCAACTGCTGCTCGACGTACGTAGTGGGTGCGCGGGCTTGGCATGGCGCGGTGCGCCGCTGGCTTGAGGAGGACGGGTCACGCGGGCGACGGGCTGCGAGGCGCTCACCGGTGTCTGAAACTCGTGTTCGATGACGTCGCCCAGCCGCACGGACTTGCGGCTTTGCCGCTGGGGGCTGGCGCCGGCGCTGCCGGCGCCTTCCAGGAACATCTCAGCCGTGCTGTTCTTGCTGACGTGCGCCATGAATCTGTCGCTCGCGGTGGTCTTCGGGGACAGTCCCCGCGCAGACGCGTTGCTGCTCCCCTGCGACGCCCGCGGCTCCGGTGCTACCGTCGCGCCCCCCACAACCTCCTGCGCACCAACGGCGGCGGGCTCGCTCAGTTGCCGTGTGGCCGGAGGGTAGCACGGGAGAGGGGTCCGCGGGCGCGCCGAGGCCCTCGTGGCGTGAGGCGCGAACTGCGCTCACTGCCAGGGAAGCTGATCCCTAGGATCGCGTCAGGGGGGGCTGTCGCGGACCCGCGGCGCTTTCTGGGGGGCGGATACGCACGACGACGTGCATGGTTCGTCTGTAAGGGCAAACGGCTAGGTTCAAGATGCGCCCGGAGTGCTGCCGCGCCCCTGAGTGCCCCTGCTCTGTGAGGGCCCCGGGGCGCTCGACGTGGAGCTTCGAGAGCGGACACTGCGGCGTTCCGCGCGTCGAATAGAACAGGAACCGGCCCCCTGGAGGTCGAGCCAAGTTGTGCACCCCACAGCGATTGCGGACCCGAGTGGCAGGGGGACGCCCAGTCGTTGGCTGGGCGCCGAGGGCGGGCCGAAGCTGCCGCTCGAGCCCTTGGCAGAATAGCTCGTTAGTTCACGGCGAGCAGCTGCGCTCGCGCTTGGCCCACGCCCCCCAGCAAGGGCGGGGTCAAAGCGCTACGATGCGGGGAACTAGTTGGGCGGCTGGCCGCGTGAGGGGGGAAGTTACGACGCAGCTCCGGCGGAGGGGACGGACCATCTTCGAGGAGCACGCCCCCATCGTTGCAGACGCCGCACCGCGCCTCAACGGCCCGGCTGCCCCGAGGCGACGGGCTCCACTCGAAGGTCGACGGAGAGGCGGGGCGTGAACGTGGCTGGTTCTCACCTACCCACACAGGGTCCATGCGAGTTCAGGGACTGCACGCGGCCGCGAGGCATTGCACGCGGCCTCCGTGCGCCGTGCCGGGCGACTCCCCTGCTTACGTGAGCTCGGTCACAGAAGCCGACGCGCCGGGGCGTTTGGAATCGACCGCGACATCGGACACGCATCATATCCGGCCAGCGAACGCGCCGCCGCACCGGTGCGTGCGGTGGCCCAGGTTGCGGGAAAAGCGTAAGGCCCATGATACCTGTTGTGTGGCCCAGCGTCCCCCGCCCTTCCGCGACGTCTTGCACACCGCGCCGACCGAACCAGCAGCCCACTTCACGGCCCCGCTCTCAGGGCCACAAAAGGTACGTTCGGACCGCCGCCGCCCGCTCCAGCGCCAACCAGCCACACTGTGCAGAGTCGATCGCCGCTCGCGGGGACGCGGGCGCGGGGGCGTCCGCACGCCGCTCAGGGACGGCCGTGCTAGTACGAAGACGGCCCGTACGCGCCCACGGGCATCTTGGCGGCGTGCACTTCGTCGTGCGCCAGCGACGCTACGAGCGCCAGGAACGCCGCGTCGGCCCCCGCCGGCACCGCGACGAAGCTCCTGCACGCACCAGCCCCCGCAGCAGGTCTCGCCACACGCGCACGCCGCGCCGCAACGCCCGCACAGGTCCCTTGCGCACGTGGAACGACAACGACAACAACAACGTCTTTGTTTGCGTTGTTGTGTATCTGCGCACCTGGCGTGGTGAAACGGGTTGCCGCTCGCGACGACGAACCCGATCTTCCGCGGCGCGCCCGCGCCATCGATCCGCAGAATGTCCGCGGCGCCGGTCCACTTGAGCTTGACGCGGATGACTTCCTTCCCCGTTGCTTTGTCATACACGTACAAACAGTCCTTGCTCAGCGGGCCGTTGTATGAGATGCCCTTGGGGGACGTGACGTGGAAGCGCCGCCCCGTGCGGACGTCCTCGATCTCCTCCTCCGCGCCCGCAACTGCCTTTTGCGCACGCAGGAACACCACCTTGCCTTTGCCCTTCCCGCTCTGCGCAACGGACGGCGCTCGACGTGCGGTTCGAAATCGAGGTCGTGGGCAGCCTGCTGCTGCGGGTGTGCGGGCAGCGGGGCGAGGGACGAGCGTGCGGTGTGTGAGGACGAGCGTGCGGTGTGTGTGGTCGGTGAGGAGGCGTGCGGCGACCTGCGGGGCGACGGACCTCGAGCGTGTACGTGTACGTGTCGAGCTTGGCGGTGCCGAAGTTGTCGATCACGTACGACATGCTCGGCCCCGCTGCGTCCACGGGCTGAATGATGGTTTTGCCTCTGAGCTTCTTGTAGTCGATCAAGAACGCGGTCGGCCGCGACGCGACGTGCGATGGGTCCAGCACGATCTCCGCGTCGTCGATGCGCTCGGCCTCGAGGCCGCCGAGCGCCTTGGACGCAGATGCCCCCATTGTTCCGCCGCGCGTCTGTTGCACCTGTCCCGGCGCTCAGGATGCGTCCGCAGCGGAGCGAGACGAGCGCGGCGAGATGCTCAGAGCGTCGACGCGCCGAGGAGATCGAGATCTGCGTGGCATCGGGGCAGCGTGCTGCGTCGATCACCGCCCTGTGCTGGCCCGGATGCCTTGACGGCGCGCGGCCGGCAGCGATCTGCGGAATCTCGCGTCCGGAGGATCCAGTACGGCGGTCACGTGGCCGTCCATGCGCGCAAGTGGCTCGCAACGACGGGTTCGCGCGCCGACCGCTCGGACGCGGCCATGAGGGGCAGCGGGTGGCAACCTCCGCGGGGGGACGTTCGGGGAGTGCGCGCACTCACGTGCTGAGAGCGAATCGTAGCTGCTCCGCCAGACCGCTCACTGCGGAGTTTCGGGCGGTTCTCCGCGTCCCGCGCCGTCACGCGGACGCGTCACGCGGTGTGCTAAGCTGAGCGCCCGAGTCGTGTCGACGTCGGAACTGGGACGATGAGGGGCTGTTGGGCACGCGAACCAGACCTTGACCTCTGTGTCTACACGCAGCTGTGCGCACGGGCGCCACAAGTGAGCCCTGACGGGCTCGCGTGCGCGCCCGACTGCGGAGGCCTCCTGGACTTAGTCGCCCCTGCTTGCGTCAGGTCCGGTTTCACCGGAAGGCGCGACATCGGCTCGCGTCCGGGCCGCGGAGACGCAGCTGGTGTGACGGTGCGACCGTGCGACGAACATCCAAGTCGCCGTGGCACGCACCCTGTTGATACGTGTGCACCAGACGTGCGCGTTCGTGGCTGTGAGCGCGTCATTTGGCAGCCACGGCGCCTTGGAGCCACACGCGTAGGTTCGGGCTGCTTTGAGTCTCGTTGCGCGCCGGAGGCGGTCGCGCAGAGGCGGCAGGAAGGAGGCAGCAGGGTGAGGTAGGTACAGCGATGGGCAAGTCGAGCAAGCGCAACCGCTCCGCGCGGTCCTCCGCGAAGTCGAAGTCGCGTGGGTCCTCGGGTCCCACGAAGCAGTATAAGTCTCTCATGGCGGACGACCCGGTCGCGGAGTCAGCGAGCAATGGTGCAACCGGCGCCGTGGGAGGGCCAGATGGGGGTGTTCACGCCGCGGCCGGATCGTCCAAGGGTGAATCCTCTCCAGGTCCGTCGGTTTCATAACGAATCCGATCCGTTTTCGCCCCAGCGCGCGCGGGGCAGCGCGAAACAGACGCGCCGTGCCCATCCGACCCCCGTCCTCCGCGCGAAGGAGGGCATTTGTCCCGCCGCGTGCATATTCTCGTGCATCCACGCAAGGAAGATGCGATCCGAATCGACACAAGCGACCGGACTCTTCTGCGCGCTCCGACTCATTCGCCCTGCTGTGTTCCACTGTTGCTTCCACCGCCCCCAGCCGGCACCGGCGCCCGCTGCGCCACAGCTCCGTCCCACGGCCCGTCCTCATCGCAGACATCTCGCGCGTCTTCGTGGTTCGCGCCATCGTCAAAGCCTCGGGCACCCACAGACCCACCGTCATCCTGGCTGGTACGCTCACCGCAGCCTGACCGCCCCGCGAACCACCCAGCCCACGCGCCCCCGCTCCCCGCCCAGCGGCTCCGCGAAGCCGAGCGCCGCAACGCCACCGTGCACGCCGCGCTCCCGCGACGCAGGCGATCTCGTGTCGCTGACGGGACCGGACATCTCCGCCGCCGCCAGCACCGACCCTGCGGTGGTGCGCCCGCTCTTCCTGGGATTCCACAACGACGACGCGGAGCCCGGCGCGGACGGGTCGTCGGCGGAGTCCGCGTCCGCGCGCGTCCTGGGGTCGGACCTGCAACTGACGTTGCGATACGAGCCGCCGAGCGCGCAGTTCAGCCGGCACGCCGAGGGCAAGTCGTCCTACAGGTGCGCAACGGCTCCTGCGCGCGCGCACGCCTGGCGGCAGCCGCGAGCGCGCCAGCGACGGCGAGGGCTGGAGCGTATGTCTGGTGGGTCGGTTGCGTGCAGGGTGACGCTCTCGGCGGGCGGGGCGGCGCCAGGGGAGTTCCTGGGGGCGTTCCGGGGCCTCGAGAGCACGCTGCGCAAGGACGAGAAAGGCGGGCTGGTGCTGTGGGGGGGTCTCCATCTTTTACTCCCCTCCTCGGAGCAGGTCGCGACGCTGTCTGACGCACTGAAGCACGTGGAGGTGCAGAGCGCGGACCTCTCGGCGTGGGGGCGGGTGTGTGCGTCGGCGCAGGAGGCTGCGCGGTGCGCGACGGAGTCGGCAGGAGACACCCCCGCTGCTTCGTGGACACACCCCCCCCCGCAAAGCTCGGCGAGCACGATCCCGGAGAAGGTCCCCGCGACGCGGACGTGGACCGAGTGGGCAAAGGGCTGGCAGGAGTGGATGCGGACGCCGGCGGGCGCGGCAGCGACCGCTGCGGGCGCAGTCATTGCCGTGGCCGGTGCGTCGGCCGTGGTTGCGCATGTTGTCGGGGCGAGGGCGCGCCGGGCGGGCTGAGGCTGTTGGTGGGCTGTTGGGTGTTGGACCGCGGAGGGGCCGGCGGCGAGCATGAGCGTTCGCCGCTCTTTCGGCGCCCTGCTGTTTGTAAGACATGCAGAGGCGATTCCTCGCTGCTGCGGGCGTGTTTCCGCAGCCTGGCGCCGAAAACTCGAACGACTGCGAGACGCCATCGCGTGCGCGCCTGCAATCCGTCCGAACCTCCATCGTGGCGAAGCTGTGTTGTGCGCGGAACTCAATACACGAGGCGAGACTCAATGCATGAGCCCGTGCCTGCTGTCGAAGACCTCAGCTGCACCACGCATCCCGGTCGCTTCCCAGCTCGGTGCGCAGCCTCGCGACTCCGCTCGTCGGCTCGCATCGAAGGAAGTCTCTGGCAGTCGCGAAAGAAAGATCAAAGTGAAACGGTTTCCCCTGTCTTCGATCACCCCTGTCACCCACTCGTTCCGAACGGCCGCACAGCGAATGAGAGGGTCTCACAAGCTCGTCGTTGCCCACTTCCAACCATTTGCATGTGACTCCCCCCCGCGCAAGCGCACACACATGCACACTGCACGCTCCAGGTCGACCCTCGCCGCGACACGACGCCACGCACGCCTGGGGACCACCGATCCCTCCGCGCGTCGCGTCGCGGCAGCGGGTGCGACACGGAGCCCGGAAACGTCGTCGTCGCAGCTCAGCTCATCCTCGCGCAAGGCAAACCTGCAAAAGCGGCATTCGGCGTCAGGCCTTGCGCCGACGCTTCGGCCCTCGCTGGCCCTCGTCTTCGCCCCGGCCGTTGTCGACGGCGATGCGCCCGGAGACGCCGCCCCACTTCTCGAAGTCGACGCACAGCCCCGTCAGGAAATCCGCACTCCCCCCCTCCTCGCGCAGGTAATTGTCCCCCCTGCGCTTCTTGCCCTGGTCCCACTGCCGACCCACCTCGTCCACCGCGGCCTTGACGTCCTGCGCCGCGAGCGGCAAGTCCACGGTGTGCACCACCGGCTGCTGCGCGCCCGCCACGCCCCGCACCTCCCCAAACCGCCACACCAATCGGCCCGCGCTGCTGCGGCCCGACGAGGCGCGCCGCTCGCCGACGAGCTGGTGCAGGACGGAGATCTGGCCGGGGCGCTGAATCAGCTTCTTGGACGCGTTCTTGCCGGCGGCGAAGGCCCCGGGGGGGGTCAGTGTTGCGGCGCGCTCCTTGGGCAGCCGCTTGGCTCCCCGGGGGGTGTGGTTGAGCCAGATGTTCGCGAGAAAGGTGACGCGCTCTTCTCCGGCCTTGGGAGACACGGCGCCCGCAAGCTCCGGCGCGGCGCCGTGCAGATATCTGCAAACACACACGAAAGATTGAAGATTAGATATGACGCTTGTTTTGCATCAAATATGTCACGTGAGGTTGCGGCACGCAGGGCATGGGCTCTCAGGGCCCGGAGGTGTCGCTGGACGGCAGGCCCTTCGCGGCGTGTTGGGGCAAAGACGACCATGCACGAGCGAGAGCACAACAACCACACACCGAGGTTTGTTGCGCCCTCTTTTGGCCCCTATGACGCCCCGTGCGGGTCGGCGGCGCAGCAACCACGCCGCACACCTGCCATCGAAGCACATGTGCTTCCCGACGCTCGGCCAGCTGATCCACGCCCGCTTGGCCGACCCCTGGCACGAGGACTCGGTCGTGAGCGGGGCCGTGTGGTCCAGCACCACGGTCGGCGCGCCGCCCTCGGTCAGGTACGTCACGGTGCCCAGGTGCGGGCACACGTTCACGCCGTCCTGCTCCATGTCGTAGTCCTTGTCCCAGTGCCACCCCACGGCGTCGTCCGACTTGATGCACACCGTCCAGAACTCGACGCCGCTCGAGGCCGCGTCGAAGCGCGCCGTGTCCGTGTGCGCCTCGAAGACCAGCAGAGCGAGCTGCTCCAGCGCGCAGCGCGGCGCCGCGTTGGCTTGCAGCCAGAACGTCTCGCCGGTGCTGTACGCTAGCTCCTTCGCGCGCACCTGCGACGGCGTGGCGGGGACGGGACGCGGCTGCTCGGCGCGGCAGCGCGGTCCCGACGCAGGGGCGACGCAGGGCGACGCAGGGCGGCCGCGGAGGCGCGTGGGCGGCCGCTTGCGACGCGATGAGATGTTCGGGGGGATTTTCGGCGGGGGCGCACCTTCATGACGCTTTTGCAGTCGGCGACGAAGTGCGCGAGGTCGAACGCGTCCCTGTTTGCGACCGCGGCGACCGCGGAGGGCCAGCAGCGGAAGGAGAAGTCCATTTTGCCGCCGAAGGGCACACGGCCGTCCGCGCCGATGACGAACTCCTGGCTCGACTCGCTGCCGCTGCTCTCGTGCGGGCCGCTGCCGCTGGACGAGGAGGAGCGGTCCGTGGTGTCCTGCGCGCTCTCGCTGCCCGAGGAGTTGCTGCTGAAGTTGTCGCTCGGGGAGCTGCAGGACGCCCCGGTCCCTTCGCTCTTCCTGCGGAAGAGCAGGAGGATGCAGTGGACATTCGGCCGCGCGGAATCACGTGCGGCGTCCGGCGCGCAGAAGGCCGGAGCAGCAGCAGCAGTGCCGGTGATCTGCAGCGGCGCGCACGAGCCCGTGCAGGGGTCGTGTGGGACTCACTCGTCCTGCTTCATGATACGAGCTTGGTGTCCGCTAATAGCGCGCCTCTGCGCGGCTTGTCATGCACCCTGGCGTCTGCCGCCGCAGCACGTCTCGGCAGTCACCCAGTGCGGCCACCTCGCAGTGACGTGTGATTCCGCGCCTCCGATCCCGCAGTCGCCTAGGTCGTCAGCATCGGCGGGACTCGCCACCTGCGTGCCGTCGCGCGTGCGCGCTCGGCTCGCCGGCAAAAGCGCGCTGGAGCAGCCTGGCGTCTGTTGCGGGCGTCACACCCCCGCCGACGATATTCCTGACGAGCTTTGGCTGCACGGCACGAGTAGAACGTGCTGCCCGCGCCCCCCGGGCAATCTGCTTCGACCTGAGCGAAGCTGTCCGACTGAGCGTGGTCAGGTGCTGCGTCTCCCAGCCCCCCCCGGTGCCTCTTGTTCTGTCTGCGGGCGTGAATCTTGGCGCCCGCGCCCCGCCGCGCTCAGCACAGTGTCTGGTCCTCGCACGGTGCGGCACGTCGTGTATTGGCGCCCTGGTAGTTCGTTTCTTGCCGTCTTAGATCAGCCCCAGAGTCTGGCGAACAGGGAGGTCTGCGAGAGGCGCCGCCTGGCGGCGACTGGGCAGGGCCATGGACCAGGCGTTGTACGATGAGTTCGGCAACTACATAGGCCCGGAGCTCAGTGGGTCGGAGAGTGAGGTGCGCTGAACGCTGCCCTGAGCAACCCCGGCCGCTTCTGGGCTCCGGATTGCACGAGCGCCGGATCACGCCCCACAGCGTCGTAAACCACGACCGTTCCACGCCACGCATTCGCGCATCAGGCACCCCGCAGCCCTCAGAGGCGCTGCACGCCGCCCACGCTCACGGCGGCAGCCACGAGCCCGCCCCCCGGGTCCCACGCCCTCTCCACCGCCTGTCCGCCCAAGATTCTTTCCTGCGCTGCTCCAGAAGACCCAAAGCTCCCCTCCGACACCTGCCACTGCGCACCACGCCCTCAACCCCCCCACGAACGGCGTCCCGCCTTCCTCGCGCCCCCTCCCGCTCCCGACACCGCCCCCAACGCGCCCCCCGCCCCCGGCCCCTGTATTCTCCAGGAAGAGGATGAGCAGGAGGCGTCGCCCGCGCGGTCCCCCGCCGCGGCCGCGATGAGCGAGGACGGCGACGGTGGCGACGATGGCGAGGGCGACGACGGCCCAGGCACCGCGGTGGTCCTGCACGAGGACAAGAAGTTCTACCCGACCGCGGAGGAGGTCTACGGCCCGGGGACCGAGGCGCTCGTGATGGAGGAGGACGCGCAGCCTATTGAAGTACCTATCATTGCGCCGCCCTCTTCCAAGGTGCGTCGCGCGCCGCCGCGCGCCCGCCGCAACGGTACCGCGGCGCCCGGCGCGTGGGCGCACACGCGGGCGCGTACCGGGGCGCCACGCGGGCCGTTCGCGCGAGTTCGGAGCGTGCGGAGATCAGTTGGAGATCTTCGATTGTTCGTTGCTCGCAGGTGCACGACTTGTTCGAGGAGGAGCCCCCCGCGACGACGTACTCCGCGGAGTTCCTCGCGGGTCTGATGGGCAACGCGGACCTCGTGCGCCACGTCGCGGTATGCGGGCACTTGCATCACGGGAAGACCACACTCATGGACCTGCTCGTGGAGCAGACGCACGCGGTGGCGCACGAGATGCGCGCGAACCAGAAGCAGCTGCGCTACACGGACACGCGCGCGGACGAGCAGGCGCGCGTGATGTCGCTCAAGACGGTGCCGATGTCGCTGGTGCTCGAGGGCGGGAACGGCAAGCACCGGCTCTACAACCTCCTCGACGCGCCGGGGCACCCGAACTTCGCGGACGAGGCCACGGCGGCGGCGCGGCTCGCCGACGGCATGCTGCTCGTCGTGGATGCGGTGGAGGGCGTGATGATGGGCACGCGCACCGCGGTGAAGCTCGCCGTGCAAGAGGACCTCCCGGTGTGTCTGGTGGTGACCAAGGTGGACCGGCTGGCGACGGAGCTCAAGCTGCCGCCGAACGACGCGTACCACAAGCTGCGGCACACGATCGAGGAGGTGAACAGGCTGATCGAGGGGCTGGCGCCGGGGTCGCGGCGGGTGCGGCCGGTGGACCCCGCGAAGGGGAGCGTGTGCTTCGCCGGGGCGCTGTACGGCTTCGCGTTCACGCTGCAGTCGTTCGCGAAGCTCTACGACGACGTGCAGTGCGGCGGCGGGCGCGACGTCGACGTCCGGGCCTTCGCGAAGCGGCTCTGGGGGGACTACTTCTTCGACCCCTCCACGCGCAAGTTCCTCAAGAAGGCCCCGCCCGGTGGCCGCGACCGCTCCTTCGTCGAGTTCGTCCTCGAGCCGCTGTACAAGCTGATCTCGCAGGTCGTGGGCGAAGACGCAAAGACGCTCCAGAGCGTGCTGTACGACGAGTTCGGCGCGTCGCTGAAGCCGTCCGAGTACCACCAGAGCTCGCGGCCGCTGCTGAAGCTGGTCGCGGCGTCGGCGTTCGGCGCGCCGACCGGCCTGGCGGACATGATGACGGAGCATCTGCCGACGGCGCGCGAGGCCGCGCCGACGAAGCTCGAGATGTGCTACACAGGCCCGCTGGACTCGGCGCTCGCCGACCACGTGCGCGCGTGCAACCCGCGCGGCCCGCTCGTGGTGCACGTGGCGAAGCTGGTGCCCAACCCCGACCAGAAGGCCTTCGGGGCGCTTGGGCGCGTGATGTCGGGCACCGTGCAGCCAGGCGACCGCGTCAGGGTGCTCGGGGAGTCGTACTCGCCCGAGGACGAGGAGGACGCGTCCGTGCAGGAGGTGGCCGCCGTGCAGGTGCTGCAAGCGCGGTATCGGCTGGGGATGACCAAGGCCGGCGCCGGGAACCTCGTGCTGCTCGCGGGGGTCGACGAGACGATATCCAAGACGGCGACGATCGTCTCGGACCTGCTCGACGACGAGGACGAGCCGCACATCTTCCGCCCGCTGCGCTTCCCGACGCGGGCCACGGTGAAGATCGCGACCGAGCCGCTGAACCCGTCGGAGCTGCCGAAGATGGTCGACGCGCTGCGCAAGGCGGGGAAGTCGTACCCGCTGCTGTCGACGCGCGTCGAGGAGTCGGGCGAGCACACGCTGGTGGGCACGGGGGAGTTGTATCTTGACTCGGTGATGCGGGACATCCGGGAGACGTTCGCGGAGGTCGAGGTGAAGGTCGCGGACCCCGTGGTGACGCTGTGCGAGACGGTCGTGGAGACGAGCAGCCTCAAGTGCTTCGCGGAGACGCCCAATCGGAAAAACAAGATCACCATGATCGCGGAGCCGCTCGACCGCGGGCTCGGCGAGGACATCGAGGCCGGCGCCGTCGACGCGTCCTGGGGCAAGAAGAAGCTCGGGGCGTTCCTCCAGGGCAAGTACGACTGGGACCTCCTCGCGGCGCGCTCGGTGTGGGCCTTCGGCCCCGACGACCGCGGACCCAACGTCCTCCTCGACGACACGCTCCCGGGCGAGGTCGACAAGCAGCTCATGGCCGCGGCGCGCGCGAGCGTCGTGCAGGGCTTCCGCTGGGGCGCGCGCGAGGGCCCGCTCTGCGACGAGCCCATGCGCAACGTCAAGTTCAAACTGATGGGCGCGCAGGTCGCGCCGGACCCGATCTCGCGCGGCGGCGGGCAGGTCATTCCGACCGCGCGCCGCGTGTGCTACTCGGCGTTCCTCATGGCCACCCCGCGCCTGATGGAGCCGGTGTACGAGGTAGAGGTGATCTCGCCCGCGGACTGTCTGCAGACGGTGTACAGCGTGCTGGCGAAGCGGCGCGGGCACGTGACGAGCGAGGCGCCCAAGCCCGGGACGCCCGTGTTCATCTTCAGCGCGCTGCTGCCCGTCCTGGAGAGCTTCGGCTTCGAGACTGACCTCCGCTATCATACCCAGGGCCAGGCGTTCTGCACGCAGCAGTTCGACCACTGGACGGTGGTGCCGGGGGACCCGCTGGACCGCACCGTCGTGCTGCGGCCGCTGGAGCCCGCGCCCGTGAACGCGCTGGCGCGGGAGCTGATGGTGAAGACGCGGCGGCGCAAGGGGATGAGCGAGGACGTGAGCGTGGCCAAGTTCTTCGACGACCCGATGCTGCTGGAGCTCGCGCGGCAAGATGCCGACCTGCACATGCTGCTGTGAGAGCCGCACCGGGCGCTGCGGGGTGGCAGCGGTGGTGTTTCGGTGGCCAGCGCCGTCGTTCGCGATGCAGTGCGGCGCTGTGCGGCGTGCGGGACATTGCAGCGGAAGTGCACGTGGGGTGACAGTTCATGCTGTATTTCGTGGGCGGGCCGGTGAGCCTCCGCAGTGGCGAGATTCCGCGAGGGTAGCTTGCCACGTGTTGGGTTGCAGGCAGCGAGTCGAGGGGCGGAGAGAAACAGGAGCCTGGAGCGGTCACGACCCTCGCTGGTTCAGTCTTCGCCCTCGAGATGCGCGCCGGGAACGGCCAGAACCCCTGACTCAGGCTTGACGGTGCAGCAGCAACGTTCCCTCGCGAGCTCCCGGCTTCCCGGCTATGAGTTGACTGCCAGCGCCGACACGCACACTTGTTCGCTGCGAACATCAGCTCAAATCGCGATCGTGGGGAGCAAGTCGGACCGGCAGAGGTTGGCTGGGAGCGCTACGCCGGGAGGAGCGGCCTCCTGTCTGCTGCGTAGCGAAGTGGCCCGGGGGCGACAGGTGAGCGATGGATACGCACGTAGAATGCACGGCGATACATGGTCAAAGGATCCTGAATTCCGCACGTGACGGGTTACCCGCCGCGGGGCAACAGAGCACCGGTCGAGCAGCCTCCCTTCAACATGTTGGGCATGGCCGCTGTCCTGCGTGCGTGCGAAAGGTTTCGGCGCCCGAAGCCAAAACCGCGAACTATCATCGAATATCCTTCCGTATCGGCGCGACGTATCTTCTGTTTCTCCCGCAGGTGGCAGGACGGGACGAAACCCCTGCCTGCGAAACCCCAGCCAAGATGGCCAACACCGCTGCCGAGATCAAATCTACCCTGAACGACGCCATCAGAGACGTGGCGAAAGCGAGCGCCCCCGCTTTTGCCGCGGAGGGAAACGTGCGCGTCGTTGGGGACGACGATGAGCGCGCCATGCTGCCTGGCGCCATCACGGTGGGCACTCTGCAGGTCGACATTCCGATGACAGATAAGACGCTTGTCGCGCTTGACGACATCGGCGAAGCTGCTCCTCATGGACGTGGTATGGAGACCGTTGTCGACCCCAAGGTAACCGCTTCACCTGCACGACGGCTGCTCTGCTGGCTGTCTGATCGTGCTGGATCGCCGTGGACGCTCGTGGTCCTGCCGGCCGCTGGGAACGATCATACCGCACGGTGCTTTGAGCGAGGCGTGTCGCCACGGCCAGAGACTCATCGTCATCCCGTCTCATTCGCACACGCAGGTGCGGCGGGCAACAAAGATCGATGGTGAGCGCATTCACTTGTCGCCGGCCCTCATGTCCGGCATCGAGGCCGAGGCTACTCGTCTAGCGCAGACTGAGCTCGGGATCCGCACATCCGTGCGGCTCCGGCTGCACCAGATGTGCATGTACGCCGTTGGTGGGCACTTTCTCGAGCACCGCGACACGGAAAAGGACGAAGACATGTTCGGGACGCTCGTTGTGCAGCTTCCCACGTGTCAGAAGCACGCCGGCGGCGCCCTCAAGGTCAGCAACGCGCAAGAGAGCAAGGAATTCAACTGGGATCTCTACCCTGGGGACGTTGACATCTTCTGCTGCGCATTCTTCGCCGATTGCGTGCACAAGCTCAAGCCCGTGACCGCTGGCCGGCGCGTGGCACTGGTTTTCAACATGATCCGCGGTGGAACGGAGCAGGACCTCAACCCTGCGGAGATCAGCAAGGCCTGGCAGGGCCGACTCACGGACGCGGCGAACGCGTGGCTGAAGCACCTCGTCGCCGAGCCTGGGACGCCGAAGGCTTTCTTCGTGCCGCTGAGCCACCTTTACACGGAAGCCAATCCGCCACGCGGGGTCGAGGCGCTCAAAGGCTGCGACGCCGCCGTGGCGGAAACGTTCAAGGCCGTGCCGTCGCTGAAGGTCTCGGCCAGCCTCGTGTATTTGGCCAAATTCGGCGAGCCGAACGGCGCTCCTTGCGAGGGTCGTCGCAGCCTTGCCCACGCAACGATGGAACAGGTCCTGGGCGCCCTGGACAGTTCGAATTTGGGCTCGACGAGTTCGAGTGCCTGGTCGGTAAGCAAGCTGGGCAGGTGCGCTTCGCAACGGACGGCGACGACAGCACTGCGGACGGCAGCAGCGAGGGCGATGAGGACGACAGGAGCGACGACGTCGCGATGGACGGCGAAGAAGGCTCCCGTTCACGGTCGAGGGCGTCCTCCGACTCATCAGGATCTCGCGTCGAGAAAAGCAGCTCCATCAACGTGCTCGCGCGCGGGGCGCAGGAGCGTGTCAAGCGCGGCAAGGAGCTGTCGTGGGTGCAGGGGTGTGAGGGGGAGGTCTTTCCTCTCGATGGCGGGGACGCCAAGAAGCTGACCTTCGACGACGAAGCGCTCAAGGCAAACGTGCTGCTCGACACTGCGGGCCGCGAGGTCGAGCTGTTCGTTGGAGCTCCCGATCTCGCCGCCTACCGCGCATACATGGGCAACTATGGGCCTGACCTCGCACATGTGTATCGGCGGGCGCTCCTCGTGATCGAGCCCCAAGGCCATACGCTCAGCCAGCGCGTGGCTGCCATGGGTTTTGGGGAGGCCATGGCACTTCTCGAGGCCATGAAGAGCAAGCTCAGCGCAGGCGACTGCGGCGCACAGGACTGCCACGAGGCGGTGGCGACTCTGGCCCGTCGAGCGATCGCGGGCAAGCAAGAGCTTGTGTGGGTGCTGAGACTGGTATGCGCGGCGGGGGGCGAGCGCCTGGCTTGCGTTGCGAACGCGATTTTGCAGAACACCCAGGTCTCCAACTTTGTCCAAGTCCGGGCAGACGACCTGATCCTCGCCGTGTCGACGTTTGGGTGGGAGACGCTCGAGGAGGGCTGTCGTGAGTGCTTGCGGGCGGCATGTCACGGTGCCGTCCGGAGGGGAGAAGCGACTTTTGCGTGTCAACAGTTCTTCAAAGCCTTTGCCGACCTTCGTCAGGAAGCTCCGCAGACGGTGTTGCAGCTCACGCAGGCTCTCCTTGAATGTCTGCCTGCTTCGTTTGCACCATCAGATGGAGGAAGCGCGGAGCTCGACTTCGAGATCGCCCTGCGTGCCGTCGGAGACACGAAAGCTGGAGAATGCGTCGACAGATGGGCGGGGGAAGCGCTCAAGCACTTCTGGGGCGGTTATGACGCATGCAAGGCGATCGTACGTGCGGTGTCCAAGCACGGGACCCTGTCGAAGGTGGTTCCTGCGGTGGCGGAGTCGTTGGGCGACAAGTGCGCGGACATCATCACCGCAGCTGCTGCGTGCGACGGCGCGCCTCGCCTGGAAGCTTCGTTGCAAGATCGCGACGCACTCGCGGTGCGGAGCTTCCTCGAGGCGCTCGAGGGGCGGATGAAAGCGACACGCGAGGCAACTACGTGTCGCCACGAGCTCTCGTCTCTTCCCGCGAAACGGTACAGGGCGGCCATGCTCCGGGGCTTCGAGGCACTCGCACGGCACGATGGCGCCGCAGGCTCGCGTGCGGAGACGACGCTCTCGACTTTCCGCGACGCGGGTGACATCCCGCTGCTGCGCGAGATGCTGAACGGCCAGGACAAGGTCGACAAGCTGCGACGCCAGGTGGCGGAGCTACTGCTGGACCTGCTAGCGCAGGCTCCCGGGTCCAAGCCCATGAGTCTCGCGGTCGAGACTGCGGAGCACTGCCACGATCGCATCCCCCTCTCTTTTCTGCGCGGCTGCAAGGAGGAGGAGGTCGTTTGCGAGTGTCCATCGTACGACGAGGCGCGCGAGCTGGAGCGCGAGCTCTCAGGCCTCGAAACTGGCCTGGAGTTCAGCATCGTTCAGGATGAGTCTGACGCCTTGCGTCATACAGTTTGTACTTCGACAGCGTACAAAGTGGTGGCGAGGAAGACCCTGGAGTGGTTGAAGGTCCAGGGGGTTCTGCCTCAGACACAGACCTGGGCTGTGCCTTTGGCGGCGTCGCATTGCGAGGAGTTCGTCCCCACGTCGTTCCTCCAGGGCGAGAAACGGTGGTACGACACCGAGGCGCGATCGCTCTTCGCAAGCATCAAAGATGCGCGAAAGGCCGTCGTTACGCTGAAGCGGAAAGACTACTCCGGTCTCGAGTTCGGTGCTGGTGGACGCGGAAATCGCGCTTTCGTCAGCGTGAAGAAGACGCCGGTCTGGGTGCTCAAAGAACTTCGAAGTGCATGGACGAGGGAGGTGGCGCACCTCAAGGAGATCGCTCGCGCGTGAAATTGCACAGCTGTGTGACGCGAGGCCCACCGTTTGCCTTCCGAGCGCACCCCGAGCCGCGAGCGGCGCTGCTGATGTCTCTTTGACACACGCGCCCCGCACTGTGCGGGGTCCTCCAGGCTGCCGCCACACACCGCGGGCGAGAAAACGCCGCGATGCTGCGTGCGCTTCCGGGGAAGTCGATCCCAAACAGGACCTCAGCGATTCGCCGATGGTCGTGGCCGGTGTAGCTACCCTATAGGGTCCACTGCTGCTTTCCGGGGCTGCACGGAGCCGCCGCACAGCATCGTCTCGTCGCGGCCCGTGTGCCAACCGTGCCGCTCGCACCGGGGCAGCGCCCCCCGCGGTCGGCCATGCCCGCCTGACCTGCCTCAGCAACTTGACTCAGGTTCCCTAGTGTGTTTTTAATACCCGAACCGTCTCATTGGCCGCTGTGCCGGCAGGACGCGAGCACCACGCAGCAGCAGCGGGCTGCGTTGGGCGCTTGTCCGGGCCGCAGATCTCCGGGCCGCGTCGTCGCTCGACGAGCCGGACCGTCGGGACTGTGTGTACCGTTGCTTCCCGGAGCACCGCTGCGCCGCAGTTGGAGGCAAGCCAACTTCCGCTGCCCGCTGATGTCGAGGCTGGCTTCAAGGATGCGTGGGGTCTCGTTGCCGGGATCGGTTTCGCGCCTCGCTGCACGCGGGAGCGGCGAGCCTTCCGCGCATGCAGTGTCCGTGCACACTGCGTGCCGTTGCGGGGCGCTGGCCGGCTCCCGGGCCTCCGTAGGGCGCACGGACTCTCCGGTGAGCTGCAGAGCGATTGCCCCGGCGCTTGGTTTGCGCGGTGGGTGCGCGTGTTGCCCGGTGCCACAGCTCGCAAGGTTTTCCTCTAGCCTGGCGCGGAGAAAGTCGTTGCGTCAAAAACCAGCGGCTGGGCAGGATGTACTGCACCTGAGTCACTACGGGCGGCGGATGAGACACCACGGAATGCGCTCTCTGAGGTGCGCGCGCGCTTCCCTCCATTCGCTGTCCCTCCAACCAACCCCTCCCTGCCGTGCTGTGTGGGCGCGTTCCGTCCGTGTCCGGTGCACACAAGGACGGGCCTCGTCAGAGCATCCCAGACCGCCACAGAAACCTCACGCATCATCTCTTGACGCTTCGCACCCGCGACATGCTCTGCAGGCTGGCCAAGCACGCCATTGCGGCGCCCGAACTGCGCAGCGCACCACCTCACGCGGCCATCCAGCCGTCCAAACGCCTCCTCGCACACTCCGGCGCCGCACCCGACGTCGCTGCGCGAGCGTCCAACCTCAACACGGCCAGCGCGTGCCCTGCAACCGCCTCACGCATCGCACCACCCAAGGGCCGCCTCCCTTCGCCCGCCCACGGACACCGCGCAGCCACGGACCCACCAGCCTCCGCGGACCGCCGCCGCTCCTCCGCAGCCATCCGCGAGGCGCTTCTACAGCTGTCTGACCGCGTGCCGCCGTCCGACGTGGCCCAAGACGAGTCAGACGAGACGCACGCCTCCTGGCTGGACCGCGACCGCGACGGCGACGGCAGCAGCGGAGGCGACACCGACGGCGGCCCAACGGGCAGCGGCAGCGACGACGAGACGCTGAAGGACATTGACGTCGATCTGTTCCGTGCGCCCGCGCCCGCGGAGGCGATGCGGGCGGCGCTCGGGGCCGGCGCGGACGTCGACGGGGAGCGCGTCGTGCTGCGCGTGCCCGAGCTGGTCCGAGCGGAGGTGCTTGCGCGCCCGAGCAAGCAGGTGAAGAGTCCCTATTTGGCAGATGTCTCTGTGTGTGGCGGGGGTGAGGACGGGGGCGGGGGAGAGCCGGTGATGGCGCACACGGCCGCGCTGGGCGCGTGCTACGTCGGCGCGCAGGTGCTCATGACGCCGCGGGCGCGGTCCAGCGGGGGGGTGTCGAAGTACGTGGTCAACCAGCTGGTAGAAACCATCAGCGGGTGCGAGGTGGGCGTGGGCGTGAACCCGATGATGGCGGAGGACGCGGTCGCGTGCGCGGCGGAGCGCGGGTGGATCCGCGGCGTCCCCGAGGGCTCGCGCGTCGAGAGGCAGGTCATGGTGAATCACTCACGCCTCGACCTGGCCTGCGAGACGCCCGGCGGCACGGTGTACGTCGAGGTGAAGAACGTGACGCTCGCGGACCACGCGGACTGCTCGACGCGCGTGCGGGCGCAGCTGGAGCGCGACGGCGCGTTTGCGGACCTCGACCCGTGGAGCAAGGCAGGGATCTTTCCGGGCAACGCGGACCCGCTGCGGTCGCGCAGGGTCACGCGCACGCCGGTCAGCTCAAGGTGAGGGCCCGCGCGGAAGCGCCCGCGCGCTGTAGGACGTGCGTTTCCCGCTACAGACCACGTGCGTGGCCAGCGCGTGAGCGGCGCTCAGCGCTGGCTGGCTTGCGTGTGCGTTCGTGCAGGGCGTTGCGGCACGTGCAGGAGCTTGCGGAGCTGGTGCAGGAGGCTTGCGGCGGCGGCGGCGTGCGCGCGATGCTGGTCCTCGTGGCGCAACGGCCCGACGTGGACCGCATCGCGCTGTCGCGTCTCGACCCGACGTTCCGCAGGGCCGTGCGGGCCGCGGCGGACGCGGGAGTCGAGGTGCGCGGGTACCGGATGCGCTGGGTGGGGACTGTTGCCATTTGGGAGGGGGAGTTGCCTGTTCTACTGGGCTGCGACGCCGACGACGACGCCACGGAGGGACTGCGCGACAACGCCAGCGCCATCTGACGGAGCCTCGCCCGCGGAAACGCCTTGGAACGAAGCGAGAAACTCGGAATCGAGGATTCCTAATTCTGTGTTACTCTATTTTCCACACCTGGGTATGCCGAAGCTGCACGTGACGGAAATCGTCGTCCTGGACGCTCACACTCCATCTGTGCGCCGTCAGCGTCCCGCTCATGCCCCGGGCGGCTTCGGCGCTGTTACCGCCAGCGCCGCTCGCTGCGCCGCCGCCTTCGCCAGCGCCGCGCGCGTCTGCTCCGCGACCGCGCGGCACCCCTCGACCGCCAGCGCGATCACCGGCGTCAGCGTGTCCACCGCGGTCCGCCCGTCCGACTCCAGCACCACCACGCGCCCCTCGCGCGGCTGCAGCGCCACGACCACGTCCGGCCCGTTCCCGCCGTCCTCTACGTAATTCAAGTCCAGCAGCGCCGTGCCGTCCAGGTACCCCGCCGCCACCGCGCCCGCGACGTCCACGCACGGAATGCCGGCGTCGATCACCGCGGCGATCGCAGCGTTGATGGCGCAGCTCCGCGTGCCGCCGTCGGCCTGCTCGATGAGCACGTGCACGTCGACGAGCGACCGCTTGAGCAGGGAGCGGACGACGCTGTTCTCCACCGCGCACCGCACCAGCGCCGCGCACTCGGCGGAGCGCCGATCCCCCTTGCGCCGCTTTCGACGCTCCGAGGTCGCGAACGACGCGGTCGTGAACTCGCAGCGCACCGTGCAGCCGTCCGGGCTCTCCGCGACGCCGGCCTCGAGGGGCCTGCAGCGTCGGCGGGCACGGCCGGTGAGGTGCCGCGACGCATGTGCGTGTGTCGCTGCATCGCTATGTTCGAACTCCGTCTCGGAGGTTGAGTCGTGGTTGTGGGGGCAGGGCGTACCTCGGCCCGTAGACGGCGGCGATGGCGCGCGTGTTGCCCATGGCGAAGCTCGCGCTCCCGTCAGCGTATGGCAACACCCCGACCTCGCACTGGATCCGTCGCAGCTCTTTTGGCCTGCGGCCGTCGACCCGCAGCCCCTCTGGAGACACGTACTCCATGGTCGGAGCCGGCAAGACCCCCCCGGGGCCCCAGGGCGTGGCGCTGGAGGTTTGTCCGAGGCTGCAGACTCGCTTCGGGCGTCCGCGTCGTCGCTCGCCTCTCGGCGCCTCTGGTGCACGGATATGCACAATGCTCCAGGGCCACAATGACGGCCAAAGACGGACTGCGAGAACCTCCTAGCTGTACGGCACGACTTGTTCTCTATGAGCAAGTTCTTGTTCGGCTCCTCGCGCACTCTGGATGAACGATTCCCCCGTGGAACGCCCGTCGCTGCGAGTTAGTGGCGGCTTGAGGCTGCGCGACGCACAGAAACTGCAGCAGGCCGCGCACGGCCCTGCGAGAGCCCCCCGAGAGTGTGCCATACCACTCCCCGGGCTGACGCATGTTTTCCCTGCGCCCTCTCGCCAACAGTTGGCGTGCGCGGCGCGCGGACTGCGGTGTCCGGTGCATGGCGGGAGTGAGACGCATCGGAATCGCTGTCGAGGGCTCCCGGCGAACGGTGCAGTCTGTTGGTAGTGCGCCAGTGCGCTCGGCGCAGCGTGCCGGGGCTGGGCCGCGCCGCTCGGCCCGCACTCCTCGGCCACCATGTCGCTCGTCAAAGCCGAGCTGACGCACCAGGTGTTCCAGGTGCGACCGACGCGGGCTCGCTCGAAGCTCCCATCCACGCCCCTCTGTCGTGCGAGCACCGGCCGTTCGCTCCGAAATCGTGTCACGCCGCCGGTCCAAGCGAGGCGTCGGTGCGACCGAGCGTCGCTGGATCCGCGCTGCGCGAGCGGAGCGCTGGGGACCGCAATCGACTCAACGAGAGGTCGCCACCGGGCTCTCGGGCGGCCCCGGGAGGCACAGCGAGGCGCCAAGTCGTGACCGCCGCCATGTCCATGACAGCCGCTCCCCGTTCCGTGGCACACACGTCGCTCAAGGGGCGCATGCGTCCGGAATGACGCACGGGGCGCAGTGCGCAGCATCTCACGCCCTGGAGCCCGCGACCCGCGACGCAGGTCGGCCTGACGCACGCGCTGAGCACCGAGAGCGAGGAGATCATGGGCCTCCTCCTCGGCGACGTCTTCGACAAGTACGCCGCCCTACCCCCCCCCACACACCCCCCCTCCCACGACCGACCCTCCGCGACACCACGCAGCCCCCGCCCCCCCCTCCGCAGCGGCCCCGACGGCCTCACGTGCCGCGTGTGGTGCGCGGTGCCCCAGATCCGCAACGACCGCCGCCGCGACCGCGTCGAGGCCTCCCCCGAGCAAGTTGCGCAGTGCGCACAGGTCGCCGAACGCATCGCCGCCGCGACGGGCGTCGCCACGCGCGTCATCGGGTGGTACCACTCCCACCCGCACATCACCGTCCTGCCGTCCCACGTCGACGTCCGCACCCAGATGATGTTCCAGCAACTTGACTCAGGGTTCCTGGGTATAATTTTCTCGTGCTTCAACGAGGGCGGCGCGGGGGAGGCGTCCGCGCGCGGGGGGCACATCAAGGTCACGGCGTTCCAGTCGTTTCAGGGGCCGAGCGGGCCGGAGCGCAGGCACGTGCCGGTGGAGCTGTGCCCGGCGCGCAACCGCGCGGAGGAGGGGCTGTCGGACCTCGGGGGCCTCCTGCGCATCATGCTGCTCGGTGAGTCGCGTCGCGCTGCGCGCGTGGATGCGGGCCCGCCCGGAACATGTCGGTTCGCCTGTTGAGGTGTTTATTTTCGTTTCATGCGTGGAGCGGGGGTTGCCAGGTGCCGTTGGGACCGACTGGGCGCCGTGCGTGCGCCGCTGCGATGTGCGGTGGCCGGCGGTGTCAGTCGAGGATCAAGCGCGCGCTCAGGACCCCGAATCCTCGGTTGTTTGTCGTTGCAGAGGAGCAGATGGCGAAGCGCACGGTGAAGCGCCTGGCGTCGACACGCAGCTCCCTGGGCGCGTCCCCCTCGGACGTCACCGCGCAGGTCGCCTCCCTGCACGCCTCCTCGGTCTACCTCGCCTCCTCCACAACCCTCCTCGAGACGTTCCTGCTCGCGCTCCTGCGCGTGGCGGAAGACAGACACCGCGCCGTCGAGGGCCAGCTGCGGCAGATCGAGGCGGACAAAGAGAGCATGCGCGGCCTGCTCGCGAAGCGGCGCGCGCAGCCGGCTGCGGGGGCCGCGGCGGCGGCAGCAAACATCGTGGGGGACTTATTGGGGGACTCTGACCACGCGGGGGGGATGGCCGCTGAGCCCGGACAAGGGCCGATGGCGGATCTCATCAGCTTCGGCGATACGCCGCCCGGGTCGGCGCGGGGGGGGGGTCCCGCGGAGGTGCGTCAGATCAAGCGGTATGACACGGGGGACTTCGTGGGGTCTCTCCTCGGGCCGACAGCGACTCCGCGCGGCGCGGACGTCGGCGACCAGGCAAAACGCATGGCCGCGGTGCTGTCTGCCGCGGCGCACGGGGCGGGCATCGTTTCGCATCCGATAGCGGATGCCGACGCGCAGCGGTCGTCGGTGGGGACGCCACACGGGCACGACCCGCAGCCGACGTGGTCGGGCGAGCGGGCGCTGGAGGGCATCGGGGAGCTGGCGCTCGGGGACCGGCGGCACAGCCGGGGATCAGCGGTGTCGGGGGGGGGAGTGAATCAGCCGGGCACGCGACCAGCGGCGCATCGGACACCGCCTCCGCCGCCGCCGCAGCCGCCGAGGAGGTAGCGGAGAGCGGGGACGGCGGTTTCACGGGGTCTTTGACGGTTGTACATGCAGTCAAAAGCCGCGTCATGTTCTGCATACACTTGCAGCTCAGCCTGCGATCAGGAACACGAAATCGACGAGAACAGGGCTGTCGAGGCGATCCGGCGTCGCAGAGGATTGCGAGCTCGCTGTGCGGCGCGTGCGCGTCGCGGGCGGCGCTGACGTGGTCCTGTGACGGACTGGAGATCTGACTGTCAGACAGGAGCGCACAGCGCGGCACATGTGCGTTCGAACCTCGCGGGCGCCGCAGATCCGGAATCATGACCTCGATCGCTTGCTTCACCCGTTGCGCGCGCACGGCCTGCGTGGCCGCGGCCAGGGTCACGCGCGCAGCTGCTGCGCGCCCCTTCACCGCCCCCCGCCCCGCGCTGCGCCAGGCGATGGCCCCGCCGGCCCCGAGCGTGCGTTCGATGGCCAGGGGCCGCTCGACGCACATCACCCGCGCCGCCGTGAAGGCCGAGGACGGCGATGTCGTGCAGGTGAGCCTGCCCCCTGGTGCAGCCGTCAGTGCCGCCCCGCGCAGTATAGGACGCCCTGCGGCCACGTCAGGGCCGCTCACGAGACAGCAGCAGTCCAGGGCATCCCCCACGCGATGCGATCCGCAGCCGGCAGGGCACGGGCGGGCCGGGAGCGCGGGAAGCGTGGGGCGCGTGCTCACAGGGTGGTTGATCGTCCGCGGCGCGCGCGCAGGTGCACTACACGATCATCGACGCGGACGGGAAGGAGCTCGAGAGCACCAAGAACAGCGGGCAGGCCCTGCGCCTCGTCGTGGGCGACGAGCAGGCGCGCCAGGACGGTCTTATGCAGGCAAGGCAGCGGCACCCTACCCCTGGGACTGCCCTTTTGCGCGCCGTGCAGCCGGACGGCGTCGCCAGCCAGCCTGCGCGCTTGGTTGGGGCCAGAGATCCTCTGAGCATCCAATCGGGGGCGTCGCACGGCCGGTTCGAGCCACGCACGCTGCTGTCGCGGCGACGTTTCCCCATGCGTGGCCTCCAGCTCGCCGTCAGCAGCGGATTCCGCGGCCGCAGGCGGCCGTTGAAGCTGCGTGCCGACGGCCGGAGCGTCGGCTTGCCCGGGCGTGAGCGCGCGGGGACGTGCGAGAGATCGCTTCGCGGGGACGACGCATCATATGTCATCAAACAAGTCTCGTGGCGCGCTGAGATCGTCTCAGGGGCTTTCTTTTTCGTTGTCTTCCTGCAGAAGTTCGACGAGGCCGTGCGTGGCATGGGCAAGGGCGACACGGCCAGCATCCCGCACGAGGGCGAGCCGTGGAAGGAGGAGCTCGTGGCGGCGGTGCCGCGGGACTCGGACGCCCTCAAGCAGTTCGAGGCCGCGCTGCAGGCTCAGGTGCACGCCTGCACCCCCTGAGCTCGCTGCGCGCGTCGCACGTCGCACGCGTGGCTCCCGGGCAAAACCTCAGCTCGCATCCGCGGAATCTCGATAGGGCCTTTCCGGCAGAGACACGCGGGTTTGGTCATCGCTGCGGCGCTGAACGCGGCGCTGATGGCGCAGCACGACGCCTCGTTGTTCGCAGAACCTGGAGCTGATTCCGGGGATGCCGCTCCAGCTGAGCACGGGCCAGGTCGCCATGGTGGTGGAGGTGACGGACGAGGAGGTGAAGATCGACGCGAACAGCGTGTTGGCCGGCAAGAAGTTCACCTTCGACATCGAGGTGGCGGAGATCGTGCGGATGGACCCGGGCGAGCGCCAGGAGTTCAGCGTCGAGACCATCGACGGGCAGGAGGGCGACGGCAAGTCGTTCCCGAAGCCCGGGGACACCGTGACGGTGCACTACACCGGCACGCTGACCAACGGCAGCAAGTTCGACTCGTCGCGGGACCGCGGGGAGCCGTTCAAGTTCAAGATCGGCACCGGCCAGGTCATCAAGGGTACGTGCGCGCGCCCGTCGCGACCGCACCGCGCCTCTGCGCGCCGTTTCCTGTCGAGCACAGCAGAGGCTTCCTGCGCCCGCGCGATGCAGGCTGGGACGAGGGCGTCGCGAAGATGAGCAAGGGCCAGCGCGCCAAGGTCGTCTGCCCGCCGGAGATGGCCTACGGCGACCAGGGCGCCGCGGGCGTCATCCCCCCCAAGGCCACCCTGGTGTTTGACGTTGAGCTGATCGACATCACCCCGGCGTGAGGCTCGCCCGCGGCCGTGCGCGCACGCCGGCCTGGCCCCGCTCGATCGTTGGCGGCCCCGACTGCGAGCCAGTGTGAACGAAGCAGACGTTGCAGCGACTCGCACACGCGCTGATAATCTTGGGAGCTCTCAGAGACCCCGGACGCCGCCGTTTTGACCGCGATTCCCCCCAACAGAATCAACACCTTTCGAATGCCTCGAACGAAGCACGTGGCCCACGCAGCACGCACGACGTCCCCTGCTCTCTCTCAAACACGCGGGCGCAGCTGGGCGGCACACATCTGTGCCGGCACGTCGTCGTCGGAGCGGCCGCACGCGGTCAAGCAGCGGCTCCCCTCCTTCCCACCCCGCTCGCAAAAACAGCCTGCCCAGCCCTCACAGCACCACAACCTAGTCGTCGTCGTCGCCCCTCTTCTTCTTGCCCTTCCCCCCGCCCTCGTGCCCCTTCCCGCCCGCCTCCTTCCCCTTGCCCTTGCCCTTGCCCTTGCCCTTCGCCTCCGCCTCCGCCTCCGCCGCCTCCTTCGCCTCCTTCGCCTCCTTCGCCTCCTTCTCGTTCGCGGCGCCGTCCTCGTCCCAGAAAAAGTACATCCCCGCCGTCTTCTGCTCCCGGTCCTTCACGGACCCGAGCTTGTTGATCCGCGGCCGGAAGTTCGTCGGGTCCCGCCGGAAGGTGATCTCGAGCTGCCCCAGGAAGGCGTTCATGCCAGTGAGCAGTGTCTGCGGGGCGCGGGCGAAGGCGTGCTTGGACGGCTGGCCGTCGTACACGACGACGCGGTCCGCGAGGTACGTGGCCATGATGAAGTCGTGCTCGACGATGAAGGCCGTCTTCTTCGCGTGCATGATGTAGCGCTTGATGACCTTGGCCGCGATGATGCGCTGCTCGGCGTCCAGGTACGCCGACGGCTCGTCGATGAGGTAGATGTCCGCGGGCGTGCCGAGCGCCAGCACGATGGCCACGCGCTGCAGTTCGCCGCCGGACAGGTTCTGTACCTCCTGGTCCAGCAGAGGCTCCAGCTGCACGCACACGACCCGACGGACCGCAGTCAAGTGCGCTCCCGGCGTGCATCATCGTAGTCATGCCGCGCTCGGAGCGCTAGCCGCTCGGTCGCGCGCGGCAACGTAGGAAAACAAACCTTGCCAGGTTGCGCCAGCGGCGCAGTGCCGGCGGCGCGGGCGCGCGCAGTGTGCGCGCAGCTAGGGTGCGGGGGGTGATTGCGGGGCGTGGTGTGTCTAGCTGCGGGGCCGCGGGCTCACGTTGAGGGGCTTCGTTACGTCGGTCTGGAACTGCGGGTGGTGCAGCGACTCGCGAATCTTCTTGTGGAGGAGCTCGCGGACGGTGCCGGGGAACTTCGGCGCGATCTTCTGCGGCTTGTACGAGATGTTGAACTGCGGGATGTCCTCGTCGCCCTCCACCTCGTCCGGCTTCAGCAGGCCCGCCAGCATGCGGATGAACGTCGTCTTCCCGGTGCCGTTCTCCCCGAGGAGCACGTTGATCTCCGAGTCCGAGAACGACCCCTTCTCGACCTCGAGCGTGAAGGCCCCCTGCGTGACCTTCATCGCGGGGTACTCGTAGGCCTGCGTGCGCGTGATGAGCTCGTTCGCCAGCTGCGCGTCCGTGACGCGGAACGTCATGGCCTCCTCGCGGAACCGCAGGTTCTCGGTCGGAACGAACCCCGCGAGGAACACGTTGATGCCCTCGCGGACGGAGAAGGGCATCGTCACCACGCCGTACGCGCCCGGCTGCCCGTACAGGCAGCAGATGAAGTCGGAGAGGTAGTCGAGCACGGCGAGGTCGTGCTCGACGACGATGACGTAGTTCCGCTCGTCGAGGAGGTCGCGGATGACCTGCGCGGCCTTGAGGCGCTGCCGGACGTCCAGATAGCTCGAGGGCTCGTCAATCATGTACACGTCGGCCTTCTGGCACGCGACGACCGCGATCGCGAACCGCTGGAGCTCGCCGCCGGACAGCACCTCGACGTCGCGGTCCATGACCTGCTCCAGGTCGAGCAGCCGCGCGAGCACGCCCTTGTTGCCGCGCTGTTCCTTGGCGTCGAGGACCTTGCTCACGTTCCCGCGGACGGCGCGCGGGATGTGGTCGACGTACTGCGGCTTCATGACCGCGTTGAGGTTGTCCTCGAGGATCCGCGTGAAGTAGTTCTGGAGCTCGGAGCCGCGGAACGACGCCAGGATTTCCTCCCAGTCGGGCGGCGAGGCGAAGCGCCCGAGGTTGGGCTTGAGCTTCCCGGCGAGGATCTTCAGAGCCGTGGACTTGCCGATGCCGTTCGTGCCGACGAGGCCGAGGACCTGCCCCGGGCGCGGCATCGGCAGGCGGTGCAGCTTGAAGGTGTTAGGCCCGTAGCGGTGCGTCGTTTCACGCTCCAGGTTCTTCGGGAGGTTGATGATCATGATGGCGTCGAACGGGCACTTCTTCACGCAGATACCGCATCCGATGCACAGCTCCTCGGAGATCCACGCGATCTTGCTGCTCGGGTCGGCCTCCACGCACAGCTTGCCTGCAGACCATGGCCGGGCCGCCTCGGCGCGTCAGGGGCGCGCTCACGGCGCGTTCGTGGCGCGCGGGCGCCGCAACGGTGCGGAGTTGGATCTCGCGGCCGCGGGAGGGCTCCGCCGCCGCTGCGGCGAGGCGAACGGGGACATTGTGGCTGCCGAGGGCGAGCAGGCGGCGCGTGCGCGGTCCGCAAGGGGCCGGACGGCTGGAATCGCCGCCCGGTCGGTGGGATAGGTGACTGAGAGGGCGTAGTGGGCGCAGGATGGCGTCGGATGTCCCGGGATGCGGCGTTTGGGCGTCGGCAGACAGCACCGGTGGAACGCACCGACTTTGACGACGGGGCAGTACTTCTTGCATTCCTGCTTGCACTTCTTCGGCTTGCACCTGGGGAGGGGGCCGCGGGGCGATAGTGGCGTTCAATGCAGCGGCCCGGCGAGGACGGCGCGCACCAGTGCCAGAGCTCTCGAGGGGATGTGCCGCGCAGACTCGCGGGGCGCGCGAAAACCGGCCGCGCGATCCGCGTGCGAAAAGACGACGAGGCGAACGCCGCGCTCGCGGACGGCGCCCTCGCACCTGTCGGAGCTCACGATGGCAATACGGGTGAGCGTCTCCCCGCTGGAGCCGCCTTTGTCCTTCTTGCCCATGGTTACCACGGAGCGGCACAGCGCCGTGTGGCGAGCCGAGGAGGGTCGACCCAGCGCACCGCGCGGCGCATTCAGCCGCCCGGGGCGCCCGGGGGTCTTGCCCCCCAGGTGGAGGTGTGGCACAGGCGCGCTCGCGGCCGTTGGCCGTGCCGGCCCCGGCGCGCACCGCACTCCCGGCAGCCCCCACGCGCCGCTCGCGGGGTTTCTGTCTCGTTTGTCCACGCGAAGCGAACGCGACGGAGTCCTGTGTGGTGCAGCTCCGTGTGCGCCTGCGGCTCGCAGGGAGGGCGCGTGGAGACGAGCGCAGCGTCGCACCCGCTTCTGGCAGACCGGCGATGCTGCGGCAGGCCTGCCGCGCCGCGCAGGCGAGGGCGCTGGACGTGCGGGGCCTGCTCAGAGGGTGTGGAGGTCAGGGTGCCTCGCCGTGCGCAGCTCAGGCGGATTCCGCTGGATTCGCGACCAGCACCGATGGAGCAGATAGCAGGGAGCGCGCGCGGCGGACGACGTCGCCGCGCAAGCCGCCCAGTGAGGCGCGCGGGGGGCGCGAGAGGAGCGCGAAGAAGGTGCGCGCCCCTGACGCCGCGAGCGAGCGCGTGATCCCCGTGATGCAGCTCCGCCGAGCATGTCAGTCCTGCGCGCTACGAGCAGCGGGGATCAAGCGCCTGGCTCGGGCACGCGCTTGACGCCGGCGTGCGTTGCAGGGGGGCCCGCAAGGTTTGCGCAACGATCCCTTCACGCCGGAAGGCATGGAGGAGCAGGCGCGGTCGCGCGATCCCCTGGTCAAGGGCCTTGCCCAGGCCGGCCACGGCAAGCTCTTCGCGTCCGCGTACATCGACCAGCGGTGCGTCCCAAGCGCGTCCACCCCGCCCCGCCCCGCCAACCGCCTCCGGACCGCTGCCACGCACAGCGCCGCATACACCGCCGCTGAATGCGCGCAGGGCGCTGGACGCCGTCGCGGAACAAGACCCGCAGACGCACAAGGAGATGCTGAGCAGTGGGCGCGCGGAACCCATGTCGCCCGAGGACCGCGCGGCCGGCATGGACGCCTACATCGCGCGCGACGGCTACGGGCTGTACGACGAGACCCCCGAGAACCTCGTGCGCGAGGCCGCGGAGGCCACCGCCGCGCACGCCCAGCAGGCGATGCGTCGCGCCGCTTTGATCGAAAGCTACCCGTACTTCCACCCGCCGGTGTGCGGATCGGACCTGCGGAACCTGGGGAAGAAGCAGGACCGCGGGGACCCCGCTGCGCGGCTCGACGCGGCGCGGGAGATGCTGGAACGGGAGCTGTGTTTGCCGCGCGGCGACGACGGCGCGTGGGAGGCGTACAAGGCGAAAGCCGTCGAGATCTACAACGCGCGGCAGGCCGTGATGAAGCAGGTACGGGGCGCCCGGGCCTGCCGCGCTCCGTCGCGCAGCGCACCCGCAGAAGAGCTGAGGGCCGCGGCGCGCGTGCGTGCGGTTTGCCCCCGATTTGCAGGCGTACGAGGCGATGGGCGAGACGGACATGACGTACGAGGAGCAGCGCGCGTACCTGGAGGGCCTGGTCGACGCGGCCGGCGTCGCCGACCAGGACAGCACAGGCGCTGCGACGCGGCACATGGCCATGGTGGTGCGCGAGGTGATGCGGAACCCGACGATGAACTGGCGCGTGCGCAAGCAGACCGTCGAGGCCTCGCTCGAGGCCCTCGGGTTCGCGGAGCCCCGGGGCCCAACCGAGGACCGGCGCATTGCACACACCGCCAACGCGCCGCTCTTCGAGCCGAAGAAAGCGACGGGGAAGAAGGGCAGACGCTGACGAGGACGGGCGCCGCGCGGACAGCGCGGGCCGTGTGAGCCGGGCCGACGTGCCGGTCAGCGCACGACGCGAGCAAGTGCCGTGCAGTGCGGCCGTCGCGGCAGTGCTGCGGGGATGTTTCGCGTCACGATCGCCGAAGCAGCTGCGGTGCTGCGTGTGCAGCTGCAGCGGGGAGGAATTTCCGGGGCAGGGGAGGGGGGGCGTGGAGGCGGGGCGAGGTGTCACGGCGTGCGGTGCGTGTCCTGACACCCAAGGGGGGGTGGTTTTGCGCGTCACACGTGCGTAGCTTGCCGGCAACGTTGCGCGCGAAGCGAGGCTGGCGCTGCGGGCCATGCGCTCGCGCGGCGTAGAGGTGGGGACGGGCATCGCTGCTAGTCTTGGAAACGCGACGTCGCAACAGTCTCAATCTCCTAATTCCAAGCACCCTGCTCCAGATAGCGTCCAGCGACCCGCGGGGCCCCGTGCGGCCCGCAGCGCGGCCGCGCAGGCGCACTTGCGCGCGCTTCACCGCAGCAGGCTTGCCACCTTGTCAGCGACATCCATCGCAGGCTTGCAGAACGTGTTGTACAGGGCCTTGTCGAGCTGCCGCGGGAGCAGGTCCTGGACCGTCTTGATGTGCATCACGCCGATCGCGACGACGACGACGAGCAGAACCATCAGGACCGGCACCAGCGGACTGGGCTCAGGCGCCTTCCTGCGCGCTCGGACCGTGCGACGCGCGGCGTGTCAGCGCACGGCGCCGCGGGCGAGCTAGCGCGTGCGTGGGGCGAGGCGGGGGGGGACTTGCCTGCGCGTCGCCCGGCTTGAGGCCCTGGGGCGGCGTACGGGGGCGTCCGTGCTCTTGCGCGCTCGTCCGCGGCCGCGCGCCGGCGACGGGGACTTCGCGGGGCTGCTCTTGGGCGCCGCGGCGCGGGCGCGGCCGCGCCGGGGGCTGGTCGCGGGTGCGGCCATGCGCCCCGCGAGGCGCTTGGGCGTGATCGCGGACCGCGGCGAGGCCGGGGAAGCCGCGCCCTTCGCCGCGGTCTCGTTCTTCAGCTCCTCCTCGTACCTCTTGACGAGCTCCTGCGCGCCGCGGACGCCGGGGCGAGGCGCGCGCGGTGACGAGGGGGGTGCTGGGCCCATTCGCAGCTGCTGGGGCGCCGGAGCGCCGCCGCCCCGCGCCGCTCGCGCGCCGTGCGCGCCTCGCGCGCGACGCTGACGGCATGCCAAGCGAGCGCGCGCGGCCGCGGCGCCGGGTCCGGCCCCGCGCGCGCGCGTGGCCGGGCTGTCGAGGGAATTGGTTCGAAGGCAACAACGAACGAGTGGCTCGTCGGACGGGCCGTGCGGGCGGTTTTTGGGCCGCTGGCGCGGCCACGAGCATGAGAACGGTGTCCTGGGTGCGGTCGCAGCGTCGGCGGGCGGCCGGAGCGCGGCTGGAGGGGCGTGCGGGGCGGAGAGGCGTGGTACGGGCGGTGGCGGGTTGAAGGGCCTCGAGGTCGCACGCACCGCCTTTCTGAGCTTGGCGATGTCGGTGTGGCCTCGGGCCTTGAGGTTCTCGCGCAGCTCCTTGACCTTCATGGCCGAAGGCGGCGGCGTTGACGGCGCGGCCATGCTGTGACGCGCGGGTGCTGGGCTTCGCCGGGGTGACTCGAACGTCGGTCTGAGTGGACGGGAGGCGGCGCAGTGGACGCTCGGTGCATGGCCGGGGTCGCGCCGGGGCGCCGCAACGTGCCCCGCGCCGCGCACGGGGGCCTGGCGCCGGGCAGACTGCCTCAGGCGCTCCCCGTGGGGGCTGGGCGCTCGCGGGCGCCCGCGGCTCGACGGCGGGCCGAGCGCGACGGCTCGTCCTCTTTCATTCGACGACGTAGTTGGCAAGATGGGTAAGCGCGGCAAGGGAACGGGGTCTTTCGGTGAGTTCGCGGCCTGCCGCCTCGCGCTTGCGACGTGCGGCGGGGCGGCACGGGCGGTCCCGCCGCGGCGCTCGTCGCGAAACGTGCCGTTCTTTGCGCCGGTCGCGCGCGCCCTCGCGTGCGGGGCTGCATCGGCATCGAGCGCTGGTCGAAGGCCTCCCTGCGGCCTGCCGTGGATCCCAGCGAGCGGCCAGCGCGCGCCAGAGCGCTGTTCGCAATGCAAGCGCTCGGCATTCGGCGTTTGTCCGTGCTGCGCGGCCGCAGCGGCGCGCAGGGAAGCCGTTCCCGAGGCTTGCTGGGTCCCCCGCCCCGCTGCGTGACCCCGCGCCCGCGTTTGCGCACCATGCAGGTACCCGCAACGACAAGACGCACGGCCTGTGCCGTCGCTGCGGTCGTCGGACGTGGCACATCCAGAAGCTGACGTGCGCCTCGTGCGGCTTCCCCGGCGCGCGCATCCGGAAGTGTAAGTGCCCCCCCGCGCGCCGAATTCCGCACGACAAACATTTCAACATCTGCGTGATCCGACGTTCCGCCCCCGGGCGGACCTCACAAGGCGCCGCGGAGCCCCAAAGCACGCAGCAGAGCCCACATCACGCCACCGCGGCGCCTGCGTGCCGCCAGCGCGCCCGCGACGGCCCCAGCCGAACGCCGTCCCCGCTCCCTCGCTGCCGCGCGACGCAGACAACTGGTCCGTCAAGGCCATCCGCCGGAAGACCACCGGCACTGGCCGCTGCCGGCACCTCAAGAACCTCCCCCGCCGGGCCAAGAACCAGTTCCGGGAGGTGCGCAGCTCACGACCGCAACGATACCGCCGTCGCCGCCGCCCGCCGCCCGCCAGGCGCCCTCCCCGCGCGCCCCTGGCCCCTGGAGGCCCACCTGCTGCACCCTGTGCCCCCGCTCGCTCGCAGGGCACTGAGGCCGCGCCCAAGAAGGCCGCGAACTAATTCTCGGACCATACCAGAGCGCCCCGGCGGCTTCCGCGAATACACGGACGCCGCATGGAGCGCTGCTGACACCCCAGCGCTGCGCGGACGGGCGCAGCGGACGCAGAGAGGCGCCTGCGTCGCCTCAATGTGAACCAGCTCCATCTCCTCGAACGATCCCACCGCCCGTCCGCCACCCCGCGCCCTCCCGCCACGCCCCGCGACGGCTACCACGCGACCCCAACTGCACAGCCACCCACAGGACAGCCCGCGCATCGCCGCCGCCGAGCGCGCGCCGCCGCACTCCGCCGCGCGCACGCACACCCGCCCCAGAACCCGCTGCGGCCCGCTCAGCTCGCCCCACCCTCCCAAAACGTACCACCTGCCTTCTCCCTTCGTCACATCCCCAGGCCAGCAGAGCAGCCCCCCACCGCCACACTCGCGGTCCTCCGTCCCGCGTCCTACCCCGCGGCGCCCTCACGACTTCTTCGCCGGCGCCGCGTCCACGTTGAGGCTCGAGGCGAATCTCTCGAACGCTTGTTTCATGCCGCCTCCGTCGTCCTGGTCGTCCTTCGACCAGCTCCTCCAGTTCGGCAGCTGCGACCACACAACGCACGGAACCGTCCCGGTCACGCCCGCGCAGCGCCACGCCGACCAGCAACGCACGCAAGCCAAGCCAAGCACGCCAGCGCGTACCTTGGGCGGACTGCCGGGGCGCGCCGTGGACGGGCGCGAGCCGACGGCCGACGTGGGCCGCGTGCCCACGGGGTTCCTTTGCAGCCCGTCGCGCCACTTGTTCTCCTTGCGATGCGCTTCTTTGTACGAGTCGTGCTGCACCTCGCTCTCGTGCTGCTGCCGCCGACGCTGCACGTCCTGCCGCGCCACCTGCGGGCTCGCGGCACAGGCGGCCGTCGGCACGTCGCTGCCGCAGCTGCACGCGACGACTCGCCGCGGAACGGACGCACCAGCCCCTGGCGCAGGCATCAGAGGTTGCCTGGAGCGTGTGCGCGGCTGGGCGGCGGCGCCGCGGCGCAACAGGGCGCCGCCGATGCGCTGGCACGCACGCACGTACGGCCGCGGCAGCCGCGCGCGCAAGAACCCGCCGCAGCCACATCCACGCGATCATGTAGGCGGGGCACGCACGCACCTCGTCGACGTACATCAGCTGCTCGATCTCCTGCAGCCCGAGCGCGCTCAGGCCGCCCTCCCTGACCAGCTCCGCCTCCTCGAAGTCCGTCTTCCGCGCATTCACGTCGTATTCCGCCAGCGCGGCCATCCAGTGGTCGCTCCCGTCGTCGCTACCCGCGTCCCCGCGGCCCGCGTTGCTCTGCGCCGGCGCCCCCGCGGCAGTCGCGCCCGTGCCCATGCGGGAGAGCGCGCCGCTGCGCCCCGCCGCGCCGAGCGTGCTGCGGCGCGAGAGAGACATCTCGGGCTGCATGGAGAGCGACGAGAGCGGGAAGCGCAGCAGCGTGCCCTGGTCCGTTCCGACGACGGCCTCGCGGACGTCCGAGCGGATGACGAGGGAGAGAAGCTGGTCGGGCCTCGAGAAGTTGCGCACGACCTTTCCGGATTGCGTCGACCATACGAACACCTGGCCGTCGCGGCTGCGGGGGCGAGAGGGAGTCAGGGGGGAGCGTTGGTGGGCGGTCGAAGGCTGGAGCGTCGCCGTGGGGTCGGGGCTCGCGGCGAGAGGCTCTGTCTCGCTGCAAGGGGGGTTGTGTGAAGCGAGGACGTTGCGTACCCGATGCTGCAGAGGAAGATGGATTCCGGGACCATCGCGAGCGCGGTGACCTCCTCGGTGTGGCCGCGCAGCACCTGCAGCGCCTCGGAGCGGTGGAACGCGAGCGTCCTGCCGCGCACCCACCCGGGCGGCGTCGCCCGCACGATGCGGATGTCGCAGTCCTGCCCGCCCGTGATCACGTGCTGGTCGTGCGTCGTGATGCAAGACACCCCCCCCTTGTGCCCCTTGTGCGTCCCCATGAGCTCGTACGTCCCGACAAACCACACCTTGACCACGCCGTTGGCGTCCCCCGTCAGGATCGCCTGCGCCGCCTTGCAGTACCCGACCGCGAGGATCTCGACGCCCTGGTGCGCGACGAACTTGTCCGCCTGCATCGCGTCGTTGCCGCGCCGCCGGAAGTCCCACACCGCTACCGTCCCGTCAAACGCCCCGGAGATCACCAGCGTGTCCATCGACGACACCTGCGCGATCGCGAGCCCCGTGACGCTGTTCCCGTGCTCCTTGACGCTCTGGCAGCTCCCCGTGTCCAGCTTCCACGCCTTGACGGTGCCGTCCTCGTGCCCCGTCACGAGCAGGTCGCGCGGCGTGAACAGCACCATCGCGGTCACCTCCGGCCCGCGCTCGTGCAGCACGCGCAGGCACGCCATGTCGAAGGGGTCCCACTGGCGAATGGTGCCGTCGTTCGGGCAGGAAGAAATGAGGCGGTGGTCGGCGGCGCCCACGGCGTGCCCGAGGCCGTCGCCGCTCAGGCCGCCGTCGCCGCACGTGAGGTGCGCGACGGGGCCCGTGTGCCCGCCCTGCACGATGTTGAACGCCGTGCCGCGGTCCACCTGGTAGAACACACACCTGTCAGGCATGATGGCAACAAGCTGCGTATACCCCTCGACGTCCCCGCTCTCCGCCTCGCTGATCTCGTCGTCCTTGCCCTCTTTCAGCGCGGCGTCGCGGGCGAACGAGAGGCCCGGGATGAGCCCTGGGCGCGTGTGTGGGAACGACTCGATGCCGCGAAGGGAGTCCCCGAGACCCTGCTCGCCCTCGCCCTCCGTGGTGCGTTTCACGGGTGGGTCCGCCCAGAACAGAGCGACCACGCGCTTGAACGACGTCTGCACGCGACGCAGCGGGACGCCAGCGGCGATCAGGTGTGGGACAGCTGCGACTCGACGCGCGGCTTGTTTGGCCGTGATACCGACGGCTGGGAAACAACGTTCCGCTCCTCTCTGAGCAATAGCGAAGGGTCGGGGCGGTCTCTCCGCAGCAACAATGCACCGGAGCGCACGTGTGTGTGTGTTCTAGAAGCACGCACTGCAGTCATAGCACCCTGCGCCCGCCGGGCCGCCGTGCCTGGACAGGCTGGGCGCAAGGGACGCAGGCTGAAGCGCGGCGGAGGGCGTCTCACGTTGAGCTTCATCTGCAGAAGGATCTTGCCGGCTTGCATGTCAAAGGCAAACATGTTGCCCTTGCGGTCCGCGACGAGCACGCGGTCGTCGAGCGGGTCGTACTCCACCGCGGTGAACGAGCACGCCTCCGGATTCGCCAGCGTGTGCAGCAGCTTCGGCTCTGCGGCGCCACCACACGCACCAACACCAACGTCAGTGCGCGGGAGGCAGCGGCTCACGCGCGGGGCCGGGCGGGACCGGACGGGGCGGGGCCGCGGAGCGGCAGGCTGGAGCGACAGCGGCGGCAGGCAGCAGCGGCGCCGAGCCCTCACCTCTGGACTCCAGGCGGTCCTGCACCATGAGACCTTGCAGACTGATGATTTTCATGGTGTTGTCGTAGCTCAGGACGATCATGAGGTACTTCTCCGGAACGAGGCGGATGAGGCTGATGCCGCGGTCGCCCATCATGTCCGGGTGCAGCGCCTTGCTCGGGGCGCCCTTGGCGGCGGGGGGGTGTCCGCCCAGGTCCGACAGGTACAAGTCCGGCGCCCCGGCCTCCCCGGGGAGCGTCACCATCTCCCAGATCGCCACCGTCGCGCCGCCGTCGCCCGCGCAGAACAAGTTGCGGTTCGCGTGGCGCGTTGAGATGCCCGGCGACATGGTGTTCACCCACCCGCCCATCGTGCACAGCACCTCGGTCTGCTCGAACCACGGATACACCGTCATGTCCCGGTGCGGCGACGCGCGCCAGATGCGGATCGTGCGGTCCGTCGCGCCCGTCAGCAGGTGGTGCGCCATCCCAGAGATGGAAATGATCGTGCCGCCGTGCCCGACGAGCGTCTGCACGTCGCACTGCAGCGACGTCGCGGTCTGCGACGCCGCCTTCACGCGCGGGTCCCAGATCTTCACCGTCGAGTCCGCCGCGCCCGTCGCGATCAGCCCCGAACACCGCTGCGGCGCACCCGCCCAGCTGAGGTCCAGAATGCACGACACCGGACCCTTGTGCTGTCCTGCGGCCGCACACGCCCAGGAGCAGCACGCGGGACGTGAGAACGAGCCTCCGGGGCGCCGGGGGGGGTCTAGGCGGCGCGAAGTCAGACAGGGAGCGTTGTGGACACGGAGGAGCTGCGGGGGGGGGGGTTGGCGGGGCGGGGAGGCGGGCGAGGTGCGGGACGTGTGGGTGTAGGTCGGGGAGGCGCGGGCGGGGCGCAGAGGGCGACGTCGCGGCGCACCGATGTCTTTCGGGCTCTTCTTGGCAGAGGGGAGGTGCATCATGAGGACGCCGCCGTCGTCGAGGCCCGCGAGAATGGCCTGGAGGTCCTGGCGGAAGATCCCGCACGTGATGACGTACTTCTTCGTGGGTTTCCCGCCCACTGAGAAGAGACTTTCGCGCGGCAGCTGCATCGTGACCTGCAAACGGACGCTCCACGGGGCCGACGTCGCTGTGTCGGGCGTGTCTGGGACGGGCAACGATGTCGAGCGATCGCGGGTCGTGCGCGCCGGCCCCGAGCGCGAGAAACGACGCGTAAAAGCGTAGCAGAGCGTGCTCTTTTGAGGGCAGCCCCGGCCGCATTTGCCGCACGCGCGGGCGCGCCCACGCACCTTGGAGATGATCTCCGTGGAGAACTCATACTCCTCTTCCGGGTTCACGGGTGGCGAAACGCCGTCCATGACTTCGCGAGCGCCTAGCGCGCCCCGGGACGACACACAAACGTTGGCGATTCGCGGCCCCTGCGCGACCCCACGAGATGCTCAGGGACCCAGCGCGACGGCTCGGGCACTCATGCTCTACCGAAGCGTGTCCGTGGCGCAACCGCGCCCGACCGGGCCCTCGAGGCACCCGTCGCGGCCGCCCGGCATGCACGAACACGCGGACGAGTCCCTTCCAGAGCCGCAAGCGCGCGCGGAAAGCCTGCTCGTGCCGATTTGGTTGGTCCTCGGCCAAGATATACCTATGAACGCCACCCCGACGCGTGCGTCGCCTGACACAGAGCACAAAGCACGCCGGACGCGCGCGGAGAAGGAGGTAGCAAGGACTTCGAGGTCACGTGCGCGCAGATATTGCAATACAGGGGCTGGAGTATCACCAGAAAGACAGAGTGCCGCGACCAGAAGCACGCGGAGCCGAACGCGGCCGCTGCCGGCGCTCCCAGACGCGCTTGTACCCGCCAGTCGTGGGGCACGGAGGCCTCACGCCACGCCCCGCGCGCGCCCGTCCGCGGAGTCGCGATGACGGCCCCACGCGCGGCCCCCGGCGCGCAGTCCATCGCTACCGGCCCGGCCAGCAGTGCAAGCGTCCGCGAATTATAGCGCCAGTCCGCACACAAGCCCAACACCTCTCTCGCAGGCCCGTCTTGCGTCCGTCCGCGCGTGAGGGAGCGAGGGGCGTGCTCTCGAGGGAGATCTTTGGCAGAGTAGTGCCGCCAGGCGTCGTTTGGAGGGTGTTATTCGCTACAGCTCCGCCCTCGGCCGACGATGTGCGATAGAGTGCGCAAGCCGATGCCGCAGCGGGCGCCGGACCGCAACCGCCCCTCGGCCATCATATCGCCGAGCATCCTCTCCGCGGACTTCGCGCACCTCGCGCGCGACTGCAACGACGTCCTCGCTCACGGCGCAGACTGGCTGCACGTTGACATCATGGTACGTTCTCGGCGCCGCCACCTCGCTCCGTCGCCCGCGGCGTGCGCGCTCAGCATGGTGGCGGGAAGCGCTGGTCGCCGCGAGCGGGCCTGGGATGGCCACGGCGCGACGAACACAGCCCGGGTAACCCCAGTGCTAGGCTGCGTCGCCCGCCGCGCACGTGCCGCGTCGTGCTGAGATATTTCAGCGGAGGACTGCAATTTATCCGTGAGTCTTATCTCTGCGCGCAGGACGGCCACTTCGTCCCGAACCTGACGATAGGCCACCCTGTTGTCAAAGCCATCAGGAAACACACGACTGCGTTCCTGGACTGCCACCTCATGGTCTCAGACCCAGCCAAGGTGCGAGAACAGCGCGATCCACGTCGCTGACGCCGCACGAGAAACCGTGTTCGCGCACATGTATCCCGCGCGCGCGCCGCCCAGTCTGCGGCTCTCTGCGGGCGCCCCCGCTTCGTGCGGGCCCGCGCCGGCCCGTAGCGCCGCCGGTCAAGGCGCGGTCTCGCCGGTCGCGCGGCCCGGAGAGGCAATGTCGCGCCGAGACGCCGCGCTGAGGCGACCGGAGGGGGTGCAACCAGTGCGGTTCGTTGCGTGCATGGCCGCAGTGGGTGGACGAGTTCGCGAAGGCCGGCGCGGACATGTTTACGTTTCACATCGAGGCCTTCGACCGCGACGAAAGCCTCGCGGAGGGCGCTGCAGGTGCGCCCGCAGCGCACCATCTCCAGACTGTGCCTCAACCATGCGGGGAAAACGCACGGGAGTCGAGAATTCGTGACTGAGGTTTCCCCGAGCGTTCCCAATCGCAGACCCCCGCGTGCTCGCGCTGCTGGCGCGCACGCGCGAGCTCGGGATGCGCACGGGCATCGCGCTGTGCCCGGAGACGCCCTGGGGCGCGCTGCTGCCGTACGCCGCGGAAATAGACATGGCGTTAGTCATGACGGTGCGACCAGGCTTTGGTGGTCAAAAGTTCATGCCCGAAACCATGGAAAAGGTGCGCGCGCCCTCCCGCCCGCGCGGCACGCGCCGCCTGCGCCGCGCGCACGCAACACATCCCGCGCGGCCATCGCCCCATCGAACGCGGGCCCGCGCCGCAGCCACCCCCCGTTGCGACGCGGCGGTTGCCCCCGACGACACCGCGACGCGCGGCGACGCGGTGCAGGTGCGGGCGCTGCGGGAGCTGTACCCGGACCTCAACATCGAGGTCGACGGCGGGCTCTCGACGGCGACGATCGAGGCGGCGGCGGAGGCCGGCGCGAATGTCATTGTGTCGGGCAGCGGGGTGTTTTGCGTCGAGAAGCCCGCGGTCGCGATCTCCGACATGCGCGCCGCGATCGAGGCCGCGTCGAGGTGAGGGGCGGGGGCGTGCGGGCGGTGGAACTGGCGGCGGCGGTGCCGTGCTGGTGCAGGGAGTGTGGGGCGCGGTGTGGCGGAGGGAGGGGGCGCGGCGGACGAGGTAGGGGCGCCACGGTGGAGACAGAGTGATTTGTGATGCGGTGGGAGGGAAAGTTCGGGCCTTTGCGGGCTGTCTGAGTCAGGGGCGGGCGGTGGCAGGAAACGGAGCAGAGGGGTCTGTGCCGTTGGGCCCCCCCCGGGCGCTCCTGGCGCGATCAGCGCGCCGCGGGGGCGCGGCAGTGGTAGTTTGCCGCCCTCGTTGCACGCGACCGGCGTGAGGTCCCTCGCACGCGCCTCCAGCGCGCTTTCGGTGCTGCCACGCTACGCTGGGTCGAATGCGGCGCCCTGCGTGACGATCGGTTTCGCATGGGCTCGGTCCTCGCTCGCGCTTGAGAGAGCTTCGCGCGCAGGAGCTTCGCGGCCGCAAGGGCCGCCGTTCGCGTCGCGCACGGGCCCCGACGCGCGCGGAGCGCTGGCGACGAGCCCGAGATGACTCCCGCGGCGGGCGCCCCCGAGGGCGGCGCTGTTGCCGGCGGGCACGTGTCCGACAGCGACGAGGACGCGAAGCAGGCGCAGGTCGGGAAGGAGACGTGGGTGCAATGCGACAGATGCGACAAGTGGCGTCGAGTGCAGCAAGCGCTCCTAGCGGGCTTCAAAGACGACGACAGCTGGTGCGGAGCGCACACCGGCCTGCTCTCACACGCCGTAGCCCGCGCCGCCCTGAACCGTCAAGTTCCGCGTCGCGCAAGAAGAGCCCGCCTTTCGCCTCCCTGCACGCTCAACGTGCGCTCTCCGCAGTGCTCCGCCAGCGCCCCGCAACGCCGCTCGTGGCGCGGCGCAGCCGTTCTTTCGAGCCTGAGCAAGGACGCGGCTGCGTCAGGGGGGTCTCAAGCGCACGTAGAGCTCTGGAATGCCGTGCCCTGCCGGGTTTTTGGCTCCCGGCGCCTTGTTTGCTGGGACGGCGGGGCCGTGCGGGGTTGCTGCGCGCGTCGCGCGCGCTTCCCAGGCTGCCACAGCCGAGAGGGTCGCGGTCGCGGCGCCGCGCGGAGTGTATGTGTCCGGGCGAGCGCCGCGCCCCGAGACGGGCGGCGACGCAGCACGAGGGCGCCGGGGCGGGCGGCGTGCGTCTCAACCGGCCGCGTTTGTGCGCTTCGCTGCGCAGGACGTGCGACATGAACACGGACGCGAAGTTCGCGAGCTGCGAGGTGCCGCAGGAGATGACGGACGAGCAAATCGATCAGCTGGAAGCAGGTGCGGCTTTTTCCCGCGACGCAGCGACCGCCTCCGGCGCATTCCGGGCGTGGCGCTTCAGACTGCCGCCGAGAGCGAATTCACCGCGCCAGACGTGCACCACGCGGGCGCTGCACGGCGCTGCCGCGCTTTTGCTTCTCAACACCCACGGGCGCCATGCGCCCGTGCCCGCGCGCCACCGGCGCGTCTGTGCCCCCGGCATCTCGAGCACGCCATGACCGACGCGCTCGGCGCCCGAGACCTCAAAAAACACCGGCCCACGACCGTCGCCCCCACCTCCATCTCACCGACGCAGATCCTGCGCCCAAGGCCCGCCCGTTCGACCACCACAAGATCCCCCAAGTCTGGCAGCGCATCCTCTCCAGCATATATCTCTACCGCAAGAAGCGCGTCACCGACGAGGACGACATGGTTTGCATGTGCGCACCGCGCACGCGTGCCGACGGCTCGCAGTTCGGCTGTGGGTCCGACTGCGTCAACCGGCAGCTCTTCATCGAGTGCAACGCCGAGTCCTGTCCCTGCGGCACGCTCTGCAAGAACCAGATGTTCTCCCGCCGCGAGTGGTGCAAGCTCCGCGTCGACCGCGCTGGCGGCAAGGGGTTTGGGCTGTTCGCGGACCAGGCCGTGCCGAAGGGCGGGTTCGTGATCGAGTACGTCGGCGAGGTCATCGACGAGGAGGGCCACGAGCGCCGCCGCGCCGCGTATCTCGAGCAGGGCCAGCGGCATTATTACTTCATGAACATTGGCAACGGCGAAGTGATCGACGCGTGCCAGAAGGGCAACCTCGGGCGCTTCGTCAACCACTCGTGCGAGCCCAACTGCGAGACGCAGAAGTGGAACGTCGGCGGCGAGATGGCCATCGGCTTCTTCGCGCTGCGCGACATTGCGGCCGGCGAAGAGATTACGTTCGACTACAACTTCGAGCGGTACGGCGACCGGCCCGTGCGGTGCCTGTGCGGGTCCGCGTCGTGCCGGACGTTCATCGGCGGGTCCGGCGAGGGCATCCCCGCGGAGGCGACGTTCGCGGAGGTGGACGACTGCTCGGACGACCCATGGTACATTGAGGTGGCGAAGGAGGCGGAGCTCGAGGCGGAGATGCAGAAGTACGGCATCCCGACGATCGCGGAGCTCGAGGGGCCCATCGACGCCAGCGCGCCCCGGCGGAAAGGTGCGCCGACCCACCGCACTTCTTGCGCAATACACCCCCACCGCTCGTGGCTGTCGAATTGGCCCCCTCGCGCAGCTTGCCGTTCCGACTCCCGCGCCCCCGCGGCTCCGGCGGTGCCAGTGCGCTGGGCGCGACATCGGATCACACCTTGCGTGCGCTCACTCGTCCAATCTATAACAAATTATAAGTGTTATTTGTTATTTGTTATTTGTATTTGTTGTTCGTGCAGGCAAGAAGGGGAAGAAGGCGTCGAAGTCGGAAGCGCGCGAGTCGTCCCCTCCGCGCGCCAAGCGCGACGCGAAGAAGCAGGCCGACGCAGCCGCCGATGCCGGCGGCGCGCGCAGGGACGCGTCCGCGCTCCCGCCGCGGCCCAAGCGCGTCGCGGACAGCAGCGGCGACGAGGACGACGACGTGCCCCTCGACGTCGCGCGCCGCGCGGCGCAGAGCGCGGGGCAGCGCACCTCCGCGGGCGCGGACGACAAGGAGCGCAGCGCCACGCCCGGGCCGCGCGCGCCGTCGCCGTCGGTCGCGGCGTCCTCTCTGGACCGCGCACGCAAGAGCGCCGGCGCGGGCGCGTCCCGGCAGGCGATGGTGATGCCGTGGCAGATGATTCCGCGGATACAGCGGCGGTCCGAGGTGGAGCGCAAGCTCGACGGGATCACGCTAAAGTCGGGTGGTATCCGGGACAGTGACTGCGCGCTGAAGCTGCTGCGCCTGTTCAACATCTGCCTGCCCGGGGCCGGCACGAGCGTGGACGGGACGGAGATCACGGGGCAGACGCGCGGGCGCATTCGCGACCTCAGCATGGTCCTGGAGGTGGTGCTGACAACAAAGTGCGCCGCCCGCTCCCCGCGCACCTCGCTCGGAGATTCCCGCCCCGCTGCCGCGAGGGACCCGTACCGGTACAACCGATGCAGGACGGGTCCTCCTTCTTCCGCGTTCCCTGCCATGTATATCCTGCGCGAACGCCGTCGCCGCGAATCTGCACGCAGTCTTCCACGCTCCTCCTCCCGCCACGCCGCACTGCAGGGGCCGCGCGCTGAAGCAGGCGATCGTCAAGGCCGGCGCGCTGCAGCAGCTGATGTACGTCATCCAGCGCCTCGTCTCCGTCCCCTCGGCCAACACCTACACCATGATTGAAAAGGCCCTGACCGTCCTGCGGCACCTGCGCGTCAGCAGGCAGGAGCTCGAGTCGACGCGGTCGTCGCAGACGAACTTCGCGCAGTACATCGCCACCCTCGCGGTGTCCAACATCCTGCGCGCGAACCCTGCGCGCGAGGCCGCCCGCGTCACCGCCAAGGAGCTCAAAGTCCCCCTCCCCGACTTCGCCGGGCCGGGGGGGTCCGGACACACCCCCGGGGGACCGCCCGGGAGCGACCCGCGCGGGACGCCGTTCCGCCGGTCCGGGGGGATGCCGCTGCCGACGCCGCCGGCCGCGCCGCGGCCCTCGCGCGATGTGGACGGTGCCGACGGGCAGCGCGGCCTCCCGCCGCCGCCCCCGCTGGGCGGCCACCGGGACCGCATGCCCTCCGGCGACGCGCCCAGGCGCCGCAGCGAGCCGATGGCTTCGCCGCCGTTCCGTCCGCGTCGCGACGACCCGCCGTACCGCGAGCGTGGAGCCTCCCCGCCTCGTGACCGCGGCAACCAAGAGCGACGCGACAGCGACAGGAACAGGGACGCTGAGAGGCCGCGGGCGCGGCGGGGGAGCCGCTGGGGCCAGGCGCCGGACGTGGGGGTGTTTCCGCCACCCCCCCCTCTGCCGACCAGCGTGCTCGCCGAGTCGGACGCAGAAATCGCGCGCAGGTTCCCGCTGCCGCCGCCGCCGCCGCCGGAGCCGGAGCCGGAGCCGGAGCCTCAGCCGGAGCCACAGCCGGCGAACTCTGCGGAGTCCGGCGAGATCGTCGACGGGGGGGGGAGTGACAAGTCACGCCCCGCCTTCATCAGCCCGTTCAGCGGCGGCACCAACCCGCTCGGGCGCAGCGGGTTCGCGCTGGACCTCGGGCGCCGCGCGGACACGGCGGCGGGCAAGCGCGCGTTCCCCGTCGAGCTCGGAATCGGCGCACCGGGGTCGGCCGCCTGGGACGTGCGCAGCGTACGCCCCCGCGTGGACGACGGGGGGGTTCCAGCGGCTGACGCAGCGGCGGTCGCCGCGGCCGCGGCAGGCAGCAGCCCCTGGGCGCTCCTCGCGGGCATCACGCCCGCGGCCCCGGCGCCGCCCGCGGCGGTGCCAGACGACGGCCAGATGACGTCGGGTCATACTTCAACAGTCCCCCACATCCCCGCGGGAACCCCGAGCCTGGTCGCGGCCGGCAGCGGGGGCTCCGAGGAGGCCGCGGAGGTGCATGCGTGGGACGAGCCCGGCCCGGGCTTCCGCGAGTGGGTGAAAACGGTGCTCCAGAAGTTGCTGTGGGGCTACGTGAAGCCGGACGGGGGCAGCGGGGCGGACGAGCTGCGGCTGGACGAGTCCACGGCGGCGGACCTGCTCACGCGGCTGTCGTGCGAGGTAGTGGAGCGGGAGATGGAGGCGTTTCGGCAGCGCAGGCACCTGGGGCAGCAGAAGGCTATCGAGGCGGTCAAAGTGGAGGGCAAGCTGCGGCAGATGGTCGTCAAGTACGTGGTCAGGGCCAGCAAGGGCCAGCTTTGACCCCGTGGCGGTCCTGCGTGCTAGCTGCGCGGGGTGTGACACCACTGCGTGGCGCTCGCACGGCGCCGGCCGGACGCGGACGCGGCGCAGGTGGCGCGGTATTGCTTGTAGGTGCTACTGGGAGCGTAGCTGCGGGGCTTTCGCCGGCCGTTTCGGACCCGGGGTGTTGGCTGCGTTCAAGTGTCGTACCGTAACTGGCAACGGGCACGTCGTATGGGTGCTGCGGCGCGCGTGTTCTGCAGATTTCAGGCGCTGAGGCGGCGGCTAGCGATCTGCGGTCCGACGCAAGGCAACAGCGGGCCTCGGGAGGCGCAGGCGAGCGCGTTTCCGCGCCGCAGGAGTGATGGCCACTGGCGGAAAATGAGCGGCTGGCAAACGAGGCTGCCGTGGGGCGGCGGTGATCCGGCGAAGAAGCCGGACGTCGTCACGGAAAGCGAGCAGCAGCGCAAGCTGGACGAATGCGGCCTGCTTAGCTCGCCCGAGGACGACTATCAGGTGCAGGCTCAACGAGCTCAGCGGGCGGGAGGCCCACTGAAGCGCCATCATCTAGTAAATACGACGGTTCCGTAGAGTTTCGGGATGCTCAGCTCCGGTGTTTCGAACTTATACTAAGCGCAGGGGCTGGAAGACCGGGCACGCGCAGGTTTCGGCGCCATAGTCGACCCAGCACCGGGCCTTCCCGCTGGAGGCTGGCCCGCGCCGTTCGGGGACCCGCATGGCGATGGAGGCCCCAAGGTCTCGAGACAGATGCAGCCGGCGATGAGCGGGGCCCACGACACGTATGCAGCGCCGCCGTGGCGGCAGGCGGAAAGCTTCGGCGTCGTACCAAGCGCACCGTGGGGCGGCGCCGCGCGCTCGCGCAATCCTTTCGCGCACCCAGAGCCCGCTTCTAGCTCATTCGCGCCTTGTGCGAGCGCGGACTACTCGAACGCGCGCCCGGAGACAGCACCGTCGCCTTGTGCACATACGCCGGGTTACGTCGCCGTGGCCAGCCGGCACCTCGCGCCGGCACGCGCGGCGCAGCAGCCCGCGACCACGCCGAGCACGGTGGTGATGCGCCCTGACGCGACGAACGGCGCTGCCGACCTGACAGGAGACGTCAGTCCCCCCCTGCGTCACGGCAACGCCTGCGCCGGCACCAGGACGCTCGACGGCCTGTGGAGCCGCCCCAGCGACGCAGCTGAGCCGCACGCGGCCGTCAAGCGCCCCCGGACGCAGACGCCGCCGCGTGCCGAGCAGCGGTCCTCGTCGCGCCATGCCGCTTTTGCCGCGAAGCTCTGCGGCGCTGCCGACGCCGCGGACGCTCCGGAGGGGCAGCGCTGGGAGTGGCTGGGAAGCGAGCGGCGGGACGCGGCGGGCCGGCGCCCGGACGAGCCAGGTGCGTCAAAGAACGCACGAAAAATCATTTCATTTAGACATAGAGATATAAAGATAGATATTTCATTTAGACATAGAGATAGATATGCATAAAGGGATAGAGACACGCAGTGGCACCGCCGGCCATCATTTCTGCCGCTGCGCTCGGCCGCGGTGTCCAGGCCAGTTGCAGTCATCGTGCCTCTCCGTCGCGTCCATGCGCGCAGGGTTCGACCCGACAACGCTGACGGTGCCGCGCGAGGCGCTGGCGCGCATGACGAAGTTCGCGCGGCAGTACTGGCGGCTCAAGTCCAAGATGATGCACGTCGTCCTCCTCGTGCGCGTCGGGGCCTTCTACGAGCTCTACGACACTGACGCGGACCTCGGCCTCGAGGTGCGCGACGACCCCCGCGCCGCAGCGAGCCACTCGCGCACTCTCACGCGCGGCGGGGCCGCCTCTCACCTCAGCCGCTCTGATGCGGGAGTTTCCGCGGCCGCAGATCGGGTTGACTATGTGCGGGAAGGAGACGGCGAACATGTACAAGGTGGGGTTCCACGAGGGACAGCTCGACGTGTACGTCGCGCGGCTGCTCTCGCGCGGCCGCATCGTCGGGCGGGTCGAGGAGATGCCGGGCACCAAGAACCAGGAGGGCCTGGTGTCGAGAAAACTGGTGCAAGTTTATACTCCTGCGTCAACGCAGCCGCAGAGCGACCCGTTCAGCCCGGCGCGGCGCGCGAGTGCGAGCGCGGACACGTGTGTGGATGCTGCGTCGTCGGAGTGCGTGCTCGCGCTGGTGGAGGCGCGTCCGGGGCTGCTGGGGGTGTGTGTGGTAGACACCTCCCTGTGCGTCGCGGAGGTCGGGCGGTTCGTGGACGGGTTCCTCCGCGTGCATCTCGACGCGCTGCTCGCGCAGTACAGCCCGCGCGAGATCGTGACGGTGCGCGGGAACCTGTCCGGTGAGACCGCGCGCTGCGTGCAGAGCCACTGCCGGCGGGCCGCGGCGAACGGCGGCGCGCCGGGCGCCGCGGCGTGCGGCGTGACGCGCACGGAGCTGCGGCCGTCCGCGGAGCACGGCGCGGTGATGACGTCCAAAGCGCAGCTCGACGCCTTCCGCGCGTGGCTCGCGGCCACGTCAGGGGGGGGACTCTCGAGGGGAGTCCAAGCCGCGATCAGCTCGCACCCCGCCGCGGCGTCCGCGACGGAGGCCGCCGTCCGCCACCTGCACGCTGCGGGCCTTGCGGCGCGGCTTCTCGCTCTGGGAACCTTCCGGCCGCTGCAGATGCAGTCTGCCGCTGGCCCGCGCCGGAGCAGCACAGGCGGGACGGCGGGGTCCCAGAAGACCGCCAGCGCGCACATGCTTCTCGGCGGGACCGTTCCGTCGGTCCTCGGGCTCGTGCCGGCGCCTGGAGACCCCCCGGGGGGGGGTCACGGGTCGCTGCTGTCCCTCGTGAGCCGCGGGGCGTCGCCCGCGGCCCGGCGGCTGGTCCGGCGGTGGATGCTGCGGCCCTCCGCGGACGTGGGAGAGATCGAGTCGCGGCTGCGGTGCGTCGACGCGATGCTGGCGAACGCGGACGCGGTGTCGGCATTCCAGGGCGCGCTGCGGGAGCTGCCGGACGTGCAGCCGCTGCTGGTGCGGGTGGTCGCGGCGCTGCGGTTCGCGGCGGAGCTGGGCGGCGGAGGGCAGGGGGACGCGGGGGGGAGTCCGGGGCGGTTCGCCGATTTGCTAGGGTTGGTCGAATCGGATGCTGAGGCAGGGGAGCTGGCTAGCGACGTGGACCCGCGCGCCGCTGCGTCAGGTGCGTTGCCGTGCGTCCAGGCGACGCGTCCGCAGTTGCCACGACATTCGAGAATCGTCGAACGCCACTCGACGCCGCGCATGACTGCTGTGGTGCTCCGCAGCGCCCCGAACGCTCTCCCGAAGCCCGCCCGCGCTCGCAGGTGCTGCGATGACAGACGCGAAGCTCCGTGAGGTCGTGAACCTCATTTCCTCGATGCTCGCCCTCGCGGACGCCACAGGCCGCTTCGCCTACATCCTCGCCGCCCCAGCCGGCTCCCAGGCGTCCACGCCCCCGGCAGGCACCCCGGCACAGATCGCCGCGGCGCTCCAGAACGCCCGCGCCGCCGTCGGGCCGCTGAAGGACCTCGGCGCACGTCTGTCGATCGAGTCGTTCACGGATGGCACGGAGGCGGTGCGGCCGCGGGAAGGCCTGAGCGCTGCGTTCGACGCGGCGCTGGCGGAGCAGGAGGCGTGCGAGGTGGCGGTGCTGGAGGCGCAGCGGGGCGTGAAGGCGGCGATCGCCGCGCGCACCGACCCGCAGGCGCACGCGCGTCTCCTGCGCGGGGTCGTGGGGCGGTCGCACGACTGGACGGTGGAGTGCAGCCGGAAGCTCGCGCCGTTCGTGCCCCCGGAGCTGACCGTCGTGAGGGAGGCGCACGCGAAGGTGAGACCCCCGGGAACTATATATTATATTCATCGGTCAGACCCCCCCGCTTGGCGAGCTGCGACCGCCAATCGATTCGCTCTCCCTCCGCGGGGAACGTCGCGATCGGTCTCGTACTAGTGGACGATAGGTTCGCTCGTGCCGGCGCGCGGCGCGCCCTGCACGCCCGAATTGCCACCGCACGTCGTCCGACGGACGTCCGCCGGAAACGAATGACGCGGGAATCCTTCCCGCACACGTGCAGATATGGGTCACGAGCGCCGCGCTCCGCTCCGCCGGCGCCCGCGTCGACGAGGCGCGCGACCGTTCCGACGCGGCCCTCGCGTCCGTCGTCACGGACCTCGCCGACGTCTTCCTCAGCAAGTGGACTCTCTGGCAGACCCTCCTCGACGACTGCGCGACCCTCGACGCCCTAGCTGGCTTCGCCGACGTCGCGGCGCGCCCCCCGCGCGGCCTCCCGTTCTGCCGCCCGACCGTCCTGCCGTCAGGAGACACCCCCCTCTTCGAGGCGCGGGGGCTCTGGAACCCGGTTCTGACGCTCGCGCGCCCCCACGCGGCCGCGCAGCGCGACGGCGCTGCCTCGCGGGCTCTCGGCGGCGGCATCGTGGCGAACGACGTCGCGCTGGGCGGCGAGTGCGCGGCGATGATGCTGTTGACGGGCGCGAACTCCGGCGGCAAGACGACGCTCATGCGCGCGACGTGCGTGGCGTGCGTGCTCGCGCAGATCGGCTGCTGGGCGCCCGCGACCGCCCTGCGCCTCACGTGCGTCGACCAGGTGTTCGTGCGTATCGGCGCGGAGGACCGCATCGTCGACGGCCACTCGACGTTCTACGTCGAGGCGCTGGAGGCCGCGGCGTGCCTGAACAACGCCACGCGGAACTCCCTCGTCGCGCTCGACGAGCTCGGCCGCGGCACGTCCACGCACGACGGCTACGCCGTCGCCTTTGCGGCTCTGCACTACCTCGCGACCCGGACAGGCTGCCGGGGACTGTTCGCGACGCACTACCATGCGCTCGCGGCGGAGGCGGCGCTGGCGGGGCGCGTGCAGGTCGCGCACATGGCGAGCGACGCCGACGAGGAGGGGGTGTTTCGGCCGCTGTTCAAGCTGAGTCAGGGACCGGCGCCGGCTGGGAGCTGCGGGATCCGCGTGGCGGAGATGCTGGGGCTGCCGCGGAGCGTGGCGGCGCGTGCGGCGGAGGTGTCGCGTGGGCTGGAGGAGGGGTGCGTGACGGGGCTGCGTGCTGGTCCGACGGCGCGGGGGGTGTCGGCGGGGGAGTGTGGGGTGGCGGGGCAGGTGGTGCGGGCGCTGGTGGGGCTGCTGGAGGCGGAGCGGACGGTGGGGCTGTCGCGCGTCGGGGACGTGTGGGAGGTGGAGCAGATGACGGAGGCGGAGCGCGAGGCGGTGTGGCGGTCGACTGCGGAGGTCGCGGCAGCGTGGCAGGCGGCGCAGGCAACGGGGGCGGCATGAAGCGGGCGGGGACGGAAGCGGCTGAGAACCGTGGTGCACCGGCGGAGAAGCTGTCGGTCAGGGGGGTGCGCATATTCGCGCGACGAGTCGGGACATGAAAAGAGGATACATCAACACATTATATATGTCTGTGTGAAAGATGAGACTATGAGCGAGCGTGCGGCGTCAGTGCTCGCCTCGCGTGTTCGTCGCTGAGCGAGCGCGCGCGGTGCCGCTGGCCGCTGGCCGCGTCGCGCCCGGCACCCGCCCGCAGGCCTCTTCGACTCACAGGTGTTTGAAGATTCCTATCTCGTAGAAGAACACATTGATGACCCAGAAGATCACCGGGTTGAACACGACGAGGTACCGCACCATGTCCAGCAGCTGCGACCAGTACACGCTGCCCCGGTCCCACGGCTTGCTATTGAGGCTTCGCAGCCCGCGCAAGTCGACTTTTTCCAAACACGTCGGACACGTGTCCTTCTTCCCCACCAGCAGCCAGCCCTTGACGCACATCTCGTGGAACCGGTGCCGGCACGGCAGCGTCACCGTCGGGTCCGACCGCTCCTCCAGCTCGTCTCCGGGCCGCAGCGCGCCGCCCGCCAGGACGCGGCTGCACACGCCGCACCGGTTGACCGACGTGGCGAGGCGGCGGCCGCCGGAGCCCATCGTGGACGCCATGATCTCGCCCGCGAGCTCCGCGCAGTCCCGCGTCACCACCCCGAAATAGCACCCGTACCATTCGAGAAGTATAATTGTATTGGGAGACACAACTAGGAACTCGAGGGGGCCGAATCCGATGAAGGCGCCGAACATGAGCGCGATGCCGAAGGAGCCGACCAGCACCGAGGCGTTGTACGTGCCGATGAACCACGTGTACGCCAGGCGGGGGGTGTTTTGCGCCAGCGGTTTGCGCGTCGAGAGGTACAACACGAAGCCCGTCGCGGCCGAGTACGCCAGCCAGACGAGGATGAAGCGGACGAAGCCGAGCCGGATCGCGATGCCGAACGGCACGAACCACAGCCCGATCAGGCTCACGACGTCGTACGAGCGCTTGTGTCGTTTCCGCCACTGCACGCACGGGCCACGCAATGGGGCCGATTCCGCAAACCCACCGGATACACGCCCGCCGCATGCATCGCGTGTGCAGCACGGGTTCGTGGGAGCGTCGGGCCGCACCTGGACGAGCGCCAGCTGCGCTAGGACGATGAAGATGATGGTGGTATAAAAGACGAAGACTGTCTGGCCGGGAGTGAGCTGCTCCTGCTCGCCCCAGACGTACTTGTGCGACGCCGTGCCGTTGTTGAGCATGAGCGACTCGCGCACGAGGACCAGCCCTGCGAGCGTGGGCGCGAGCCTGTGAGCTTCAGCTGCCGAGCGCGGAGCGCTTCAGGCGGGGCGCACGGCGGTGCGCGCGACACGTGCCGTCGGGCTTGAGGGCGGGGGTGGCATTTTGGGGCCGCGGGAGCGGAGGTTGCGCGGGCCGGGGAGGTGACGCTAGTGGTGAGGAAGGGTCGCGGTTCAACGCCTATGTAGAGGATCATGAGCCCGACGGACACGGTTGACGGATTCAATAGCCCAATATCTACGTTTGAGGAGGGAGAACGTGGCCAAAGAGCACGCTCGCTGTCCCCAAGCGCCCGTGATCATTCATGCAGCTTTGCGACGGGCCCACGGGCTCCTCGAAGCGCGAGAGCCGCGCTCCGAGCGCGTGAGGGCAGGACGGACCTGTGTGGTTCTTCGCCGGATCCGCATACATCGCCAGGACCTCCTCCTTCTCGGCTTCGCTCAACGACTTGAACGGCACAGCATCGCCCCACTCTGAGATGACCTGGATCGGGTCGCCCGCGGCCGCCGTGGGCGCCCCTGGCCGCGCCTCCATGTCTAGTTCGCCCATTCTGGACCGGCCTCGTGACTATACCACCGCCCAGCGCCCGGCGTCAGGGGCGCGGCGCTCCTCTGCGCAGCGAAGGGCGCGACAGCGCGTGAACCCGTTCGCAACCAGATGGTTGGTGGCCGGACGTCGAGTCTTGAATGCTCAGAGATTCGTTTCGTCGGCTTTGCGGGCAAGAATCATCAACAGGGCTGACAGGGAAACAAAAGGAGGGAGAGAGGCCAACAACAGTGTGCGTTGAACGCTTCCAGTCGCGGCTGCCTCACGCTGAAGGATCGGAACCGAGACTGTCTGGCGTGCGGAGGCCGCCCGAGGCAATGGCAGCGCGCCGGCTCCGCTCGGAGGCTCGTGCCGACTGACAACTTTAAACAGTCCCCCGGAGTGGTGTTGACTCTGTTTTTCCACCGTCAACTGTCTCGTCGCGCCCCCGGACCGCGCACAGCCGCCTCCGCGTGATCCGCTGTTCCTCGCGAACCCCGCATCGCCTCTGGCAGGCGTTGGCAATGCCACTCACACCCCCTTCACAGCTCACTGTGCTGCCGTCGCGTACGCCTCCGCCCGCGGCTTCACCACCCGCCAGAACGCCTCCACGTCCACGCCCTCCACCTCCAGCACGCTCTTCTGTTTCCTACTCTTCCGCGGCTTCTTCTGCCCCCCCTGTTGTTTCTTCCACGGCATTGGCATGTCCACCAATGTCGAGGGTGCCCTCCGCATCAGCCGCACCGCCGCCTCCCGTACCGCCGCCTCCTCCTCCCTCACCTCCGACACCGCCCCCGCCTCCCACTCCTCCGCCAGGTCCACAATCACCAGCAGCACCGCAATGCGCTTCACGTCTGACATCAACACGATCCCGAGGCTCCCCGCCGGCCCGCTGTCCAGCCAGCCCCCCCATCCCTCGTTGCGCTCGCACGCGCGCACCAGCACCCTCCACTTCAGCTCCACCACCTCAATGTCGCACCGAGACACCAAGTGAGGGCACGACATGATGGTGCCCGCCACGCACGCCCGCCCCACCCTCCCCGCCATCAGATCCATCAGCTCGCCTAAGCGCCCCTCCACCGTCTCCTCGCGACCCGTGAGCAGCGCTGGCGCGGTCCCGATCATCTTCGTTGCCACACCCTCCACACTCGCACCCGCCTTCGCCCAGTGCGCCCGGCTCCCGCCGCGCTGCTTCCGCCCCGCGCCCTCCCCCGCCCCCGCCGCGCCCTCGCCCCCTCCCGACACCCCCGCACGCTCCCGCACATCCCCAAGCAGCCCGCCCACAATGTCCTCCAAGGCATGCCGCTTCGCCTGCAGATTTTCGGTCGAGAGGTGCAGCACTTCCGGCCTTGCGCGTATCGTTTTCGCGACGGCCACGTCCCCCTCCGCGCCCTCGCCAGCGCGCAGCACCTCCCGCAGCCCCTCCACCTGCACCCACCACATGTGTACACAGCCGCACCGCGTAACGGGCCCCGCGCCCGCCGCGCACACCCCCCCCCACACATGCACATGCCCGCCCCACTACAGCAGCGAGCCACGCATCACGCTACCACACCTCTCTCGCACGCGCTCACCTTTCGTCTCACGTGGTCCGGGGTCTGGAACAGCACGGCCGGCGCATTCGTCACCACCACCGTCCACTGCCCCTCCGTCATCGCCGTCGCCGGCAAGCTCCCCCTCAGCGCATCCATCGTCGCACCCAGACTCCCTGGTGTGTGCGTGATCATCATTGGCTCCCCTCGCAGCATGTCGCGACACACACCCTCCGTCATCCACTCCAGCTCCCGCATCATCTCCTGCACACACGCGCCCGCCGCACACCACCGCCGTCACACCCCCCCTGCCAACACACCCCGCAAAACGACCCTTCGCACACAGCTGCGGGAGGACGTGGCGTCGCGCACGACGGTCCCCCCGCGACAGCCTGCCATGCATGCACCACATGTGTGCCCGCACCTCCTTCCGCGCGTGCAGCCGCTCTCCGTGCCTCCATATTTGATTGGTCCGCCCAGCAAACCTCTTCTGCACCTTCTTCATCTCCAGCCCCGCCTCCCGCCGCCAGAAGCCCTCCGCCCGCGCATCCCATCCCCTCCCTCCCTCCTTCTCCCTCCCTCCCGGACCGCCCCCGCCCCCCGGACTCCCCCCCGCGCCCTCCCACGCCCCTCCAACACCCACCGCCAACACCCGCCGCGCCGCCCCCACCGCCACGCGCGGCCCGACCCCGCCCCCGCCCCTCCCCGACGACACGTCCCGCCGCCCCCGCACCGCCCCGCGCCCCGCCGCACCCTCCCCGCCCGCACGCCCCTCCCTGCCCCCCACCACTGCACGCGACGCCGCCAGCATCCCGCCCTCGCGCTCTCACCCCCGCCTGCTCGCGCCCTGTATGCTTGCGGCTCACCCGCACCGCCCGCGCACCCACGCACCCCGCACCACCCCGCACCACCGCCTCACGATGCCACCCGCCCTCACACACACACCACACGGTGGCGGTACGCCCGAGAGAGGTCGACGTATAAAGCACCACTGCCCCGCACGCGCCGTGTGCGCTCGCGCGTATGCAGCGCGCCCCCAGCCTCGCTCCGCAACCACGCACCTGAGCCCACGCTGCTGCACACCCCCATTCCCCCCCTCAAAAGTATAAGAGAGCGCGAGTGCCTCTCCACGACGCACACCGCCACGCGCCGCCGCCCGGCAGGCTGCCCCGTCACGCGCCGCGACGCTTCCCCGTCATGCCGCGGGTGCGCACCCTGGTACGCACCGCACATAGCTGGGGGTTGTGATCCGCTCGCTGCGCCGTCACGTGTGCGCGGTCAGTCAGGCACGTAGCACCCTGCGTGCCAGCCGTCTCGCTGTCCCGCGGCACCGCCGCCACCTCCCGCGCGTCGATGGTGTGCAGTGTCTGTTGTTGCACACAGCGGCATGGACCGGACGTAGTGCCGTGACGTGATGGGCGGTGACGCGGCGAGCGGGTGCCGGCGGCGCGCGGGTTGTGATGAGGCACAGGGCGCCGCGGAGCACCCGCATCTGATCGCCACCCTCCCGCTGCTCCGACAGCACGTGAGCGACCATGCCGGGCCGCTGCCACAGTGTCGCGTGACAAGCTCTCTTGCAGACACTCACATACAGCGGCGCCGCCTCCGCGGGCATGCGCCTCGCTCGCCTCCGCCGCGTCCTGCACACGTCGCCACTCACAACCCCCCCCAGCTCACTGCGCTGCTTTCGCGTACTTCCTCGCCCGCGGCTTCACCACCCGCCAGAACGCCTCCACGTCCACGCCCTCCACCTCCAGCACGCTCTTCTGTTTCCTACTCTTCCGCGGCCTGTTCTTCTTCTTCTGCCCCTCCTCTTCTGGTGCCCCCAGCCTCGACTTGTTCACCAGGTCCGTAGGTGCCCTCCGCATCAGCCGCGCCGCCGCCTCCCGTACCGCCGCCTCCTCCTCGCTCACGTCCGACGCCAGCCCCGCCTCCCACTCCTCCGCCAGGTCCACAATCACCAGCAGCACCGCAATGCTCTTCAGGTCTGACATCAACACGATCCCGAGGCTCCCCGCCGGCGCGCTGCCCAGCCAGTCCCGCCATCTCTCGGTGCGCTCGCACGCCCACACCAGCATCCTCCACTTCAGCCCCACCGTTTCTATACCGCACCGCGATATCAAATCCGGGCACGACATGATGGCGCCCGCCACGCACGCCCGCCCCACCCTCCCCGCCATCAGCTCCATCAGCTTGCCCACGCGCCCCGCCACCGTCTCCTCGCCACCCGTGAGCAGCCCTGGCGCCTTCCCGATCATCTTCGTTGCCACACCCTCCACACTCGCACCCGCCTTCGCCCAGTGCGCCCGGCTCCCCCCGCGCTGCTTCCGCCCCTCGCTCTGCCCAGCCTCCGCCGCCCCCGCGCCCCCTCCCGACACCCCCGCACCCTCCCGCACCTCCCCCAGCAGCCCGTCCACAATGTCCTCCAAGGCACGCCGCTTCGCCCGCAGATTCTCGGTCGAGAGGTTCAGCACTTCCGGCATTCTGCGTATCGCTTTCGCGACGGCCGCGTCCCCCTCCGCGCCCTCGCCAGCGCGCAGCACCTCCCGCAGCCCCTCCACCTGCACCCACCACACACACACACACAGCCGCACCGCGTCACGGGCCCCGCGCCCGCCGCGCACACCCGCCCCCACACCTGCACATGCTCCGCCGGTCCCCCCACCACAGCAGCGAGCCACGCATCACGCTACCACACACCTCTCGCACTCACCCACCTGCTGTCTCACGTTGTCAGGGCTTCGGGTCAGTACGCTCGGCGCCTTCGTCACCACCACCGTCCACTGCCTCTCCGGCATCGCCGTCGCCGCCAAGCTCCCCCTCAGCGCCTCCATCGTCGCACCCAGACTCCCTGGCGTTTGCGTGATCATTCGTGGCCACCCCCGCAGCATCTCGCGACACACACCCTCCGTCATCCACTCCAGCTCCCGCATCATCTCCTGCACACACGCGCCCGCCGCACATCACCGCCGTCAAACGCCCCCTGCCAACACATCCCGCAAAACGACCCTTCGCACGCAGCTGCGGGAGGACGTGGCGTCGCGCACGACGGTCCCCCCGCGACAGCCTGCCATGCATGCACCACATGTGTGCCCGCACCTCCTTCCGCGCGTACAGCCGCTCTCCGTCCCTCCATATTTGACTGTTCTGCCCCGTGAACTTCTCCTCCACATCTTCGATCTCCAGCCCCGCCTCCCGCCGCCAGAAGCCCTCCGCCCGCGCATCCCATCCCCTCCCTCCCTCCTTGTCCCTCCCCGCACCGCCCCCGCCCGCCCCTCCCGCCCCCGCGCCCTCCCACGCCCCTCCAACACCCACCGCCAACACCCGCCGCGCCGCCCCCACCGCCACGCCCCGCGCCGCCCCGCCCCCCGCCCCTCCCCGACGACGTCCCGCGCGCCCCGCACCGCCCCGCGCCCCGCCGCACCCCTCCCCGCCCGCACGCCCCTCCCTGCCCCCACCACTGCACGCGACGCCGCCAGCATCCCGCCCTCGCGCTCTCACCCCCCGCCCTGCTCGCGCCCTGTATGCTTGCGGCTCACCCGCACCGCCCGCGCACCCACGCACCCCGCACCACCCCGCACCACCGCCCCACGATGCGACCCACCCTCACACACACACACCACAGGGTTGCGGTACGCCCGAGAGAGATCGCCACAAAGCGCCTGTGCCCCGCACGCGCCGTGAGCGCTCGCGCGTATGCAGCGCGCCCCCCGCCTCGCTCCGCAACCACGCACCTGAGCCCACGCTGCAGCACACCCCCACTCCCCCCCCCTTCGAAGTATAAGAGAGCGCGAGTGCCTCTCCACGACGCACACCGCCACGCGCCGCCGCGCCGCAGGCTGCCCCGTCATGCCCTGCGGCGCTCCGGCCGCCACGCCGCGGGCGCGCACCCTGGTACGCACCGCACATAGCTGGGGGTTGTGATCCGCTCGCTGCACCGTCACGTGCGCGCGACTGCCCGGACATGCAGCGCCCTGTGCGGCCGCCGTCTTGCTGTCCCGCGGCACCGCCGCCACCTCCCGCGCGTCGATGGTGTCTGTTGTTGCAGACAGCGACATGGACCGGACGTAGTGCCGTGACGTGATGGGCGGTGACGCGGCGAGCGGGTGCCGGCGGCGTGCGGGTCGTGATGAGGCACGGGGCGCTGAGAAGCACCCGCATCTGCTCGCCACCCTCCCGCTGCTCCGACAGCACGTGAGCGATCATACCGGGCCGCTGCCGCAGTGTCGCGTGACAAGCTCTCTGCAGACACTGACATACAGCGCCGCCGCCGCCTCCGCGGGCATGCGCCCCGCTCGCCCCCGCCGCGTCCCGCACACGTCGCCACTCACACCCCCTTCACAGCTCACTGCGCTGCCTCTGCGTACTCCTCCGCCCGCGGCTCCACCACCCGCCAGAACGCCTCCACGTCCACGCCCTCCACATCCAGCACGCTCTTCCTCCCGCTCCCCTTCTGCGGCCTCTTCTTCTTCTGCCCCTCCTCTTCTGGTGCCCCTAGCTTTGATTTGTTCACCAGGTCCCCAGGTGCCCTCCGCATCAGCCGCGCCGCCGCCTCCCGTACCGCCGCCTCCTCCTCGCTCACCTCCGGCACCGCCCCCGCCTCCCACTCCTCCGCCAGGTCCACAATCACCAGCAGCACCGCAACGCTCTCCAGACCCATCTTCAATATCGTCCCGAGGCTCCCCGCCTGTCCGCTGTCCAGCCAGCCCCCCCATCTCTCGTTGCGCTCGCACGCGCGCACCAGCACCCTCCACTTCAGCCCCACAGTTTCTATGTCGTATCCCGCTATCAAGGTAGGGTACGACATGATGGCGCCCGCCACGCACGCCCGCCCCACCCTCCCCGCCATCAGATCCATCAGCTCGCCGACGCGCCCCACCACCCTCTCCTCGCCAGCCTCGAGCAGCCCTGGCGCGGTCCCGATCATCTTCGTTGCCACACCCTCCACACTCGCACCCGCCTTCGCCCAGTGCGCCCGGCCCCCGCTGCGCTGCTTCCGCCCCGCGCCCTCCCGCGCCCCCGCCGTCTCCCCGCGCCCTCCCGACACCCCCGCAGCCCCACGCACCTCCCCCAGCAGCCCGCCCACAATGTCCTCCAAGGCACGCCGCTTCGCCCGCACCGCCTCGGTCGAGAAGGCCAGCACATGCGGCTTTCTGCGTATCGCTTTCGCGACGGCCACGTCCCCCTCCGCCCCCTCGCCAGCGCGCAGCACCTCCCGCAGCCCCTCCACCTGCACCCACAACACACAGCCGCACCGCGTCACCGGCCCCGCGCCCGCCGCGCACATCCGCCCCCACACCTGCACATGCTCCGCCGGTCCCCCCACCACAACAGCGAGCCCCGCATCACGCTACCACACCTCTCTCGCACTCACTCACCTGCTGTCTCACGTTGTCAGGGCTTCGGGTCAGTACGCTCGGCGCCTTCGTCACCGCCACCGTCCACTGCTCCTCCGTCATCGCCGTCGCCGCCAAGCTCCCCCTCAGCGCCTCCATCGTCGCACCCAGACTCCCTGGTGTTCGCGTGATCATTAGTGGCCACCCCCGCAGCATGTCGCGACACACACCCTCCGTCATCCACTCCAGCTCCCGCACCATCTCCTGCACACACGCGCCCGCAGCACACCACCGCCGTCACACCCCCCCCCGCCAACACACCCCGCAAAACGACCCTTCGCACACAGCTGCGGGAGGACGTGGCGCCGCGCACGAGGGTCCCCCCGCGACAGGCTGCCATGCATGCACCGCATGTGTGCTCGCACCTCCTTCCGCGCGTACAGCTTGTCTCCATGCCTCCACATTTGATCAGTGTGCCAGAAAAACTTGTACTCCACATCTTCCATCTCCAGCCCCGCCTCCCGCCGCCAGAAGCCCTCCGCCCGCGCATCCCACTCCCTCTCTTCCGCCATACCCCTCCCCGCACCGCCCCCGCCCCCCGGACTCCCCCCCGCGCCCTCCCACGCCCCACCAACACCCACCGCCAACAACACCCGCCGCGCCGCCCCCACCGCCACCCGCACGGCGCCCGCCCCCGCCCTCCCCGACGATACGTCCCCCCGCCCCCGCACCGCCCCGCGCCCCGCCGCAACCCTCCCCGCCCGCACGCCCCTTCCCTGCCCCCCACCACTACACGCGACGCCGCCAGCATCCCGCCCTCGCGCTCTCACCCCCCGCCCTGCTCGCGCCCTGTATGCTTGCGGCTCACCCGCACCGCCCGCGCACCCACACACCCCGCACCACCCCGCGCCACCGCCCCACGATGCGACCCGCCCTCACACACACACCACAGGGTTGCGGTACGCCTGCGCGGAGCACGAACGCACCACAAGCCTGCTGCGCTTCCACAACTGCACCGCAATCTCTGCTCCGCCCCGCAATCACCCGCAAGTCTCACGCGGCCCCACCAGTCGCACCGAGCGCTATAGAACCCCCGTCAGGTATTAGTACGGTACAACAGCAACACACCCCCACCGGCACACAATGCCGTCTCACCAGCACAGCCGCCTGTCCACCGCCGCAGCCACCGCGCTCTGCCCGCCCCGCACGTGCTCCAACCGGCACTACCGACGCGCTACCAGCCAACATGGGCTCCGTCATTGCTCGCGGGCAACGCAACAGAACGTAGAACGAACTGTGCGTCCGCCATCCACGCAGACACGCTCCACGGCCTTCCCAGATCGCCCGCGCCCGAGCCGCGGCCGCGCACGTGTACGTATGTTTACGCCACAGTGCCCGGTACCGTCGCCGCCCGCCCGCGACACCGCACGGTCCTTTGTCACGTCATCACACCCGCGAGTCAGTCCGCCGGCACGTCGTCGTCCTTGTGCACCGCGGCGTCCCACTTGTCGAGCTCAGCGACCTTCATTTGGTCGTCCTGCTTCTCGTCGAGCACCTTTCTCTCGTAGTGCCGCCGCCGCCGCTCGTGGCACGAGATTTCGGGCGGCGGCGCCAGCGTCGACATGAAGCGCGTGAACGTCGGCGGGTCCACCTCCTTGCGGAAGGTGCCCTGAGCCAGCTCGACGGGAATCGGGGCGCCGAGCGTGCCCGTTTTGTCGCCTGCGGGGCAAAAAATCCACAATGGCCGGTGGCGGTGAGTTTCCGGCTTGCGCGCGACGGAACGCGACGCAGGGAGCTGCGCAGTCGAACCAAAGGACGAGCAGCCGGCGCTGGCTGCAGGCGCGGGTGTGGAGGCGCGCGCACCTGCGTAGCCCTTGCCGTAGAAGTCCTTGAGGTCGATGCGGTGCCGGTGAAACATCTCGTCGCCCAAGCTCCGTTCCATCTCGGGCCCGCTCTCCTTGGTGATGCCCTGGCCCGGGACCTTGGCTCTCCGCGGCGGCAGCGGGATGGAGTCGCGCGTGGACGTCTCCGGCTCCGGCACATCGACTTTCTGCGAACGGTCAGGCACGGCGCGCCGCACCGCGTCAGCTCGCAGCAACACGTACACGTACGCCTTCCATGCGTCAGTACGGCTGGCGGTGCGCCGCGTCGTCAACCGCAGAGGAAATAAAAAAAGAATCACGCTCCTCGTGTCGCGTGAGCCGCAACGGAAACCATCACGGCGAGACAGAGCACAGCACGCGTACACCACGCTGTTGTTGTCGCACGCCCCAGGCACGCAACGGAGCGGAACGCACCCTGATGCCGCGCAGCGGCTGCGGCTTGGGCTCCGGCGGCACGACGACCCTCCGCCCCGCCGGCCGCGGCGGCGGGGGCACGTAATTGATCGCCCGGAGGTGCCGCCGGTACTCGGGGGGGTCCAGGGGGGGGTTCCCGACGATCTGCGCCTCCGTGCGGCGGTACAGGTACGGGTCCAGCTTGCGCTGCAGGATCAGCGCCGGCTCCTGCAGCGACCCAGACTTCTCCTGCGCGGGACGCACAAACCAACGCGCAGCGTCGCGCAGCTGCACCGCACTGCACCGCGGTCCGCCCGGCGTGCGCGCCCGGCGCGGAGCCAGGCTGGAGCGCGCGCGGCCTGCGGGGTCCGAAGCCGGGCGCGTCGCGCACCTGCGCTGCTTTGGCGACATTCTTCCCGCCGCGATACGCGGCTGCCTCGCCCTGCGCGTCGCCGAACCACGCCGGCAAGCCGACGTTCGCGAGCTCGGAGTGCGGGCGGTCGACGTGCGCGCGGCCCTTGCTGCCCAGGCCCCAGCCCGGCGCGGACCCCGCTACGCCGGCCACCCCGCCGACGCCCGACCCGACCGCAGCCGAGGACCGCTCCCAGCGGTTCGTGATCGGCCCGGTGGCGCCCCCTGCGCGTCGTGCCGGAGAAATCAGCGTCGGAACGGTGCCTTTCCGGCCAAACCGGCACGGCAGGACGCGCGAGCGCGACTGGCGCGGGACACTTGCACAGCGAGCAGGTGGGCGGCTTCTCAGGGCCATGTCCCTGCGGCGACCGCGCGTTCAGCGCCGGAACCGGGATGGTCGTCAACGTACCTTGCCAGGCGAGCACGGCTCCGACCTGGGAGCCCGCCATGCTCGCGCGGGAGGCCACGGAGTGTGCCATGGAGGGCTGCCTGGAGGGCTGCGAGGGCGCGTGCGAGGGCGCCCGCGACGCCTCCGACGCAGGCTGCGACGCCGGCGCCGACGGAGCCGCCGACGGCTGACTCGCGACCTCAGACATGGACGTCACGATAGCACCACCTTGTCCTGGGGATTCCCAGCCCTGCCGGCCCGGCTACTGCCCGGAGCGCCGCGTTCTGCCTCCCGCTGACTACTCTGACGGAGTATGCGTCCTGCTGAGCGCACGGAGCTGCGCGGCGTTGCCTGGAGCGAGAGCGCGGTGCCTGCATGTAGCACGGAGCGCCGTCCGGGTTCGGGATCGCTGACTCAGCGCAGCGGCGCCGACGCAAGGCAGCCGGCGGCCCAGGAGCCCCGCTGGACCTGTGCGCGGGGCTGAGCGCGCGGGAACGGCCCAGTCGGCGCAACAGGCGCCGTAGCGGCACGTCCCGTCGAGAAAGCCAGCATGTGGGGGCTCGCTGCGCGCTACGGGCCGTGCACGCGCTGAAGTCCGCTTTCGACGCGATCAGACGATCACCTGGTGTAATGAGAGTCCGCGCTCGGAAGATGTCTCGCGCGGACCCGCTGACGAGTGCGTGGCGCTGCAAGGAGTGCTTGCCGAGGTACGGTGCGCTGGTCCCCACCACGGTGTGTCGCCGCACGGAGCCCAGCTGGCCGCGAATGGCGCCGCGGCGTCTCCGGGGCCGCCCTGGAGCCCCGCGCGGGGCCCCGGCGACGCCCCGGGGGACATAGGCGGCGGAGCGTGCGGCCAGAGAGCCTCGGCGGAGTCTTTTTCGCGCGCCCGACAGTCGAGTTGCGGAGCTGGCGGCCCGGCGGGGCCAGCAGGGCTCCGGGGGGCGTGCCGGGAGCACTTTCGCGACGGCTTCGGCCGGAAAGCGACCCTGAGCGCGCCGGGACGGGGCCATTGAGTCGTGAAGCTGCTCGGGGTGGCCACGAGTGCGACCACCGGCGCTGCGGCCGCGCGGCCGGCCTGCGTCAGCGCCCGTCCTCTAGTGCTACCATCGAGGATCTTCTTGGGGGCAGTTTTCGGCTTCGTTTCCGGACAGACGCCGCGGAAGTTGGAAGAAACGGGGGTGAGCAGCCACCCTCGGCTCGCCGTCCCTCTGGACGCGTCTCTCCGCATTGCACCGCGGCGGATTCGCGGCCAGGCGACGTTCCGCCCGTGTCTCCTCGAACCGTCGCGAAGACACGCGCTGTCCCGCCCGCGCGGCCTCAGCGCGCGGCTGGGAAACGCTCGGTTGCTCAGGGCGCACGATGCTGCGCCCCGCGCGCGCGCCGCGCCCCGGCCGGCGCAGCGAGCTGCGCGGTGCAAGCGCTGCAAGTGGAGAAGCGCCTCGCGCCCCCGGACCCGCCGCGCGTGCCCCGCTGCGGCTCCTGCGCGTTGCTTCCCGGGGAGATCGCGGGCGCTGTGCGCGGCCGCAGCCGCGCGGGCGGCGCGCGAAAATGCGCGCGCTGCGACCTCTGCGTGCTGTTCCATCCCCGGACGCCGATGCGACTGCGTTTCGTGGGCGCCTGCGTGCAGGATGGCCACGCGCGCGCAGAGCGCACCCCGCGCGGGCCCCGGGCCGTGCTGTTTCTTCGCGAAAATGGACGTCAGCGGGCAATCCTGCAACGAACCGGTCCTGTGCTGCGTCAGCGGCGACTGGTTCTGCCGCGCACATGGCAGGCAGTACATCGTGTCTCGCTGCCGCCGCCCCGCGCCCTCGCACTCAGGTCCGCCGCCCACGCCCTCGCGCCACCGGCCCACGCACCCAAACCCACAGCCCGCACCCGCCATTCGTACATTTCGTTGCGCGCCACGGTGCCACGTCAACTACGCACGCCCACCGCCGCACGCCGCTCGCTTCCGCGGTCCGCCGCCCCACGACCCCGCTCCCGACTTCCCCTCCCTCGCAGGCGCCGCGAGCGTGCCCGCGAGCAACGACTCCGCGCGGGAGGACACCCGCAACGCCGCCGCGCCCGTCGCGCCCCGCACCACCACCGGGGCCGCCCCGCGCAGCGGAGCGGCGCCGGAGTGGACCCGGCACGCCCCGCGCGGCGGCTGGGCCGGCACCGTCCTCGCCGCGGCCCTCTGCGGCGCGGAGCCACCCACCGACGCCCCGCACACCCCCACCTGCCTCATTATACCAAAGGCGCTGAAACCGGCGCTCGCCGCGCTCGGGTTCCAACCCGGCGAGGGCTCGGCGTCGCGGACGGACGCGGGGTGGTCGTGGCAGGTCGCGGCTGCGTCCGGGGGGTCGGAACATCCCGAGAGCGCCACGTTGTTGCTGTCGCGGCAGGGCACGTACAAGCTGCGCAGCGGCGCCGTGGAACAGGCGTCGCTGCTGATGCCGTCGCGGCCGGCGCGGCCGCAGATCGGCCTGGAAGTCGCGCTGGCCGGTGCGCCGGCGAACAAGTCGGTGGATGAGCTCCACCGGTGCATGGTGTTTACCGTCGTGCCCGTGCACACGTCCGACCAGTACCGGCTGGCGGCGGAGATGGCGGCGGACTCGAGGCAGGAGGACGAGGTGCGTGGCAATTCGCACGGCGCGCCGGGGGCCGCCGAGGCGGCCCTGACGCTCTCAGGTTTCGCCGAACATGCCTGCATGTGTCTCTGCGAACGGCAATAGCATCGCCAAGCCGTGCGGCGACGCAGCTTGCCCCCCGAGAGATACGTGACGCACGTGGGGCGTGCGCGCGTTGAAGGAGTTGACTCAGGGTGCGGTATGATGTCTGTGCGCGGCATCCCTGACCACAGCGCCGCGTTGGTCGTTCTGTGCCGTTGCAGGGGTCTATGACGCGGCGCTCGACGCGGCGGAACGCCGGGGACTCGCGCCTCCCGACCCTCCCCGCCGCGGCACTCCCCGGGGTCCTGACCGCGGTACAACAACAGTACGACGCCGCGACCGCGGACCAGGCGAAGCGCCTCGGCGCGATCTCCGCCTCGCTCGCCCGGAAGAACAAGCACGCCGCGCCGGCCCCCGCGGGCGCGGGCGCGTCCCCCCGCGGCGCCCAGCACCCCTCTGCCGCCAAGCGCGGCGCCGCCCGCCCGGCGCCGCCGCGGGCGCGCGCGCGAAGAAGGCGCCGCCCGCCGACGCGTCGCCCGCGGCAGGCTCGCCCGCGCACGCGCCCTACCACGGCCCGCGCTACGAGAACGGCGCCAACATCCTCGGTTGCTCAAAGATGGAATACACGCACCGACTGCGGCGCGCGAAGTGGCGGCTCGCGACGATGCTCGACGGGCATCTCGTGGAGTACCGTCCGAGCGGGCTCGTGCCGATCGAGGACCGCATCTGCGGCCGCCTGACGATGCCGCGGCCGGGAGAGCACAACTTCATGCTCAAGTGCTTGTGCCGGGAGTGCGCGGGGCGGATGCCGCCGGTGTCGGCGAACCAGTTCGAGACGCACTGCGGGGGCGGCAACAAGAAGAACGGCATGAAGAATCTCCTGCTCGTCAGGGTCGGCATGACGCTGCACCAGCTGCTGGAGTGGCGGCTGCTGGGACAGCCCCCGGGGGACTACAAGCCGAAGCGGTTCGTGCGGGGGAGTTTCATGACGGACAGCCACAAGGACAAGTGCTCGTCGTGCGGGTTCAACTGCAACGACGACCGCCTTTTGATGTGCGAGGGTGTCGGGTGTACGGAGGTTCTGCACACGTACTGCTGCGACCCTCCGCTGCTGGTGCCTCCGGAGGGGACGTGGCTGTGTCCGCTGTGCGTGGCGAAGGAGCGGCGGGAGAAGCGCGGGCGCGGGGGGCGGAAGGGGGCGGACGCGGACGCCGAGGGGGGGGTCGCGGGAGAGATCCCCCTGCCGGGGTGGGAGCGGATCGGGCTCCCGACGCGCGAGCAGCTGCTCGCGGAGGATGACCCGCACGACTACCACTGCCTGAAGTGCCAGGACATGCACGACACGGAGCAGGTGCGCGGCAATCGCAAAACCACGACTCCAAAACCACACTTGCCCCACCCGCCGCCCACCGCCCGCCGCGCCCCAACCGCCGCCCCACCCTGCCCCTACCTGTCCTCTGCCCGCAGAACCCTCTGCTGTGCTGCGACGGCTACCACCAGCCGCAGGGCTGCACGAAAGTGATGCACCTCTTGTGCTACGACCCTGAGGCCACCGCGGTGCCGGAGGGCGAGTGGTTCTGCCCTGCGTGCGAGGGCGGCGCCGCGCGCCAGCGCCAGCGCTCCGCGAGCCCGTCCTGCTCCGAGGAGATCGGCGGAGTGCGTCTTGCGATGGGCGGCGCGTCGCCGGAGGACGAGGCGGCCGAACAGCCCGCGCCGGCGTCGCGCAAGCGCTCGCGGTCGCGCGCGAACGCCGACGCAGAGGCAGAGGCGGAGGCCGCGGACCCGGAGGAGTCGGCGCGGCCGCAGCGGCGGCCGCGGCGCGGGGGGGCGGAGGTTGTACCCGACTCCGCCCCCGCGTGCGTCCCGGCGTCGGACGGCGACGAGGATATGTCGGAGGACGCCTTCGAGCCCGCCGACGCCGAAGCCGCGGCGGAGCAGCCGCCTGCAGACAGCGCAGATGCCCACAAAGAGGGCCACGTGGAGCCGAATGAGCCCGAACCCGAGCGCGCGCCCGCGCCCGAACCCGAGGTACCCGCCGCCGACCACGCGGAGGACGCGCCCGGCGAAGCGCGAGACGCCCCCGGCGCCGCGCCACCCGCGCAAGAGGAGGAGTACGCAGATACGCCCGCCGCGGACTGCGCGATGTCCCCGACGCTCGCGCCCGCGGCCGTCCTGCCGGAGCCAGCGGCGCCCGCGCCGGACGCCGTTCCGGCGGCGAACGGCCCCGTCTCGGGGGCTGAGGATATGAGCGCCGGCACGCGCAACGACGGCGACGGCGCGCCGGCGCAGCACGTGGTGCACTGCGTGCCGGACTCGGAGACGCCGTCTCCTGCGGCGACGGCGGTTGACGGCGTCGCCGAGGGCGGCGGGCCGGCCCGGCCAATGAGCGCGGTGCGTGACGTCGACGCAGGCCCTGCGGAAGTGGCGCCTCCCGCGAAGCCCGCGATGCGCGTGGAGGCCACGCCGTCGCCGTCGCCGTCGCGGCCGACCGCGCAGGCGCAGGCGGGCGACGACGCGGGCGTCGTGGACGGCGCGGCGCCGCCCGCGGCACTCACGGTGGAGTCGGCCGACGTGGCAGCTGTGCTGGAGAGCGCGCGGCCGGAGGGGGTCGCGGGGGAGTGAGGCGAGATGGGCAAGGAGTTGCTGCGCCTGGTGCTACGCGCGGGGGCGCAAGGGAGGGGGGGGTTATTGCTCTGTATGCAGTTGAGACCTTGAAGCCACGAATGAAAGAATATTTGCGCGAATTGTGTCGATCTGAGATGTCACGGCGCGGCTGCAGGACGCGCGGCTGCCCGCGTGCGGGCGTGGCTTCGCACGTGCGCGCGCAGTGGGCTCTGCGGAGCTGGCTGTACGGGACCGGCGGCGACTGGATGGTTTGGGCAGGGGTGGCTCGTCGTGCGTCACAGCGATGCTGGGCTCAGGCGGCCGCGATCATGGCCTCGAGCTTGCCCGCGCGGGCCAGCGCCGCGGTCTCGTCCCCGCCACCCACGAACTTGCCCCCGATGAACACACGCGGCACGGTGCGGCCACCCGTCATGCTCAGGAGCTCGTCCTGCAAGCACGCCGCCCCGACACCACCATCTTGACGCATATCGTGCACTATAAAACCAACTCCAGTCCCCACAGAGAGCAAGAGCGCGGTCATGGCACCACGAACGCTCCAGGCCGCAATTGCGACGCCCTGCTCGCGGTTCGCGGTTCCGCTCCAGACAGAACGGTACTCCTTGTGAAGGATCACGCGCTGGTTGCCGTGTTTGCGGCGCGCACCTGGAGATCGTCGCACTCGGGGAGCCCGTCCATCTCGAGGACCTTCATCTTCTCCGGCCCGCCCTTGGTGCCGGTGATGGCGCGCTTGGCGCGCGAGCACGCGGGACAGTAGCTCTTGCTGAAGACCTGCAGCGACGGCGCGGGACAGGCGGGGAAACAGTGAAGCCGAGGCATGGCGAGGGGGGGCAGCGCAATGCCACGTAGCGGGCCGCGGCGCGTAACGCGGGCGCGTTCGAGGCGCTTTATACCGTTACGGTGCACGTATGATGTGTGAGAGCACGGACAGGGCGACGCTTCAGCCGCAGGGGCGCCGCAGCGACCGTGCCGCGCGTACGTGATGCGTGAGTGCAGCTTCGCTGCGACTGTTCGCGGTGGCATGTGGCGATGTCCTGGGTGTAAACAGGCACGCACGGATCACGCATGATGCTATGTGTCTTGATTCGCCGACTGCGCTGCATATCACCGCATCTCCGACGCAGAATCGCGGCCCTGCCTACTGCAACCGTTTCGTGGCTCCTGCGGTGCGGAACGGTCGGGGCGCGGGGTCGCACCATCACCGGGTTCTCCTTGATGAGCTTGTTGATGTAGTCGGCGACCTCGGGCTTGGGCATTTTCCTCTGCGACGACGAATTCCCCATCCAAGAGTCAAGGGTTACTATTGCTCTGTCCCAATCGACAGCAAGCGCGATTCCCGGATGAAAGGTCCCCGGCTGAGCCAGCACTGTGCGCGCAACGCGCTCGCGCGCTGCCAACGGAGCCAGCGCGGGCCTGGGACGCAGCGGCCTGACGCGCAGCAGGAGCTGGTGTCCGACTGGCGCGGGCCGCGACACGCCGCGCGGTGCGCAGCTGGGACGACGGCGCTGCTACTCTCGCGACCCCGTGCGTTCGGTCGCCGCTGCTCGGGGGACGAGCGACGCGACAGGGGACGGGAGATGCCTCGGCGCTCGCGTCCTGCGCGCGCGTGACACGCGAAACGGCTCGCGCCCGCGCAGGGTTGTTCAGGTGGTTCGTCTCACAGCGCTGCGTCGCGTGAGCCCGGGCAGCGCCCCGCGCGCCACGCGGCGCGAAGCCAGCTGTCGTTTCGCGCGCAGCACGCGCGGCACGCCGCACCGCGTCTGGCCCGCCGCATTCTCGTGCGCGTTCGCGGTGTATGTATGTATATCTCGCGACGGGGACGAGTCACCGGCGTGCTTCGGACGACTCACTGGCCCGTCCGCGGGGGCTGGCGCGAGTTGAAGTGCGAAGCAATGGACCGCAGCGCTTGCGCTGCCGTGTGCGGGTTCGACTCCCTGGCTGCGAGCTTCGCGAGCGCCTCTACGACCTCGTCGCTGAGGCTGAGCCCTGGAAGGACTTGGCAACGGAGCGCGCAAGGTCAGTTGGAGTTGCATATCTCTCGGGCGCAGCTTCCCGTGTGGTTGTGCGCCCCAGCGCCGGGGCGCTCGCGTATGCGGTGAGTCGATCAGCGTGAGACGCACCTGCCAGGCGCGCCAGCTCCTTGAGTTCAGGCAGCAGCTCAGGGTCGGCCACCGTTCCCTGCCCGCTCATGATGACGTCGCTCCCGAGCAGCAGCGCCCGGCTCCGGCCCGTGAAACGACACCACGTGATGAAAACGAGCAGAACGCGCGGTTCAGCGGAGCCGGAGCTCTCAAAGTACGCCCGGTGCGGACACAATCGAGCACGTCAACCTCTTGGCACAACTTTCCACGAACGACGCGTCACCTCGATCCGAACTACAGCCGCGCCGCTCTGACTGCGCAGGCAGGGCGCGGAGGAGCTCGCCGCCGCCGCGGCTCGCAGCGCCAACGTCCCCGCTCTCGGTGCGGGGCGTGAGATCGACGGAGGGCGGGAGGTGTTCCCTGACGCAGTGCTCCGCGTGCACTGGCCGAGATGATCCCTCGACGCCCCGGGGCCGTGCACACACCTCCAACCAGGCCGCTCGCACGTCGCCGGCGATCTGCGACCCCCTGCGGCCGCCAAAATGGCGGACGCCTTCGGTGCCGCCTTGGAGAGCGGCAGTCTGTCGGGGCTGGTCAAGGTGCGCGGCCTGCGCGTCCGATTGAGACGCACAGCGGCAGAAGTACCTCGCCAGACGCCGGATTTCGCTCCGCGGACGCCGCTGAGCAGCTCGCGCGACGACAACGCTCCGGAGATGGCCACCGGGCGCGTGTCCGGATCGCCCGGCCGCCTCGCGCACACCTCGATTCGTCTGGGCCCGCTATCCGAACTCCAGCGTCGCACTCCGATCCTCCAGACCGCCCAGCGGCGCCACAACCCTCGCTGGTGGGGCAGGGCTGCTGTCTGCAGCAGCCGCGCGGGTGCCGCGTCGGGGCGCCCTGCCCGCCGCCTTCATGCGTTCTTGCATCGATCGCACCGCACCTATCGACCTCGCGGAGAGGCGGCATCCGGCGCGTCCCGCGGCGCTCACACTGGCCCAAATCGCGCGCCTTCCCAACCAGCAACTTCTGTCGGCCCGCCCGGCGCGGTCGCGGCATCAACCGCCACAACCGACACCTATCCGCAGACCTCGCAACGATCCGGTGCCCGCGGTCGCTCTCCTTGGCCGCGTGCCGTCGAGCGTAGAGCAGCACTCCGCGCCGACGCACTACGTACACCTGCTTTCGCTCACTGGCCCGGCGCTCCGGCCGCTGCGCAGGCGCTCGATGCGGCAATCGCAGCGTGCGGGGCGGACCCGGCTTCGGCGCCCAAGCGCGCGGCGCTCGCCTGCAACAAAGCGTGGTGTTTGTTGCGATTACACTTGTGGAATAAGGCGCTCGCTGAGGCCACCGCAGGTGCGCTGCTGGCCCCCTCTCTTGCGCCCGCGCTCGCCGCTGCCGGGAGCCACACCGCGAGACCGCCGCCGGTCGTCTCGCCGCGGATCTCGCCGCCGTTCGTCGCTGTTCACAGTTTCATCTTCGCCACGCGAGCCCTGCAGCGACGACGCTCGACTCCGGCCTGGTGCGCGCGCACGTCTGTCGAGCTGGCGCTCTCCGAGCGCTGAAGCGCGCCGATGAGGCGGCAGCGGCGCTCAGCGCCGCGAGAGACGCCGCGACCCCGATGACGGACGTCGAGACCGCGATGCTCGTCCAGGCGATGGTCAAGGACCCGACGCTGCTCCCGATCCAGCGGAAGGAGCACGCGACGACGCAGGACCTCCCCGCGCGGCCCCAGCCCGCCCCGGCCCCCGCACACCCCCCTCCCGCCCAGCACACACGCGCCGCGAAGAGCCGCTCTCCGCGGCACCGCGACGTGTCGCCCCCCGCGGCGCGCATCCGCGACGAAGGCGTCTGCGTCGCGTCCAGCGGCGCCGAGGACACGTCGGGCTTCCGCGGCCGCACACACCCGGGGGAGTCCTCCAACGCCCCCCACCGACACACCAACGGCGCGCGCGCGTCCCCCAGCGCCGCGACGCTCTCTCCGGCCAGCCCGTCGACGCGCAAGGGCGCGACCTCGCCCGGACACGGCAGCGACGCGCCGCACGGCGCCGCAGCCAAGGCCGCCGCCGCGATGGGGGACCTGGCGCCGAAGCGCCTCGCCATGCAACTGGACGAGGCCACGGCGCGCGAGATCGTCGACCAGGCCGTGGTGTTCATCAACCAGGGCGACTCGCCGTCGCTGGAGCGCGCGCGGGCGCTCCTGCGGCCCGTGACGGAGTCGACGGCGCCCGCGTTGCAGCGCATGAGCGCTCACGTCGCGCTCGGCACCGCGCGGGCGCTCACGGGCGACCTCTCCGGCGCAGTAGAGGACTTCACAGCCGCGGTCAACCTCGAGCCGCGGTACTACGACACCTACAAGCGCCGGGCGCAGGCCCGCGCCGCGCTCGGCAAGCCCAAAGCCGCCATTGAGGACCTGGAAGAGGCCCTGTCGTTGCTGGCGCGGGGGCTCGGGGGCGCGACGTCCGGCGCGCAGGTCCGGAAGGAGACGGCGGACGTGCAGCTCGAGCTGGCGCGGATCTGCTACGCCACGCGCGACTACCGGCGCGCAGTAGCGTACGCGAAGCCGGCGTCGCTGCTGGACCCGTCGAGCGTGCCGCCGCTGCACGTGCTCGGCATGGCGCAGGTGTCGCGCGGGGACCTGTACGAGGGCATCGCGACGCTGCAGGCGTGCACCGAGCGCGACGCGGGGCTGCGCGAGGCGTGGCAGATGCTGGGGTACGCGCAGAAGGAGCTGGGGCGCGTGCGGGACGCCGAGGTGTCGCTGCTGAAGGCCATCTCGCTGGACAAGTGCGTGGCGGCCCCTGCGATGCGTGAGAGTCCGAATTTATTTATTTGCGCGAAGACAATCTTGCTGAGACGTTGTTCTTGCTCCCGCCTGCTCGTTTCAAGTGCGAGCGGAACGCGGAACCCGTGGACCAACACGTATCGTGATCGCTGCCCTTCTTGGCCGTGCAGGACCGGCAAGCAGGTCGTCCAGACCCTCCGGCAGCTGGCGCACATGCGGCAGTGCCAGGGCAACCACCGCGGCGCCCTCCCGCTGCTCGACAAGGCCGTCACGCGCGCCAAGGAGCTCATCCGCTCCGGCCACGCCCCGCACTCGCCTTCCAGCTCCGGCCCCGGCCCGTCCGCGACCACCGTGCGCGAAGCCCTCCTCGACGCCCTCCTCCTGCGCGCGGCGTGCCACCACGCGCTCGGGCAGTTCCGCGCCGCCGTGGAGGACTACGAGGCCGCGCAGCGCGCCGACTGCGGCCCCGAGGGGCGTCCGACGCAGTTCCTTGCGCACGCGCAGTGCGAGGTATGTTTATACCACTTCGCGAAGCTGGACGCGCACGTGGACACGTACAACCTCGACCGGGACCTCCCGCCGCTGCTCAAGGAGAACTGGTGCAAGAAGGGCCCGCCGACGCCGGCGCTCGCGGCGCTCGAGCAGCCCAGGAAGGGCCTGCGGGACCTGCGCGTCAAGGACGGGGACACCTGCCCCGGACTGTCGTCGAAAGTGAACGCGGAGGAGGGGCTGCGGCTGGTACGTCGCGCACGCCGCCCTGCACGCCTGCGGCCTCCCTCGTCGCAGCGAGTCCCCTCCAACAATGCAAGAACGCAGTCTGTGGTGTTGATGCATGGAGACGGAGCGTCGTTGCGTTTTCGCGCCCTGTGCAGGTGAAGATCGCCGATCTCCTGGGCTCGCTCGTCCACAACACGCACTCGGGGTTCCTCGACAACGCCCGGCAGCAGCGCATGGCGGGGCTCGGCGGGCTGCAGCTCGCGCAGCTGCTCGTCGCCGCGGCGGCCGAGCGCGGCGCCGGGCGCGCGCTGAAGGTCCCCGAGGCCGGCGCGAGCAGCGCGCCCGTGGGCCCGCGGCGCGCGGACACGAAGCGGCGGCTGCGGTGGCGCGACGCCGTCGACGTGCTGGTGAAGTGGCGGCAGATCGCCGAGCCGAACGACCCCGTCGTTTGGGTCGATCTGCTGACGCCGGAGGAGTTCGCTGCGGGGTTCGGGTCGCACACCCCCATGTTTACTGGTCAGACCAAGTGCGTCAGGTATTACATGAACCACGACAGGTCCCTGGAGGTGTTTAAGAGCGTGATGAGGGAGCAGGGGTACGTCACCGACGCGCAGAACCAGGAGGTCGCGATCGCGGGGACGCCCGAGGCCGAGGCGCGTGGCGCGGCGGCGATGGCGGCGGCGGACTGCGTTGCGCTGCGCAAGGCGCTAGGGACCGACTGCTGGGTGTGCGTGCCGATCGAGAGCGTGCTCGAGCCTGGGGAGAAGCTCGAGGGCACGCGGCTGACCGTCGTCGCCCTGAAGGACTCCCCCGGGGGGGGTGTGGAGTTCTCGATCCGCACCCCGGTGACTCCCCCCCGCTGGAAGAAGTTCGACGCCGAGCTCGACGCCCGCTTCGAGCGCATCCTCGACGCGCTCGTCCCGGTCGTCGCCGCCGCGAGAGCCGACCCGCCGGCGCCGCCGACGCGCGAGCAAGCCACCGCCGTCGCGGAGGCCGCACTCTTGTTCGCGTACTACTGGTACAACCTCATGCCGCTGTCGCGGGGCGGGGCGGTCATCGGGTACACGTCCGTCCTGGCCGCCATGCTGGCGGCGGGCGTGCCTGTCGAGAGCCGGATCCCGCCGGACACGCAGGTGGACTGGGAGGCTATTTTGGGGACGCAGCCTGCAGGGTTCGTCGCGGCGGTTCGCCCCTGGCTGTACCCGGACGCGATCGTGCCTGACGAGGTGCGTTCGCCGCGCGCGCGGGCGCTCGCGGCGTCACGACCCGTCCTCGTCCGTGGTCTGTTTGTTCTACTGCCTGTATTTACTTCTCGATCATTATCATTATCTTTCTCTGCCCATGTTGTGCGCGTGTCGTGCATCGAGCGCGCAAGGTCTGCAACGCACTCACGTCCTGGTGCCGCCCTTCCGTGGTGCAGGAGAGGCATCCTGACCGGGCAGAGCTGCACGTGGGGGCCGCGGCGCAGGTCCTGCGCGGGCTTGACGTGTCGAGCCTCCCCGCGGTCGTGGACGCCTTCCCGACGTACCGCTCCCGCATCCAGTGCCTGAGCTGCTCCCACGACAGGAAGCTCTGAGTTGGAATTGCACACGTGATTCAGAAGGTCTGAAGAGAGAGAGCGGCCGTCGACGGGGCGCAAGGGCGCCGGTCGTGGCTGCGAGCGCGATCCGCAGGTGCTCGCGCCGGCCCGGTCCGGGCGCGATTGAGACACATGTGATGCGCATGCGATGGCGAGCGCCCAGCAAGCGGGTATGAGCTCACAATCGGAAGTGCACATGGCGATACAGCTTGTCTCGGCATGCGCACTTCTGTCAGGTTCCGCAGCCTCGTGCCCGACGACGCAACACACCTAGCCTCGCTCCAGCGGTGCGCTCGTGCTGCGAGCACCTCCCGCGCCTGGCCCCGATCACGCGAGCGGAACATTCGACATTCCAAGACTGTTTTTCAGTCCCCGACTTCCTTACTCCTTCTTCGACTTACTCCTTCTTCCGCCGCGTGTTTCGCCGCGGCGACACCGCGCGCGCCGGCGACACGGGCCGCTCCGCTCCCGCCGCCGCCCGCGCCCGCCGCCCGGGGCTCTTCACGCCCCCCCGCGCAGGGCTCTTCACGCCCCCCCGCGCAGGGCTCTTCACACCCCCCCGCACCGCCGCCTTTTTCTTCGCACTCGCCGGCTTCGCGGGGGACTCCGCGGGGCTCGCGGCGACGGGCGTAGCGAAGCCCTCGTCGTCGCTGGTGGGCGCCCCAGACCCCGTCGTCCTGCGCGGCACCGTCTTCGTCCTCACCGCCGGTCTGGCCGGCTGGGCGCGCGTGGTCGTTTCCGGCCGCGAAGTCGCGCCGACGGCGCCGACCAGGGTGAGCACGACGATGACCAAGGGCGTGAGGAGCACCGCGACGGCGAGCTGCCGCAGCTGCATCGGCGGCAGATACCTCTGGAGCCTGCAACGCAAACAAATAGAAAACAAATCATTACCACGAATGCTTCATTGATTCATTGGTTTCGGGGTAATCGCGTGCCCCCGACGCGATCATCCGCGACCCCAGCACATACCCCGCGCGTGGCAGCCACCACTCAGCCGCAGCGCGCTTCCCCAGAGTGCGCTATCTTTTTCGTCAAACGTCGCGTTTGGGCGGCACGCACCCGATCGCGTCCACGAGGAGGCGCTCCACCTTGAGCACGCCGGCGGCCAGGACATCGCGGGCCCTCCCCAGCGCGCCGGCCCCGGGCGCCTGCGCGGGCATCTGGCGGCGCGCGACCTCCCTGGCCTTGCTGAACACCGCGGAGTAGGCCGTGCGCGCGGCGTCGAGGCGCGCGGCCGCGGCGTCGCGCTTCTTGAAGACCTTGTACAGCTTCTGCTGCACCTCCTCGCTCGCGCCCTCCGCGCCCTGCTGCTCCAGCTGCGCCACCTCGCCGTCGCACGTCTGCGCACATGACGCCACGCGGGAGGGGCCGGGGTGTTGCGCCTCGCACGCCGATCTCCGGCGCAGAGCGTGAGCGCACGATCCTCGCGGCGCCTCGCGCGCCGCGGCGCGCCCACAGACAACGCATGAGAGAGAGAAAGGAACAGGAAGAAAAAAACAACAAATGATAAAGCTCAAGCAACTGTTCCGCACCATGTAAGACTTGGCCGCTGCCTCCTCCTTGTCCTTCTTCAAGCCAGTCTGCACCTGCAGGTTCGTCTCGTCCTTCAGCGCGGCCGCCTTCGCCTCAGCGAGCGTCTCTTTCAGCTGCGCCATCCTGGTCTTGGCCTCTTCCGATACCTGCCCCGTCAGGAGCCGGTGGTGCGACTCCATGTTGAGGATCTCCCGGACGTCGGCGTGCACGGCCTCGAGCTCCTGCAGCTCCGCCTCGACCTGCCGCGCCTCAGTCTCCAACGACGCGGTCAGTGCACTAGCGTCGCGCCCGCGCTTGCGTGCGGCGGCGACTTCGCTGCGCACCGCGCCCAGGAGGGTCGTCTTCGACTTCATGCGCCCGCGCTCGACGCCGATCTTGCGCTCCAGCTCGTCGTTCGCGGCTGCGGGAACCACCGTCAAGCGGCGGCCCGTCAGTCTCTGTTTCCCAACTGCCAGCAGCTTCCTAAGCCGCGGTGGGCCGGCGCGCGCGGCCTGGCAAGCGAGCACTCGAGGCCGTGCGCACGGCACGGGAGGCTCCGCCCGGCCGCCAACACGTGCAGAGACCAGAATTGGTAGCACGCGAGCAAGCGCTGCGTGCACGTGATCTACAGCGCGAACGCTCCGCGGTGAACCGGCGGTGGTACGGAGGCGGGAGCGCGTGGCGGGTCCGTCCCGTGGTGCTTTGAGTGCAAAGGTTGCACAGCGCAAGTGCGCAAACAGCGACGTGTGGTCGCGGGGCGAAGACGGGCCTCACCCTTGTACGCCGCGATGTTCGCCTCGATCGTGGCGAGCTCGTCGAGCACCTCGGCGAGCCGGGCGTCCAGGGCGGCCTCGTCGCACGGGGCCTCCGTTGCAGGTGGTGGCTTCGCAGCAGGGGGGGTCTGCTCCGCCGCGCTGGGCTGAGGGGGGGCCTTTTGGGGTGCGGGAATGTCTGCGGGGGGCGTCTGCGATTTGAAGCGCTGCGGGGCCGCGCGGGCGCGCGGCGGCGGCGCGTGGGCCTGGGCGAGGGCCCCCGCAGGCAAAAGGAGCGCCGTTATCGCGGCTGCCGCGACGATGCGCGTGGTGGTCTTGCGCGGCGGCATGCTTGCGATCTAGAGGGCTCGTTCCTGCAGATGGGCGGGGTGCGGCGCCGGGCTCGTCGCGGGGCGCGGGTGCGAAGTTCAGGGTGCATGCTGGCGCGTACGGGCGGGGCAGGTCGCGCAGGCTTCAAGCCGCGCGAAGGGAGAACTCGCATGGTTCGTGCGCCTGGGGCACGGCACGCTGCGTGACGGTCTCGCGGAAGCGGGGGAGCGACCAAGCGGGCTAGCAGTGGGCTCCCTAGGAGGGAAAGGGCGAAGTTGCGCACTTGGGAGTGTATTTGAGGTGCTGTGTGCGACACACCTGGCAAGGACAAGCCACCTCTGAGCGCGGGACTCCTAGCTAGGGGCGGGAATCGACAGTCTTGCCGCGCAACCTCGCAACAGTCACGCCGCGCTCTCACGGCCGACAGCTGCGCCCGGTAGCCCGTGTGCCGTGCGATTGACAGCGCACCCGACTGCGCACAAGCTGTGCGCTCGATACCGGCGCACACCCCCCATGAGCCGCGCCCGCCGGGCGCTCCCCCTACTGCCCCTCTGCGTGCACCCTAGACCCCCCCCTGGGGCCCCACGCGTCGACGACGCCCACTTGACGGCCTCGCGGGCTCATCAGAACACAATACACAAAACCCTGAGGTGGTCGCAGTCCGTGATCATCCGCTTCACAGGCAGGATGCACCTGTGCTCCACAGCTCGGCTTGCGCGCGCCGCGACGCCCGCGCCGGCCCGTCGCGCGGCCGCCCGAGCGGCTCCCCGCGCTGTTCTACGGCGCAGCCGGCGCTGCGTTGCCGCCGCGGCGGAGCCGGCTGACGCGTCTGCGCAAGAGGACAGCGATCCTGTCCCTCCAGGCTGCTCTCGATACGAGATCACGGTGCGACCGCTGGCATCGACCTCGTGCTGCTTGACCTCGTACGCGCATGTCAGTGACGGAGCGTGTGGTTGGTGTTGAAGTCGCTGGTGATGCCAGATTGCAGGTGCTCTGAGGAGAATGAGCCGGGAGACTAGTATGCGAGTTGCGACCTGGCCGAAAGGTACTACGCGGGGCAGCTTGCCAGGTCGCAACTCGCATACTGGCCCCGCGTAGTATCCGTCGGCCAGGTCGCAACTCGCAAACCAGTCTCCCGGCTCACTCATTCTCCTCAGAGCACCTACACACTGGCAAATGGCAACTGCCAGCACGCGCAGAGAACGTGCCACCCAGTGGCGCCGTCCCGTTGTGCAGCTCAGCAAGCCGCTGGGGCTCGTGCTCGAGGAGGACAAGAAGACGAAGAGCATTCGCGTCGCTGAGATCGTGCCGGGAAGCAGTGCAGCGCGTACGGGCCTGGTGACGGTCGGGGACACGCTCGTGGCCACCAGCGGCTACGTCTACACGCGGGAGAGCACCTACCAGGACACGTGCGCACAGGCCGCTCAATCATCACTCTCGCCCAATCCAATCAACCCTAAAGTCTATCTCAATCAAGGAACTTTGATTGGTTGACTCGCGCTCACTCGCCAAGGTTCCCCGGGACCGCGTCCAGTGCGTCCGGGACCGTGCTGGCCCCGCGCTCCGCGCACACCGTCCGTCCGCGCCCCTCCGCGTCGCAGCGTGGTGAAGAGCGGGCAGCAGCTGGTGCGGCTGGCGGTGCGCGGGGAGAGGTTCGAGACGGTGATGGCGGCCATCGGCTCGCACCCCGGCCACGTCCCAGTCACGCTCGAGCTGCAGAAGTGCAAGTAGACTCGTTCGCAGCGTCATTGAGGTGATGTAATGAACTTGATTCATGGCGCATGGTCGCCATCACCGACGCCACTGCCGCCCTCTCTCCGCCTCCGCGAGACGCGCCGCACTGTCAGCAACGGCGCGACGACTCCACGAGCGCGCCGACGAGGTTCCCGGCACTCGGCCCGCCTGCAAGCACCTCCCATCCCCTTGACTGACGCACCGAGCAGGCCGCGCCCCCGCCTCCCAGCGTCTCACACGCGCCCACATCACTGCCGCGCCGGCGCGCTGGCGAGCGGCTGCGGCAGCTGCGCGGCCATCGCCTCGTCAATGAGCCCCGCCGCGTTGCGCAGGTTTTTGCCCCACTCCGTCAAGCTCTGCGCGATGAGCTCCCAGTCCGAGTGCGCGAACACGCGCTTCGTCCACCGCCCCACCACCACCGTCCCCGCCACCTGGTCCAGCTTCGCGTCCACGACCCCCTTGCCCACCGCCGCAACAACAAACGCCTCCACCTCCCCCTCCGGCACCCCCGCCGCGGCCGCGACCTCGCTGTACTTCACGGCCTTGCCCCGCGCGCGCTCCGCCACGTCCAGCAGCGCCATCAGCCGCGTCTTCGCCACCAGCGCCTCAGCGCCCCCGCACTCCGCCGCCACGGGCCCGGCCGCCGCCTTCGTGACCGCCGCGACGTCCCCGCGCAGCACCGCGTCGAGCAGGTCGAGCACGGCGTTCCCGCGCGCCGCGGCCTCGACCCCCGGAATCGCGAGCAAGTCGCACTTGAAGTGGCTTGGGTCCGACAGAAAGGCCTTGGCGACCGACACGATGCGCTCGACGTCGCGCGCCGTGGGCTGCCGCGGCGGGGTGGCCGCGGCGGAGGCCTCGAGGCCGCGGCACACGGCCTGCAGCCGGCGCTCAGTGGAGGCGCGGCTGGTGGCCTCGTACAGGTCGGCGACGGCGAAGTGGAGCGTCGCGGCGTCCGCGGGCGCGAGGGACCACTCCTTGACCCACTTGTCGGCCCTGCGGGCGGCGGGGGCAGGGGTTGGGGTCAGGGGGGGGGAGTTGCGGCGGTTGGTGGGGGTGTGTGCGGGGGGGGGGAGGGCGGGCTGGGGACGCACTTGTCCTCGACCATGACGCGGACGGTGTCCGCGAGGTTTGGGTACGTCTTGGCCATGTCGGAGAGCGCCATGGTGCACTTGAACCGCAGCCGATGGTCGGGAACCATATTGAACACCTTCGCGATGCCTTGGAGGCGGACGTCCGGCCGGTCCGTGGGCGTGAACGGGTGCGTGAAGACGTTCAGGAGCGCCTCGGCGATCGCGGGGCCCTCCTGCGGCGGCGGCGCGGTGCGGCGGCGCTGCGTGAGCGTTGTTGTCGCGCGGGCGGCCCGTGGCGGCGCCGGGGGCGCGAGGCGGGGGAGGGCGCGGACCTCAGGGGCTGCCTTCGTGGCGATGGAGCACAGGACGGCGAGCACGGCGGTCGCGTCGCCGTTGTGGCTCGCCAGGAGGGTGTGCTGGGCAAGGTGCGTGGCGAGCTCCGGGAGCCTGCCGGAGACGAGGCGCTGCTCGATCTCCGCGGTGAATGTGGCACCTGCTCCCTCGCATTGCTGCTCGAGGAGCGAGGAGATGTAGCTGCGGGGACGGAGGGAAAGGGTCTCGTTGGCACGCGAGTGATCTGAGGGCCGGGGACAGCAGCAACGAAGCGGCTTCGCGGTCCAGGGGTATGGTGTGGGAGCTGCGCTTCCGGGCCGGTGCGAGCCGGGCCGCGGCGGCGCGAGGCACGTGCAGGAAGCTGCCCACTAGCGGCGGAGGGAACCCGCCGCGTGCGTGCGAGCAGGCGCGACGCGAGCGCACGGCGAGGGCGCGTGACGTGCGTGTACGATGTGGGGAGCCGGCGACGGGACGCTTCGGGGCAGCGGGCCTCGGGACGCCCCGGTTGGCCGCGCAGCCGGCGCAGGAAAGGCACCGGGGAGCTCGGGCAGCGCTCCAGGCTGGACACGCGCGTCTGTGCGCATTCGCTGGGGACGCTCTGGCGCGAGGGGGTCGGTGCGGAGGCACTGGCGCTGCACGTGCGCGCCTCGGGCCGCTGGGAGGGAGGGCGACGCCCAGCCTGAGGCAGATGCTGGCGTTCGCGGCGCACGCACCTCGCGAGAACCGCCCACGAATCCTCTTCGGAATTTTCAACGAAGAGGTTGCACGACATGCTGGCCATGCCCGAGAACGGCCTCACTACGGGACGCCCGACGGGCCGGGTGCAGCCGAGGCCGGAGCTGGGCTTGCGGGGCTCTCGCACGCACGCACTCGGGTGTGAACGCGACAAGCGATCGCTAGGCAGCACACTGGACGTGCGGAGGCGCACCAGCGGGCCTTATAGCGGCACCCCGCGACGCCCTCGGCCCACCCCGCCAGCTCAGGGCGATACAACCCAAGTCCGCCTCTCCAGCGCGGTCCACAGGGGTTCCGCGGCACGCGGCGGTCCCGCAGAACCGCGGCCCGCTCTGGCTCTCCGTTGAAGTGATCGCAGGGCGTTCGTAGCGCGCGCTCGGGCGACAGCGGCGTCCTTGCTCTCTGTGCGTCAGGAAAGGCCGACTTGCGCGCTCGTGGAGCGCCCGCCGGGCCTGACCACCGCGGGAGGCGGTAGGCCACTAGCGAGATGAGCGCGGCGTCGCACGACGAGCGGGCCCGGCAGCTCGTGGCCAAGGCGGACAAGAAGCTCAAATCCTGGGGCCTCCTTGGCAACAAATACGAGGTGCGCTCGCCGCCTCGTCTTCCCCACGGGCTCCTGGACGCAAGACCCATCTGTTGCGGACCTGCTCCCTGCGATTTGTTTCCTCGCGAGGACCGATCGGCTCGCAATCACTGCCCGCGCACCACTGCGACCGAGGCGCCCCGTTTGTCCCGCCGAACAAGTTCAGGGGCGCGCTATCCGGCTCCCGTGCGAGCGCAACGTTGTCCCGCGCCGCTCAGATGCACAGCGCCCTGGATCGGCGCCTGCACGCCGCGTGCGAGCCGGTCGCCCTTGGGGCACCCCACGGCGTCCCGCGGGCCCGTTTCCGGCACGACCGCGCGGCTCCCCGGCCGCGACACCACGCAGGATGCAGCAGAGTACCTGGAGCAGGCGACCAGCGCATTCAAGCTAGCCAAGGCGTGGGGCGAGGCCGCGGAGACCTTTCTCAAGCTCTCGGACGTGCACCTCAAGCTCTCGTCTCAGTACGAGGCGGCCACCACGATCGCCGAGGCCGGCAACTGCTACAAGAAGGTCTCCCCCCCGGACGCCCTGCACTGCTTCGAGCGCGCCGCGGACCTCTACATGCAAGCGGGGCGCCTCCAGATGGCGGCGCGACAACTCAAGGAGGTCGGGAAGGCCTGCGAACAGGCCGGCGACAAGGCGCGCGCCATCCAGGTGTACTCCCAGGCCGCGGACCTCTTCCTCGGCGAAGAGCAGCCCCAGGAGGGCTACAAGTGTCTCCTAGAGGTGGCGCAGTTCCAGGCGGAGACGCAGCAGTACGTGGCGGCGGTGGGGACGTTCGAGCAGGTCGCGGGGTTCTACCTCGACAACCACCTGCTGAAGTTCTCCGCGCGGGGCGTGCTGTTCTCCGCGGGCTGCTGCCTGCTCGCGGCGGGCGACCTCTCCGCCGCGCGCGCCGCGCTGGACCGTTACCGCGAAATGGACGTGAAGTTCGAGTCGTCGCGCGAAGAGGAGCTGCTCGAGGCGCTCGTGGCGGCGATGGAGGTGCGCGCCCGCCCGGACACCGGGCACGCTCGCGTGCCGCCCGGTTTATTGCGCAACTTGCGAACAGAGACGTGTTGTGTGGCGTGTCCTGCCGTGTGGCGCTCGCGGGCCCGGCGCGCTGCGCGGCAGTGCGGCCGGCCCGTCGGCGCGCTCCGAGAAGCCCATCGCCGCCCGCGCGGCTCCGTCCCGGCACTAGTTGCGCTCTGGCATGACTCACAGCCCCTGCGTGCCGCGGCGCCGCGGCGCGCGCTGCAGGCGAACGACGACGCGGGGTTCACGGACGCGGTGGCGCAGTACGACAGCATGACGCGCCTGGACCCGTGGAAGACAACGATTCTCCTGCAAGCCAAGCGGCGCATCCAGGCGGGCACCGCGGCGGCGCTGGACGAGGACGACCTCACGTGACGCGTTCGGGCGGGCCCTGGGTCGGCGACGAGGCCGCGCCGGTGCCGCGCGGCGGCGCAGTGTGAGCGCTGGCGGCCTTGTGCCCACAGTGCAGGTCGCACACACACCGCATGCGCGCTCCCGTCGCGGCGGCCGCGTGCTGCGTCGCCCGCGGCGGCTCGGCGGATAGGCTTGGTGCCGGTGAGGCGCGAGGCCGTCGAGCGGGCGGCTGCCGCCGCCATGCGTCGCCCAAAGCTGCGTTGGTGCACCTTTACTTGACAACTTGTCATGTGCGCGCCGCCGCAGACGAGCACGCGCGAGACGACGCAAACGCGCCGCCCGGCCACTGCACAGCTGTTGCGGAGAGGCGTCGTCTGCGCCGCCGGAACCGCGCAGATTCCACCCGCCCGCTGCGTACGCGCCGGCGGATCGCCGACGAATCGTGGCGTGTGGCTTTGGTGAACTGACGTAATGACTCACTGCGTCGCTGCCTTCCCGGGGGTCCTCAAGGGCGCGGCGCGGCGCAGCGGCGCCAGCAGTGATCAAAGGGTTCGTGCGGCTCGCTGAGCGAAGCGCTGCTGTGCGACGGAACAGGAGCATCGCGCAGTGTTGCGCTGAGGCACACAGCCGCCTCTTTCGCGCCGTTTCGGGACTTTTCCCGGATAACATGCGACCCTGAGCTCTTCGTGTCGACAACGACCTCGTTCGTGCACGGTGTGGGAGGGAGGGGCCTTCGTCGAGGCGTCCTCGCTCGAGTGACCCTCCACTTAGGGCAGCGGCCACGAGGCAGCTGAGGGCACCACCGCCTATGCGTCGCACAGAGACGGCGTAACATAGTCTACTGGTTCGAAAGGCGTCCCTTGTTGAGCGTTGTGCGCCCTGGGACCGCGGCGCTAGGAGGATGCCACTGCTAGAGCAACCGCACCCGCCCCGCGAACACAGCCGCTGCGACGCGAATCAAGCGCGTCGCGGCTGCGCGAATCAGCCTCGGGACGCGGAGAATGCGCCGCGCGCCGCGAACGCGCCCCGCCGCGCAGGGCATCGCCGGGCGCAGAGCACGCAGCTTCTCCGTCCCAGGTGCGGGCAGGCCCGGGACGACGATCGCCGCGCCGCCGCCTCCGCTCGCACGGACATGTCTTGCACGCGGGCGTGCGGGAGTAGCGCCGATATACCCGGGGCCTACGACGCTCCCAGCGACTGTTCAGTGCGCCTCCCATCGTCGCCGCCAGGGGGCCCTCCCGGCCGCAATATGCACGAATTTCCACGCGTAGAGCTCGACCATACTCGTGCTGAGCCACGAACGCGCCACAGAGCCTCATCGCGCCCCCCAGACGTGCGACGCGGTGAGCCCGGTCATGGGCACCCCGCACCGCCACGGTCTCCCGCGCCCGCGATACAAACTTTCCGCCATCCCGCGGCGCTCCAAACCGTCGAACATGCACCGAAGCGGCTTTTTACGCCCCTTGCTTCGTGCAGATTCCCCGTGGAGGCGCCCCCCGAAGCAAGCCCTAGCCTCTCTGCTAGACCACCGTCGCGGCGCGGGCGCAGCGCCGTTGCGGCGGGCTGCGACTTCGGAAGCGCCGTCGCGCAGCCTGGCGCGAAGGACGCGTCGGCGCACACGGCGTCGACCGCCCGGGGGGACACACACACTCGACGCACGACACGCAATGGCGCCTTGCAGCGCACGTCCCCCCCGCCGGCGAGCTCGCAGCTGGTCCGGCGCGTGTCCTCCGCGCAGATCTTCGATGTCCTCGACACGGAGTCGGGCGCGGGGCGGCGGAAACGCACCCCGCGTCTCACTGACAGCGCACCCGGCTGGGAGATGCCACAGCCGTTCGGCGCTGCGACGTCGCCGGCCTCCCCCGGGGCATCGTCGAGGCCTGAGGCCGACGCGGGCGGGTCGATTCCGTGCTTCTCGGGCAACGCAGGCGACCTGACGGTCGCGGCGTTTCAACCAGTCCACACGGGCGTGGACAGCGCGGCGTCCATGGTCTCGCGAGCGCTCGGGTCGCGGATGTCCCATTCGGTGCAGGGCTTCAGCGAGGTGAGCGCGGTCCGCGAGCCGTGGATGGACCCGCTCGCAGCGCGGGTCGAGGGCAGCGCCGCTGCTACGGGCCACAGTCGCGCCCCGAGGTGGACGTCCGAGACAGCCGACGTCGAGCAGGTGAGACGGGCACACAGAGAGCGAGACTGCGCCCCCGTGAATCGCGTCGCGACGCCCGTTCCCGCCACACCAGGCGCTCTGATCACAAGCAAGCGCAACCTTTCACCATGTGCGCGGCACGCGTGGCTCAGCATGTCGCTGCGCACTTGCCCTGCAGCGTGCGCGGAACATCGGCGCTGTCCGGCGGAGCTGCACGGTCGGGCAGATCTCTCTCGACGTCCTGACGGAACAAGGTCCCTTTGTTGGGCACGGCGCAACGACCTCTGTCTTGATGGACGCCGGCGTTTCGGACCGCCAGCCGTCGGTGCACGTCAGGAACCTCCGCGCGCGGGCCATGCAGCGCAGGCAGTCGTGGCTGGCCTCTTCTCGCAGCAGTGGAGCTGCGGCGGTGCCTGCGTCAACGATGCTCGAGGCTCGTGCGCGGTCGAGTAGCATTTCGCAGCAGCGCAAGAGCGACGAGGAGCGCGCTGTCGCTGTGGAGGCGCAGCAGGCGGACGCCGAACGCGGCAGGTGGCTGCAGCGCTCGGTTAGTGTGGTAACAACTGCGGTGCGCAAGCTCACGCCCGGGAGTGGACGCGGCAACGCGGCGCGTGCGAGCTCCCGTGCCTCGGTGCATCCTTTCGAGCCGCCGCACGCCGCCGCGCCTGGAGAGGACACGCGGGAGACGGCCAAGCAGGAGACGACGGGCGCAGAGGTGGGGGCCGCAGTGCCGGTTGAGAGCCAGAGCGCGTCTGAGAAGCGCACCACCGAGCAGCAGGACGCAGAGGGTCCCGATGCTGAGTCCGCCGGGCGGTTTCTGGCAAGTCGGGCGTCCTGGGAGGCTGAAGTTGTCAGGGGGGGGGGGTCTGACGAGGCGGTGGACCCCGGAAGCAGCGCGCACTCGCGCACGGCGTGCATCATGGAGCCCGACTGCGCAGTCGCGTCGCCGTCCGCGCTCCGCGAGGGCCCTGAGCTGCTGAAGCTTCCATCGTCGCTGCGCGCGCGCCGACCCTCGCGCAACGCGCCTGTCGCGTCGCCAGGAGCGCGGGCCAACCTGTTCGGCGGCAACCTCAGGAACACGCTCGAGGAGAACGCCCTGAGCACGTACGAGGAGGTGGCTCGCTTCCTCGGGCCCACGACGACGCTGACCCGCGACAGGTCCTCCAGGTCCTCGGCGTACGTGCTCAGCCGCGCGGGATCGTCGCTGGCCGGCTCCATCGGAGGTACGACTTCCGCACTGAATGCCTTTGGATGATCGCGACGTTGCATTGTTGTCACGCTTCAATCCGCGCAACGCAGAGCAGTCCCTCCGACGGGCGCCAGCCTCGCACGATCGACTGCCACTCGACGCGTGCTGTGCAGGCGCCGCGAGCTTCAACGGCGAGCGACCGCGGCTGCGGCGCAGCTCGACGCGCAGCGGCGCGTCTCTGCTCCCATTCTTCGGTCGCAAGGACAGCGCCGTCTCGGCCGCGATGATTCACACGGATTCGGGTGGGCTCGAGGCCGACGCGAGGCCCGGCACGTCCGGGCTGCGCACGACGAGCCGGCTCAATGTGGGGACGCTCGACGGCAAGACCGCGGGCTTCTTCAACCACTACCAGGTCATCAAAACGATAGGTGCGCCCGCGAACGTTCGAGATACACAGCTGCACCGAGGCTCGCGTTCTGCGGGCGCGTTCGCAGCACCCCTCGAACCCGCGCCGTTCCGCTGCCGTGCGTGCAGGGTCGGGGGCTAGCGGCGACGTGAAGCTGTGCATGAACTTGTACGATCAGACCCTGGCGGCGGTGAAACTCGTCGCCAAGACCTCGCGCCGCGGATCGCTGGGCTCGCGCCCGCCGGACAAGGCCGCGACGCTCAAGCGCGAGGCCGAGGTCCTGACGCAGCTCTGCCACCCCAACATCGTCAACGTGCACGAGATCATCGACGACGACTCCGCGCCGCACCTGCTGTGCGTGATGGACTACGTCGAGGGTGGCCCCGTCCAGCTCACCCACCAGGAGTACACGCCGTCCGCCGACGGCGTGTTTGCCGAGCAACTGTCCGAACACACCGCGTGGGGGTACTTCGTGCAACTGATCGACGCGCTGGACTACCTGCACTCTGCGGGCGTGGTCCACGGCGACATCAAGCCGGACAACCTCCTGCTCGGCGCCGATGGCATGGTGCGGCTCGCAGACTTTGGCTCCGCTATGGTCCTGCGGAAAGACGGCGCGGACACGCTCACGGCGATCCACGGCCGCACGCCGGCGTTTCTGCCTCCCGAGGCGTGCGACGGCGAGGAGTTCTCGGCGCGATCCGCGGACGTGTGGGCCGCGGGCGTGACGCTGTACCTGATGCTGTTCGGGCGGCTTCCGTTCGGGCACCCGAAGCTCGCGCCGTTCGCGATGTACGCTGCGGTGTCGGAGGGCGCGCTCTCGTTCCCCGCGGAGCCCAGGGTCAGCGACGCGTGCAAGGACCTGCTGATGGCGGTGCTGGCAAAGGACGCGGCGCGGCGCGCGACGATTGAGGACGTCGTCTCGCACCCGTGGATGACGGAGATCCTCAGCGACATCAGCAGCCGCCGCGCCGTGTCGTGCGAGGCGGTGGGCGCGCGTGCGATCGAGCACTGGCAGAGCGGACTGACAACGAGTTACTCCGGGGAGTCGTCGGCACGGACGGAGCATGCGAGCTTGTCGCGACAGTCTTCTTCGCGGCTGAGAAGGAGCGCGAGCGGGCTGTGCGCGATCCACGAGATGCAGGTGGTGCGGGAGCCCTCGCGCGCGATCCTCAGGCAGCCCTCGTCACCAGTGACGTCGTCGCCGCGGGCGCAAGCGGTGAAGGTCGTGGACGAGAACGCCGGTACGTTGCTGCAGCGCACGCTGCTCGCTGCTGCGCGGGCCCTGCGTGCGGTGCGACGTAGACAACGATGTCAACTTTGTCCATAACACTGGCAATCCAACGCCCCCCTTGTTGTTTTTTCGCAGGCTCCGGTCCGTACTCCCTAACTGCGTCACAGAGCGTTCACGCAAGGATGGGCCCCGGCTCGCCGCTGTCGACGCGATCCCCGCAGGCCATGGGGGAGTTCAAACACATTGTGCAAGTCCTGGAGCTGGAGTTTCCTGACGTGGTCCCCAAGCTCGTCCTAGAGGAGGGAGACTTCCTCGTTGGGGAGGGGGACGCCAGCGACAAGATGTACTTCATCGTCCACGGCGAAGCAGAGGTCATCAAGCAGATTGCGTCGCAGTCGGAGGGCGCAGAGGGCGGCGGCTTGGGCGACAGTCACGGCTCCGGCTGCTCCGCGCGCGTCGACGACGAGAACGACGGCACCGAGGCTGCGCGGGGCAGCGACAAGTCCAGCGACGACTTCGCGCCCATGAGCGGCAGGGGTAGAGTCGCCGCAGTGTCGCCGACCAGGAACGGGTTCCTCCCGCGGCAGCCCTACGGGAAGGCCAGGGGGCTCGGACGGTACGTCTCCGGCAAGATCGACAGGCACGTCCTGGAAGAGGACCTCGTGCGCGGATCCGATCAGTCGTACGACTCTGAGAATCCGTCGACGACGCACGGCAGCGGCCTCGAGGCCGAGCGCGCGTCCTGGACGTCGCGGACGTCGCAGAGCCGCGCGTCGTTCCTGAGGCGAGCGCTCGGCGGCGCGTCGCGCCGCCAGGACGACAGCTTCGTCGCCACGCAGCCTGGGCTCGTCCGACGCTCCCGGAGCAGTATTGATCTCAAGACCGACGCCAGCAGACCCGAGGGAGCCCGCCCCGACATGACATCGCTCGACCGGCGCCGGCTGAGCCACTGGGGCGCCGCGGCGGGCGGGGCGAGAGGCCTGCAGTCGGCCACCAGCTCGTCGCTTTACAATGGACGTGGAGTCTCGTTCCACGGGGCGCCGTCGCGTCCAGCGCCGTCGCGGTTCAGCCGCGAGACCGACCTTGGCCGCAGCGAGTCGCAGGCGGGCCCGGCGCTCGGGGGCCGCGCGGGGCAGCCGGGGGGGGAGTCGAAAGGGTCCGTGCGCGGCAGTTGGGTTTTCAGGTCTCGGAAGGCGCACGAGGACCTCGAGCACCTCGTCCGCACGGCCGCGGAGAGCTGCGACGCGCTCGGGAGGGCCATGCGCCACGAGGGCGGGTTCCGCGTCCTCGCGCGGATCTCGGCGGGCGACGTCGTCGGGGAGATCGGATTGCTCGGCAACTCGGTCCGCACGGCGTCGGTGCGCGCTCTGACGCGGCTCGAGGTCCTCGAGGTGAGCCGCAGCGCGCTCGCGACGATCGCGGCGTCCGCGCCGCTGCTGCAGCACGACCTGAAGCGCGTCGTTGCGCAACGGACGGCAACGAGGCGGATGATGGAGGCGTTCGAGCAGCTGGCGGGGCTGCACCAGCGGTTCTCGTCGGAGCAGGGCGGCCGGGCGGCGGAGAGGCCGAAGCTCCAGGCGGTGCCGTCGCTGCGGGCGCTGTCGCGCGTGTTGTCGCGTCGCGCCGTGCTGGACGAGGGCGCGGCGGACGCGGAGGAGATCGCGGGCGACGGCAGCAGGACCGTGGCGCCGGCCGTGTCGATGAGCCAGATGGCGGTGATTCCCGAGTCGCGGGAGGAGCTGCAAGCCAGAGCGGCCTGACAGGCCCTGACACGTGTTTGCCGTCCAGCAACCCCCTTCTCTCACGAACAACGCAGAGCAGGAGACGCTGTACGGGCTCCAGGAGGGTCGCCGGCAGCCCCGAAGCACGGCGGCGCCACGCACGCCGTCCTTGTCGCTCCGACGCGGCCACGTGCATCCCCTGCACATAGCTCCTTGATGCACGTGCGCTGGTGACGCCGCGTGTTGTGCGGGCAGTCGACCGCGCTTGCCGTACCGCCGATCAAGGGTGGATCGCTCGCGCGCGACGCCCAGTCGCCGAGGACATCCATCCTCTTTTTGCACCTGTTGGCTGAAGACTACTTGTTTGGAACTCTTGACTGAAAACTACTTTTTGGAACTACTGCTCCTTGGTTCGGTGCGCTCAACCCTTCCTGTTGCAGCGACAGAGCTGCAACGCCGCACACGGACCCAAACGATCGAACCATCTGCCCCTGTCCAGGCGCAACATCACGGCCCAACCAGTTGCGGCCTCCCGTGCCGCCCCTGTCCTCGAAGCCAAACGAGCCCCCCTCCCCTCCCCCCTCCCGCCCCCGACCCAGCCCGCGCCTGAACCCAGACAATCGAACTTACAGCCCCTGCCCGGGCGCAACGGCACGGCCCAACTAGTTTCGGCCGCCCCCGCACCCGACCCAGCCCGCACATGCACCCAGACCAAAGAACTGAGTGCACATTCCCCTGCCCAGGCGACACGTCACGGCCGAACCAGTTTCGGCCCCGCCTGCCATCCCTGTCTTCGAAGCCAATACCCCCGACCCCCCGACCCCCGACCCCTCCCAGCCCGCACCCGCACCCAAACGATCGGATGAAACGCCCCTGTCCAGGCGCGACGTCCCGGCCGAACCAGTTTCGGCCCCGCCTGCCATCCTGTGAGAGTATCCCTTTGACACCCCGGGCTGACTTGACGGGGGGTGGGGTGGGGGTCTGCGCGACCCACCCCCACCCCGTCGCCCTAGTAGGGGTGGGCCGTGGGGGCGGCGGAGCCACCTACCCACCCCGGCCCGCTCAAGGTAGCCCCCACGGGTGGTGGCAGCAGTTCAGTGCGTGTTGCGCCGCACTGGCTGGATATTCCCGCTCGTACGGCACCGCGCCGCGATGACCGCGACGCCTGGCGCCGCCGGAAGTGGCGAAGCCGTGGATTCGGACGCGTGGGTGAACAAGCGCGTCGAGGCCCTCATGCTACCAACTGGTGGATGGTAGCAGCCCGAGGCACGACATGCTGGGAGTGTGCGACGGACCGGAACGTCACCAGGGTGCGAAGGAATGACGGACTGCAGGGCGTGCAGGTGCAAGGATTGACGGCGGCCCGGCGCTGGGTCACTAGGGCCTGTAGTCGCCGGTGCAACAGAGCAGATGGAGCGCCGAGTGTGAGCGCAAATGGCGTTGTCAGGGATCCCTCGACAGGTGTGGCGAGATCGCGGATCCAAACTCGCGGCAGGGCGGATTCACTGTCGTATTCCCCAGCTTGGCGCCGGACCCCCACCCCCCACAGCTTCGCGCCACCTGCTGGCTGCAAGTTGCGGTGGGGGGTGGGCAGCCGCCCTCAGAACCCACCACCCCACCCCGCGCCGGACCCCCTGGGCGCCGGACCCCCTACCCCACCCCCCGTCAAGTCAGGCGGAGTGTCAAAGGGATACTCTCCTGTCCTCTAAGCCAACCCCCCCCCTGACTCAGCCCCCGCACAGCACATTCCTCGCCCCCGGCAGTTCGACCGCCCCCGGGCGCTCGGCACGGCCGCGGCAAGCCGCCCACGCGTTCTGTGAACGCCTCCGCACGTTCTGTCCAGGATTCACAGCGCGTCACCGTCGCAAGCCCGCTCAACCCAGCGCCGCATTACGCCGACATGGCGGCGTCGTAGCGCGCGGCGACGGCGTCCCAGTTGATCAGCTTGTCCACGAACGTGTCCATGTACGCCGGGCGCTTGTTCTGCTGGTCCAAGTAGTAGGCGTGCTCCCAGACGTCCATCGTCAGGATGGGCGTCAGGCCCGAGCACACGGGGTTCTCCGCGTTCGGCGTCTTGACGACCTCGAGCTTCTTGTCCTTGTTCACGACCAGCCAGGCCCAGCCGGAGCCGAACTGCGTCGCGCCCGCAGCCTTGAACTGCGTCACGAACTCGTCGAACGAGCCGAACGACGCGTCGATGGCCGACGCGAGCGCGCCCGAGGGCTTCCCGCCGCCGTTGGGCTTCATCGACTCCCAGAAGAACTGCAGGGAGCGAGCGCGGCGGACGGAGCGTGGGCGGGAGGGAGCAGGCGCGCAAACAGACCTAGTATACGCGCCGCACGCCGCCGCGCCGCCCGCGGACGCAGAGGCGCGCGACGGGGCGGCCGCGCGCAGGGCGACGCGACGACACCCCCCCTGTCCGCGCAACGCGCAACGATCGTGATGTTGTTCGTAGGCGGCCCGACACCGCCTGTCGATGACACCGGTGACGGGCGACATATTGCGGTGCGCGGACGACGTCACCGCAGCACGCGAGGTGTCGACGCCCGTTGGTGTCGCGTCGCTCGGCCGGGGCCTCGCGATTTGTGTGTCTTGCCTCGGACGAAGTCATGAACATATAATTGTAATATGAGATATAAATTCGTGGTGTGGACGTACCGTGTGGTTCCAGACCTGGGCGGCGTTGTTGAACACGGGCGTGGGCGACCCGTTGTTCCACGACGCGAGCACGATCTCCTCGAGCGACTTGTTCTCGAGGTCCGTCCCGGCGATCTGCTTGTTCCCGTTGTCGACGTAGGCGCGGTGGTGCTTGCCCCAGTGGAACTCGAGTGTGTCCTTCGACATGTGCGGCTCCAGCGCGTCCAGCGCGTACGGCGGCTCCTTCAGGACCATCGCCGCCATCGGGCGCACCTGGCAGCGCGCCACGCGCTGCGACACGCGCTGCGGAGAGCGGGGACCCGAGGAGAGGTGGTTTGTTGGTGGGTCGGAAACGGGGGGGGTATTGGGGATGGGGGGGAGATAGAGGGCGGGGGAGGGGCGTGCGGGGGTGGGGGGGGGGGCGGGCGGGGCGGGCGGTGCGGGGGTGTGCAGGGGCGGGCGGGGGAGAACAGGGCGTGGTGGCGGAGTGGGTGAGGTGGGTGGCTCGCGCGGGTCGTGGGGCGGGGATCGCGACCGCGGGGGGCGCGCGATGCCGTGGTGATATACAGTTGATTGGTTGCGGGGGCGTGCGGGGGCGACGACGTGCGCGGGGACGCCGGGCGGGCGGGCCGAGCGATGGGCTTTCCCGAAGAGGGCGCGTGCCGGGCGCGTGGCTGGGCGCAAAGGGTTACGCACGCGCGCACCGGCGTGCATGCAATTCAGGCGCGCCGCCGGCGGGGCGATTCCGAGACCTGGGCGCGTCACGCGCGTGCCTGCCGCCACCGATTTGGGTGGTTGCAATGCGAGACTTCGGACGCACCTGCGAGGCCACGCGGCTGACGATGAAGCGGGTGGAAGCCAGAGCAGACATCTTGACCTTGCTATCCCTGAACGAAATGCACCCAGCTGCGCGCCAGGAACGCCCAATGCAGCCCGCTGGGGACCTCCAGCCCTGGCGCTGGCCGCCCGGAGGACTCCACCGCAGCTGCCCCGCCACCGACGCACCGAGCGATGCAGCTCCGCCCGGTACCGATACAGCGTGCCGAGGGGAACATGCAGGACGCGCAGGACGCAGCGGTCTGGTCCTGTGACGCGCGCAGGGGCCCCTGATGGCCTCAACCAACTTCCGCTGTACAGTGCGCCAGCGACATGAACGAACGAACCCGTGGTGCTCAACCGGCTCTCGACGTACATCCGTTGCCCTCGAGCGTATCTTACCCACCAGCGATCCCTGCAGCAGGTCGCACAGCCCACCTAATGGCAGTGCCGCCCCACTATAGCGCGAACGCAACGCAACGCGCCCGTCCGCCGGCGCTCCGCTCCAGCCGCACGCAGCACAGCTCAGCGCGCCCAGGGCGAGGAATCTGCGGGGACCGACGCCCGGCGCCCCGCTCGCGCGCCCCGCCACGCGTCGCGAGCGCGTGCGCCACTTCCGTGCCCGCTCTCACACCGCCTCGGCCCAGCGCCGCGGTCAGCGGAAGTACGCCAGATGCTTGTTCGGCAGCATCGGCGGCGCGCGGCCCGAGTCCTCTGCGTCGTCGTGCGACGGCACATCTTTCAAACGCTCCTTCTCCTCCGCAAGCCACGCCTCGACGACCCGCAGCAGCTTCTTGCCCCCCGCCAGGCTCGACCCGAGCACCTCGCCAGCCGTCCCGCCCTTGACCAGCTCGCCGCCTGCGCCACCGCCCCAGCAACGCGCCAACAGTGAAGAAAAAAACAGGGGGGGGTTAGGGGGGGGTGTCGCGTCGGATCGCAGCTCGCGACGCGCCACGGCCTCGCGCACGGTAGTGGCAAGCGCGGGAGCGCACCGGACACGAAGGCGACGTGCGTGATCCATGGTTCGAGTCCATCGAAGATATGCGTAGCATATATGATGGTGGCTCCGCGCTCCTCGGTCTCCTCGCGGAAGAACTCGAGGAGCTCAAGGCGGCCGACGACGTCCATGTCGACCGTGATTTCGTCCAGCAGGAGCACCTGGTACGGCTTCAGCAGTCCCAGGCAGATCTGCACGCGCCGCCGCTGTCCGTCCGACACACGGTTCATGTTCCAGCGGGGGTCGATGTCGAGGAGGTGCATCAGCTTGGACCGCCGCGCCGGGTCCACGCCGTCCACGCCGTAGATCATCGTTCCCGCCGCGATATCGCCCTGCACGATCACGCGCGAAACGTTGTGGCAGCGTTGTGCGTCCGAGGCGGGGGCGTTCGCGGCGGGCGCGGTGCGGACGAGGCGGCGCGTGGTGTGGGCCGGGCGCGCGCCTGCAAAGCGACGTCGCTGCCGGCCGTGGCGATGTCGCGGCGCCACTGGGAGCCTAGGTACGACAGGTCTCCGTCGCATGTGAGCGCGAGGTCGTGGAACGGCGGCCGCCCGATGACGCGAATGACGTCCTCGCCGACCATGTACTTGCCCGCGAGGATCTGCGCAGCACGACACGCGGCGCGGGCGGCGTGGGCGGGGCCGTGCAAGCTGCTGCGCGGCCCCGCGGTGCCGCGTCGCGTTGTCGTGCGCGGAGAGGGGCAGGTCCGGGTGGTGGGGATCTTCATGGATACGTGCGAGGGGTCTGCGGGGCGCGCTGTTCGCGGAGCGACGCGGCGTTTGCGCCGCGGGCGTGCGTGGTAGCAGTGCTCCGCACGGCCGGGGCGGCTGCCAGACGAATACGCGGGCCCGCACCTGGAGCAGCGTGGTCTTGCCGGCTCCGTTGGCGCCAAGGAGCAGGCAGCGGGATCCGCGTGGCAGGTCGAGGTTGAAATTGGAGATGAACGGCTTGCAGTTTGGGTACGCAAAGTTGAGGCCGCGAACCACGACGCCCGGGGCGTCCGGGGCGGCCTCCGGCGTGATAGGAGACATAGCTCCTGTGCGGAGGGTCCGGGGGCGCTACTCTCGGTACGTGCGACCTTTCGAGGACTCCGGTGAGGGTTGAAAAGAGCTGGCAACAGGACTGGGGACAGGTGCTGGTTGCTTGTGGACGCGCTGCGCGAACACTCGTTCGGTGCTACACCAGGTGCAATGCGGACCGCGAACGCTGCGCGGCGTCCCGCCCCGGGCCCTCATGCTCGGCAGCACCCAATGAAAAGTCAGTCAGAGCAAACACACCCCCCGGGGGACGTTTCCCTGCACGTCACGGCGCCACGCGCACACATTTCGCGATCCGCACAGACAGGATGCGGCACCGACCGGCGCATGCGCCGACGCGCGCACTTGCCGCCACCAGACCCCCCCCTGGGCACTACGGGTGGTGAGGCACTACGGACGCGGCCGCCTCCCCGGGGCGGGCATCACAGCGCGCCAGCGAGCTTCGTGACCGCTGCGACCGCGTCGGCGTCGCTGCGTCCATCCACGGCCTTGACCGCGGCGACCACCAGGGCGGCGGCCGCGGGCGTTGCCGCGCTGACCCATACGCGCCCGTTCATCCCCACGGCCACCTCGTACTGCACGAACTTCCCGAGCGTGGTCAGCACGGGGCTCGGCGGCCGCACGAGCAGCCGCCGCGCGGTCCCAGTCGGACATGTGGTCAACACGCCCCCCTTGAGGGGCCCGAACCCGGCCGCGCGCCCGACGGCGTCCACGCACGACAGCTCCGCGTCCATGTCCGGCGTCGCCTGCGCGACGCGCGCGTACACGAGGTCCCCGGGCTGCAGGTTCGGCCTGTTGCGCTTCGTCGCGCCCTCAAACGCCAGAGCGGGGAGCTGCGCCGGAGACGGCGCGCGGATGTCCACCACGAAGCTCTCCGCGAGCCTGCTCCTCACGACCCCGATCACCAGGTCGTCCGTCTGCGCGGTCGCGCGGCGCCACGATGCGGCTGGTTGATCATGATGGCACGCGAGCTGGCGCGGTGGAACAACGTGGGATGGTGGGCCGGGGCGGGGAGGGCGGGGAGCGGGGGGCGCGCCTGTGGGATGTAGCGCTTCTGGTTGCCCTCGACCCACAGCCGGCCCTGCTTGGTCAGACGCAACACGCCCGCTTTGGTGCACTCCAGATGCCCCCCTTCGCTCCGGAGCCCTGTACCGATTCTGCGGCAGCGAAAAAAGGCTGGCTGCTATGTTTGTATCGAGGGTGTCTCCGTGGCGGGGTTGTTTCGCCAGGGATTGCGATGCTGAGCCGGCGAGCGGAGCTGTATCATGCCGGCGTGCTTACCGGACGGTCCCACGCTCCGGGAGCTTGGCCACGGGCTCTCCGGGGCCCACCACTGTGTCCACGAAGTCCGACCGCAGCTGCGCCATCCGCGCCGGGTCACGAATCGGGCGGCAGCTGCCGTGCGCGCGATTTCACTGCCACGGCGCGCAGCAGACGTGCTCTCACGCAGGCGGCTGGGAGGAATGAGAAGGCTGCGACGGTCGCGGTCGGACAGATTCGGGCGCTGGCGGTGACTGCAACGTTGCGGCGGCGAAGCAACCTGAACACGCGCTCTGGGGGGCCGAAAAGAGAGGAAAGACACAGAAACACCCCCGTGGGGTGTCTGAGACGGTCATCTCGCTTCTTCGATGCGCCGTGCAGTAGCCTGTGCGCGGCACATGCGTTGAAGGCGTGCAACACACCAGCGTGACGTGCTCCTGACCCAGCACTCCGCCATCATTCTTCTCTACTTTCCTGCCCGTTACACAAGGCTCGCCCGCTCCCCTCCTCCGTTCTGCCGCTGATACGTTCCACACAGTCACGGTGAACGAGCCGCGAGAGAACAGCCAGACATTGGCCGCACAAGGCGCGGATAGTCGAGCAATCTCGTCTGCAGCGCAATGCAGCGAGCAGCCGCATTCCGCGCCCCCTCCGGCGCCCGCGTCCTCGTCCGGCGGCGCCAAGCACGCAACCAGGAGCCACAAGCTGGCGCTCGCAAAGCTCTGCTTCCTCTGCGCAGCCCCCCCCACCGCAGTTGCCCTCCGCGAGGATCTGTGACGCCGCGCGCTCCGCTCCGCCGGCCCCTGCGCCGCCCGCCTGCGCCCAGCGCCAGCTCCGGCGACTCAGCACCGAGTGAGCCGATCCAGGAATCACCAATCGCCAGGGCGTGTGCGACATTCTCGAACCTCTTCCCCCTATGGGTCGCAATCGGCGCCGTGGCGGGCGTCGCGAGCCCGCAGTCCTTCGAATGGTTCAAGGTACCGCGCCCGCCCGCCTGCACGTCCACCGCTCTCTCTTGCCGGCGTGTTCGCCAGCCAACGTCACGTCCCGCGCTGCGCGCGCAGGGCCCGCTCGTCGTGTGGGGACTCGCGTTCACGATGCTCGGCATGGGCCTGACGCTGACGCTCGAGGACTTCGCGCGCGTCGCGCGGGACCGCGTGCGCGTCGCCGCCGGCGCGGCGCTGCAGTTCACCATCATGCCCGCCGCGGGGCTGGCCTTTGCGAGACTGTTCGGGCTTGACCCGTGGATCGCGGCCGGCATGGTCCTCGTGGCGTGCTGCCCCGGCGGAACCGCGAGCAACGTCGTGACGTTCATCGCCGGCGCCGACGTGCCACTGTCGGTGGCGATGACGTCGTGCTCCACGGTCAGCGCGACCGTCATGACGCCGCTCCTCACGAAGCTCCTCGCCGGTGCGACCCGCGCAAGCACGACGGCCCCCACGACCCCCGAACCCGCTCAAGCAACACACCCCCCGCAACAAGCAGACTTGCATTTTATTTTTTTCTTCCGCCCGCCCACGTCAGGCTGCGCCGAACAGCCCGAACCGCACAACATCGTCACCGCTACCTCCGCGACGCCCACGCCTCCGAGCGAACTCTCACACCCCCGCACTCCCCCCTTTTACCCCCCCCGCAGGCACGATTGTCCCCGTCGACGCGGTGGCGTTGTTTCGAGATATCGTCGGGATCGTCATCCTCCCCGTCCTCGCCGGCGCCGCGCTCAACACGCTCGCGCCGCGCGCCGTGCAGCGCGTGCAGGCCTTCGCGCCCGCCGTCGCCGTCCTGACCGTCGCGCTGATCACCACCTCCACGATTGCCCGCTCGGCTCCCGGCGCCCTCGCCGCGGGGCCCGCGCTGCTCGCGGCCCTCTTCTGTCTGCACGCCAGCGGGTTCGCTCTGGGGTATTTCCTGAGCCGGAAGGCGTTCAGGTTCGGCGAGGAGGCGTCGCGGACGATCTCGATTGAGGTGGGGATGCAGAACAGCACGCTCGGGGCCGTGCTGGCGGCCGTGCACCTGCACCCGCTCGCGGCGGTGCCGTGCGCGCTCAGCGCGTGCATGCACAGCATGATGGGCTCCGCGCTCGCGGGGCTGTGGCGCTGGTCGGACGGAAGGAAAAAGGGACGAGGGGGCGGGGGGGGTGTTGTGGCCGCGTAGCCGCGGCATGTGACGGTCCGACGCCGCGCTGTCCCTGAGGATGAGGACACGAGCGGCCGACGCTGTGTCTGTAACGGTGTCTCCAGGATTCGCGTTGGACACAACGTGAATTTCATAACGAAACAGGGCATGGGTCGTGACACGATCGAACGGGAGTGTGGGCGTGCGGGTCGGGCGCCCGCAGCGCCATGTTCGAAGTGTTGCTGTTGCCGCTCGGCCCCGTCGTTTCACTCGTCGGTTTGACCTAGTGCACGCGCCCCACATGCTGCCATACGTCCAGCTCACAGCATGATCTTTTCAGGTCCCAAAGCCTTATGGCTGACGACGCGAAGAATGTGACACCTCACCTCAGCGAGTGCGTTCCGCGGTCGCTCGGCCGCTCTCCGACGCAGCGCTCGCACTCAGGCCTTCTTCCGCGCAGTCACGCACGCCCAGCCGCCCTGCACCTCCACCTCGAACCCCTCGAACCCCTCCGCCGCGTACCGTCGCATCACGTCCCGCGCCTGCTCCTCGAGGATCCCGCTCAGCACCAGCCGCGCCCCCGGCGCCGCGTACCACCCGAGCCGCCCCGCTAGCGCCTCCAGCGGCCCCTGCAGGATGTTCGCCGCCACCAGCGTAAACGCCCCCCCGCCGTCCCCGAGCCCCGCGGCTGCCATCGGCTCCGGGTCCTCCGGCCCCGCCCCGCACACGATGCTCCGCACGCTCGCAGCGACGCCGTTCCACTCCGCGTTGATCGCGGCCGCGCGCACCGCGAACGGGTCGACGTCGACGCACACGGCGCGCTTAGCCCCGAGCAGCACGCACGCGATCGCCAGGACCCCCGAGCCCGCGCCGTAGTCCATGACCACGTCCCCGGGGCGCGTGGCGCGGCGGAGGTAGCCCAGGCAGAGGCGCGTCGTCGGGTGCTCGCCCGTGCCAAACGCCATTCCGGGCTCGAGCGTTATCGTCATGTCCGCGCCGGCCGCCGCGCCGGCGTCGCCGCCCGCCGGGACAATCCACATGCCCGGCGACACCTCCACGGGCTTGTATTCCTGCTTCACGGCGTCGATCCACTCCTCGGTGTAAACCGCTTCGACAGCGATGTCCGGCGCGGGTTTGTCGGGCCCGAGGACGGTCGCCGCGGCGCCCCACGCGGCCGCGACGTCGGTCCCGAGGGGGAACGTCGCGACGACCTGGCAGGCGTCCCACAGCCCCGCGCCGGCGCCGTAGATCTTCTGGCGCTCGATGCCGTCGGGACGGTACTCCTCGACGCTGACGCTGACGGCGCCCATGCACAGCAGCTCGTCGCCAATCAGCTCGGCCTCGGACGCCGACAGCGGGCCCGCGCTCGCGCGCAGGCTGCGGAGCACCACGGGAGAGCGCCGCGCGAGCGTGTGACATCCGCGATCGATCGACAACGACGCGAATTACGCGACGCCTCACCTCATCTAGATCGTCCACGGGGCGGTGCGGCGATGCGGAGCATGCGAGCAGGCGCGGGGCGACCGAGCGCGCGCGTGTGAGGTCAATCAGGCATGTGAAATGGCATGGACAAGCAAAACGCGGCCTTGCCTGCACGGCTCGCGGCCGTCCGAGCCCGACGCATCCGCCTGCGGTCGGGGGTGGGGCGGGGGAGCCGGCGGCTGATCGAGCGTGCCGATGGTGGTGGTGGCAGCGCGCTGGATGGTGGCACTGGGCTCTCGTATGCAGCTTGGTCCGCGCGGCGCGGGGTGTTTCTCACCCCAGAGTGTTTGTCGCCAGTTGAGTAGTCCATGGCGCGCCTCTTGATCCCGCTGCGTGGCGCGTGACGTGCCGCATGGCGCGACAATCGGCCAGGAGGCGCTGGGTCCGTTGGCGCGAGCGCGCTGCGTCGCCGAAGGAGGTTCGAGCACGCGCGCATCCTGCCAAGCGAGAGCCTCCTCATGGCGACGCCCCGGAGACACATTTGCTCGCTCCGGACGCACCGAGCCCAGAAGGTATCTCACAAGCTACAAGCCCGTCGCGTCGCGCGTGGTGTTATGCTCGCATCGGAACCTAGCCTCCAAGATCCGCTTCGTCACGCTGCTTCGGCGCAAGTCGCTGCGGGGCGCAGCGGCCGCGACCAAAAGACCCCCACCCTCGAAGACAAGCAAGACAGGACTCTGGGGGGGCCACTGCCGTCAGGGGCGTACGGCGCCGGAGATGGCTGCGCGCGGCCCCGAGCGACGGCTCCAGTTCAGTGGCCGTCTGCTTGGCATCGAGGACGCGGTTCTGGACCCGGGAGCTGCGCGTGAGACGCGACATTGAGCGCTGCGAGCCGCCGGACTGGGAGTTCCGCAGTGTCCCGCGCGCCCGAGCGGACGCCGTCGCTGCGCCCTGCGGAGCCTGCGAGGTCTGGGCCGGAGCAGCCCGGGACGGCAGCATGCCGGAGGTGACGCAGGACGGGGAGGGCGCTCCTCAGAAGAAGAAGACCGGTGCGCGTGGCTTGCTGGGAGAGGCTGGCGCGCCTCGCGCCGTGCCCCGCGGATGCCGTGACTGGCAGTGCTGCGCGCCTGCGCCGGCCGGTCCTGGCGCGCCCGCGCGGCTCGATGCGCGGGGCCGTAAGCGGCGATACGACAGCGTTCGATGCGTGATGCCGCGCATGAGCCCGTCCTGCGCCGCTGCCAACGCTCTGCGGGTACCTCTGCTGCGTGCGCGATTCTGGGGAGGACGCGCGCGCCGGAACAGTCCCTCGTGAGCGGAAACGAAGGCAGGAGCACCAGGTTGTGCTCTGCGCGGGGCGCGATCTCACGGCAGCGCCGCCCCGGAGCTGTTTGCAGTGAAGAAGGTGCGCGTCCCGACGCAGGAGTTCACCATGGAGGCTCCGAAGGACGGCGTCCAGGGGATTCTGGGCCAGCTTGGTCAGCGGGAGATAGACCCTCAGACGGGTGCGCCCGAAACCCCCCCCTTCCCTCGCAGCGCACCCGACGCGACCCTCCCTCGCGGACGCCCCCTCGCCCGCCTCCTCCACGCAGCGCTCGCGCCGACACGCGGCCGCTGCTCGGAACCACAATCACACAATCTCTCGTTTCCAATTGTTTCTTCTCAACAATTGACTCCCCTGGCCACCGCCCCGCGCGCCGCGAGCCCGGCCACGCGCGCCCCCGACCAGGCCCGTCCCGCGGCCGCGCCCCGACCGCAGGCAAGCTCGTGGGCCCCGTGCCAGGAACAACCATGGATCCTGATCTGGCTATTCCGTGTTTCGTCAAGGGCTTCGGCGCGGGGTTCGCGTCGTTCGTCCTCGGCTGGATCTTCGGCTTCGGGAAGACCGTCTTCACGCACCGCGGCGGGGGCCGCCTGAACGCGTGCTGGAGGGAGGGGGTGTCTTCCGGGAAAGGGTTTGCGCTGGTGGGGGGGTTGTACTCCGCGTTCGGGTGCTACTCGCAGCGGCTGCGGCAGAAGGACGACGCGGTGAACTCGGCGGTCGCAGGGTGCGCCACGGGCCTCGCGCTCGGGTACGCTGGCGGGCCGATCATGGCTGGACAGTCGTGTTTGGGCTTCGCGGCGTTTTCGTACTTCTTCGATCGATGGAGCGCGAATAACGACAAGGCCGTGGCCGCGGAGATGGGGTGCGGCGGTGCGGAGGCGGCGGGGCGGCGGGCGGCCGCGGGGACGGTGCGGGGGCTCGGGAGGGCGATGGCGGGCGCTGCGGTGCGCGCCAGGGCGGCGCACGAGGCGCTGAGCGCGCCCGTGGTCGACGTGGACCTGCTGCTCAAGTCCGCGTTCCACATGCTGCAGCCGTGCCGCGGGCAGGGCTGCTTCGTGTCGGTCGGGCCGCGGGACGTGCCGCGACTTGACTAGCCCGAAGCGGGGTGGCTGTAAAACACAAGCAAGGCTGGGGTCAGCGTGTCAGACGGCACCGGTTCGGAAGCCGCGCGGGTGCACCTCGGCGTGCGCAGGTGAGGTGAGGTGCCACATTCTTCGCGTCGTCGGCCATAGGGCTTCAGGACCTGAAAAGATCATTCGACAAGGTGTGATGCGCTCCTGCTCTCCTCCGTCGTCGAAACATCACAGAAGCACGTCTGCTCTTTCATCCTGTTGCCTGTGCCACGTCTCCGTCGCGCCCGCGCACCAAGAATGTAACACCTCACCTCACCTCACTACTCCACAAGCACCGCGTCCCTGTCCGCCACCTTCGCCTCCTCCAGCTCCATCCCCGGCAGCGCCGTCTCGCCCAGGCTCACCTTGCCCTGCAAGTCGTCCAGCACGATGCGCACCGCCAGCGCGACGGGCTCGTTGCGCCCGACCATTTGTGAGAACCCCGCCACGCCTCGGAGGAAGCCCGTGATCAGATCCTGCACCGCACGACAGCCCAGGCGCGCCACAATCACCCCAGGTGCATCTGCGACGAGGAAGCTCGACCGGCGCGAACGCTGCCTGCGCGCGCACCTTGTCCGCAGCCTTGTGCGGCCGCGAGATAAGCTGCACTTGCGTCTCCGTGAGCACGTAGAGCAGGTCGAGCAGGCTGTGCAGCTTCCACGCGTCCATCCCTCCCTCGCGGTCCGCGGCGCGGCGCGCCAGCTCGCGGCCGTCGCCCAGGAGCGTCAGCGCGACGTGCACGGGGTCGGCGCGGGCCTTGGTCTGCGGGAGCGGGGCCCCGAGGATGCCGGCGATGCCGCAGAGGGCCATGCGGCGGCGGAGGACCCGCGTCTGGTTGCACGCGGCCCAGGGGGCGTCAGGGTCGTCGCCGTTGCGGACGCGGGGCTTGAGCGGGAGCGCGCGGACGCACGCGACCACGCACGCGTGCGACGGGCCCTGGCAGACCTCTGCGGGCAGCCGAGGGACAGAGAATGGTGGTGAGCGGCTCGGGATGGTGCGGGCGGCCGACGGGGACGCGTCGCCGGCCGCACATCGGAGCTCGAAGATCGTCGTGCCGTCGCCGGGCACCTACGACTGGGAAGGCTTCCGGCGGGTGCAGAGCTTGCACAGCCGTCGGCGCCGTCGTAAAAGTCAGATACGACATGACGAGGACGAGCCATGAAATCATGGAACCTTTATTCTGCTGCTTTTCGTATTGTTTTTTGTTATTTGTTGCATACCTGCGCACACGCGGTCCGCGACCTCCTGCAGCTCCTTCTCCGTCGCCAGGTGCCCCGCCGCGACCCCGCCGCCGGACCCGCGCCGCTCGTACGCCCGCGGGTCGAACAGCGTGTCTAGCAGCGCGTTCAGCGCCGAGTTGCGCTCCTGGCTAAAGTGCTCGTGATGCGGCGCGCACCGCAGCCGGATCGTCGCGGCGAGCAGCGCGGCCGCGTCGTCCACGGACGGGAACTCGATCCTGTGCGCGGCGGCCGCGACGAAGCGCAGCACGCGCGCCACGTTGTTCAAAGTGCACGTCGGGCCGTCATCGCCACCGGCCTGGGAGCCGAGGATCGTGTCCTCGATGGCGGGCTGGTCCTGCGGGTCGCCGCCGTACGCGTAGCCGAGCGCCTGGAGGATGCGGACGATGCGCCCGGCCGTGGGGGCGGCGTTCGGCGCCGCTGCGCGGCCCTTGTGCGACGTAAGAATCTGCGTGATGGTCTGCAGCGCGCAATCGAAGATAGGAAATGGATATTTGAGGAAGCGGAGGCGGAATCAATCGCAGCACGGCGCGGCGGACGGCAAGGACGGTCAGCGTGCTTGAGTCGCGCGGAGCGAGAGACTGGCACAAGCGTGCCATGGAAACCACGAAACCAGGTCTGCCATGACACGCATTGCGCGCTTGAGCACGCGCGCGCGCACCTTGACGGCGTGCTCGGCGAGCGGCTGCGTGTGCGGCAGCGCGAACGCCGCGGCGTCGAGCAGGACGTCCATCACGGCGCGCGAGCACTTGTTGGCCGTGTGGTAGTGCCGCGCGAGGAATCCCGTCGCGATGGCCTCCTCCGTGAGCGCCGCGTCGCTCACGTCCGCGCAGCCCTCGGGGAGGTGCTTCCGCAGGTCCGCCAGAAGCGCCACGTCAGGCAGAACAGTGGCAATGTCTTTGAGGGCGTTCGACGGCTTCGGGGCGAGCATCGCGGGGTCCACGGGGCTCGGCCGGACGAGGCTGACGTCGCCGACGGTGCTGCGGTACACTGCGGCGGCGCGCTTCTTGCGCTGCGCGATACGCTCCCGGTTCTGCCTCTTGAGCTTGCGCTTGAGCGCCTTCCACTCCCGGTCGGTCTTCTGCGCGCACAATCGAGGATGCGGGGTCACGGGGGCCGGGGCGAGGCGCGGGCGCGAGGTCGGCGTCACCCGCGGCGGAACGGAGGCATCGATTTGTGTGAAACGTGGCGAGTATAACAGGTGCGTTGTGGGCGTGTGTGGCGCGGAGGGCGTCTCTGTGAGGTGCTGCGATGCGCGCGCGAGACGCCCGTGCGTGCAGGCCAGCGCTGCCCGGCCGGGCCAGCCGTGCAGCTGCAAAAGGGAGTTGGCATGAGGCGCACAGACCTTCTTCTCCTTCTCTTCCTGCTGGATTTCCTTCTCGATCGCCTTCGCGGTCTTCTGGCGCTGCTTGTCCTTCTTCTCCATCCTCGCCAGGTAGGTCTCGTACCGCTTGGCCTCCCTGGCCTCCCTGCGCGCCGGAACGACCGCAAACGTGCTGCAGCTCTGAACGCACACTGCGAGCAGTCAGAGCCGCCCGGGCCCCGGCCGGAGCGGCGCAACTCACTTGCTGGGCGTCCCGAGCGGCGTCCCCGCGTCCGTTCCCTGGCTGCACCCGATCAAGTCGTCGAATTCCTTGTCGAAGTCGTCAAGGTCTGGGATGTGCGTTGGCGATGCTGGCGCCGCGGCGGGGGCCTTGCTGGCCTGCTTCTTCCGCGGCGGCTCCTCCTTGACATGACGCCTGCTCGCGGCCCGCGCCCCGGCGGTGCGACGCGGCGCAGGCGCGTGCCGGGAGCCCTGAGCAATCAAGTCATCGAGTGGCTCCGTCATGAGGGTCCCCGGAGGCATCTCGCGCGTATCCTCGATCCGCGCCGCACAGAGTGGTCTGCGTTCGTTCGTTCGGGGCGCGACGCGGCGTGGAGAGGGTCCCGGCGCGTCAAGGCGCGCGACTTTGAGCACAGAGATGAGAGGGGGCCTCGTCGCCGCGCGTGGAGGCCGTCACTGCCGGCGTGCGACGTTCCGGAAGGATGGATGCGTGGGGTATGATGCCGGGACCGCCAAACAGCGTCTGTCGGGCCTCGCGGGCCGGCAGCGGGGAGGAGCGCGCCAAGCATGAAGGCTGGAGCGCGGGCGGGCGATAGCGGACCTGCGGGCGGGGCGTCGATGCTGCGCGCGGCCCTGGCTGCCGAGAAACGCTGTGAGAGGACGTGTCCGCCCGAGAAACTGCGCGTGCGCCCTCGGGCCGCGCGGCAACGTGGCCCAAGAGAGGCTCACGCACACTCGCTACCAAGAATCGAAACTCAGGCTTCTCCGCTACACCTAGCGCACTTCCGGCGATCGCTGTCGAATCTGCGCGCGACGTGTCGCCTGCGGGGGACTTCAGACCAAGGTAGGACCCAGAGAATCTTCCGCAACGCCAGCTTATACTTCACCAGCAGTGAGTCCGGGTCCTACCAACGAGCCTCTTCGGCGCGCGCGGCACGCGACAACGTGGCTGCCGGACCGGCGCGAGGCCTTGCGACCCGAGCTGCTGCATGTTGGCTCTGGTGTCTAGACAGGACTTGGACACATCCACAGTTGGCAATTCTCAACTGTCGTGGCACGCGTGGTCCTGACGTCGCGGCGCCGTGACCGCCGCCGCCCACTGCATCAAGTACCGCCATTCACATACCACGCCCAGCCCCGCCGTCGCCACACCCAAGCGACCCCCACACCCCCCCCCGCCACACCACGCAGCACAGCGCCCCCAGCCCCGGACCCTCACCGCTGCCGGTGCACCGAGTCCCCCGCGGTCCCCGACATCCCCAGGCCCGCCATGTCGTTCGACACCTCGTCCAGGATCTTGTCCAGCGAGCTCGGCGTCCACGTCGACGCCGGCAGCGGCTTCCCCCCCTCCGCCGCCGCCCCCGCCGGCCCCGCCGCAAGCGCCGCCTCCGCCAACCGCCGCTTCACCGACTCGTCCTTCAGCAGCGACGGCTCCCCCGACAGCAGCCGCTTGATCTGCGCCACGTCCCCGTCCTCAACCTTCTTCCCCGGCGACGAGATGATTTGGTACAGCTGGCGCTTGTTCTGCTGCAGGAACGCCTCGGACTCGCCGCCCCCGCGGCCCTGCGGCGACAGGCTCTTCGAGCGGTCCTCGAGCGGCCCGCGGCCCGCGCTGATCGCCTCCTCGCCGCGCGACTCGTGCACCCACTCCTCGAGGAGCTGCCCGCGCGAGTCCTGCGGGAGCAGCGCGGACCCGCTCGAGCCGGGCGTGCCGGTGTGGAGGCGCATCGCGGCGGCGACGTGCCCGGACATGGGGGTGTCGGGCTCCTGGTCCGACTCGCCGTACTTGCGCGACTGCTCGCGCGAGGGCTGCGTGCTCGTGCCCGTGCGCGCGCTCGGCGCCGCGGGGACCACGCCCGGCGACACGGGCGACTGGTGCACCGTCCCGCCGCCGCTGATGCTGCTATTCTGCGCCGTCGCCGCGCCGTCGCCCACCTGCTGCGGCGTGACGAGCATCGCGCCGGGGAGGAACGCCGGCGACACGCCGCGCTCCAGCAGCGCGCGCTCGTAGTCCCGCCGCACGTCGGCCAGCCACGGGTGCTGCAGCGCCTGCGCCGCCGACATGCGCCGGTCCGGCAAAAACGCCAGCATGGGCTCGAGGAAGCCCGCCATCGCGACGGCCTCCTGCTCCTTCATCGAGTACTTCTCCGTGAGCACCTTGTCGAGCGGCCAGGGCCGCAGCCGCTTGATGTGCCGGAACTCCCCCTTGCTGTTGAAAAACTCGCTACTGTACTTGCCGCCGGTGCGCAGGCGGCGCGGCATCTGGCCGAGGAGCTCGACCATGAGCGCGAGGTGGTCCTCGTCGCGGCTGTACTCGGAGCCCGTGCGCGGGTCGAAGAGGAGGTCCCCCGTCGCCAGCTCGAAGACCGTGCACGCCAGCGACCACATGTCGCTCGGGGTGGAGTACTTCGTGCCGAGGATGACCTCGGGGCAGCGGTACTGCCGCGTCTGGATGTCCTGCGAGGGAGCGAGGGGCGTGGGGGGGGGTGTCTCAGTGTGTGCGTCAGGGGGGCGAGTGAAAGAATCAGAGCGGCGAGGCGGCCGCGCGAAGGCGACGTGGATGGCATGAGTCGCGGGCTGCACGGTGGCTGCGGAGCGGCCCGGGTGCGTCGCGGCCGCGTGCGGGCCGTGTGGCACAGCGGAGGGGCGCGACGAAGTGGACCGGTGCTGCGGGGCGTCGCGGCGCGCACCTGCGTGAACTGCTTGAAGGTCCAGCACGCGTTCCCGAAGTCCACGACCGTGCACTGCCAGTCCGCCACGTCCCACGTCTTATACTCCTCCAGCATGTCCCAAATGTCCTCCCCCCACTCCCCCCCCTCCTCCTCCTCCCCCTCCGCCCCCTCCGCCTCCCCCGACGCCCGCGGCGTCCCCATCGGCGACTGGCTCTGCAGCGACTGCTGACTCCCCCCCCCCGCGAGCCGCTTCTTGCTGCTGATCCGACGCTTCAACTTCTTCCGCTGATTCTTCGTCAACTCCCCCCCCGCCAGCTTCTCCTGCATGCCCGACAGCGCCGCCTCGAGGTTGCCGCCCGCCGCCGCGGCCGCGGGCTTCATGCGCGCGAGCGCCTTCCGCGGCTCGAGCGGTCGAACGATGAGAACATTCTCCGGCTTGAAGTCCGTGTGGATGATCTGGCGCTCGCGGTGGAGGTAGTCGAGCGCGACGAGCATCTGGAACGTGAGCTGCTTGACGAGCTTGAGCGGAATGCCCTTGTAGTTGTACTTCTTGATCAGCGACAGCAGGTTGTCGCCCAGCACGTGGAAGACCATGCACACGTGCGTGCCGTTCGGACCCGCGTGCTCGAAGTAGTCGCACAGCCGCGCGCAGTGCCGCCGGTTGTCCGGGTCCCCCACCGCGATCTCCGCCAGCAGCTTGATCTCGTCCCACGCCGCCTCCGTGTAGTGCGAAGCGCTGCAGGGGGTGTTGGAGGGGGGTGTTGGTGTTGGGGGGGTTACGTGTCGTGGGCGGGGGGGGCGGCGCTTGGCGCGCGTGAGTGGGGGCCGCGGCGGGGAGGCCTCGGGGCGCGGCGGTGCGGAGCGGCGCGGCACCGACGACGCGGCGGCGTCGTGCGGTGCTGGTGCGGCGGCGGTGCGCGGGCGGGGCGGGGCGCGGGGCGCGGACCTCTTCTGGATCTTGAGGGCGCACTTGTGGTGCGTGTCGTGGTCGAGGACGAGCCACACAGTGGAAAAGTGCCCCCAGCCCAGTTTCCCTAGGACCTCGTACCGGCCGTTCTTGAACCTGTCGCCAATGGTGACGGGGTGGTACCCGCCCTTCTTGTAGCCCTCCTTGCCCTCGTTCTCGTCGTCGCTGTAGTCATCGTCGCTGTGCGGGTCCTTGGGCGGTGGCTTCTGCAAAGCACCAGCGCAGGAGCGGTTGCGTTCGTCGTGGTCCGGAGCGGCGGGCCCGGCGCAGGCGCGGCGCAGCGGCCGCGCGCGCGGCTTCCGTGGGAGCGGTGGCCGCGCTTCAGGGGCCGGCGGGCGCGTGAGGGTCGCCTCGCAGCGCGGCGCGCCGCCTGGGGTGCGTTGGCGCGGAGGGCGGGCCAGCGCGCGACGACGCGCGGCCCCGGCGCCGGGAGGGCCGGCATTGCGTGTGGGGGGCAGGAACTGGAGATCGTGGCCGGGGTGGGCCGTGTTGCAGGGGCGCAATGTAGCGCGTCGCGGCGGGGGCGCGCGGAACGGTGGTGGGCTAGAGAGACTGATGATGGGGTGTGGCGGCGCGTTGGTGCGAAGGTGCCGCGCGCCGGGCCGTGGGCGGGATGTCAAGCTCGAGGGCTGCGCGGCGACGGCGCGCGCGCGGCATTTGAAGCCCGGAGTGCGCGGAGAGCGCCTAGGCCTAGTGCATCGGAAAGCGCGCGCCGGGGGCTTGATCGGGGACGCGCGGCCTCGGCGCTCGCTGGGGTCGCGGGAACAAACCTGCTGCGCCTTCTTGACTTCCTGCTTGGACCGCTTCTTGACTACCTTGGCGCCCTTGGGCAGGCCCTTCCTCGGGGCTGCTGCGGGGTTCCCTGGCAGCGGCATCCCGATCCTGACGATGATGCGCGGCCGCGAACCCGTCCGTTTACCTCGCTTCCCAGTGGAATATGAAGCACGGACGGACTCCCTGGGCCTCGGCCCTGCAGGAAGCGCGAGTCGGGACGCTCGGTGAGCGACACAGCCGCGCGCGCGGCCGCTGCGGCACCCCTGACCCAACGCACGCGGAGACCCAAAACCAGAGACCGCCGTCGGATAGCTCCCGCGGCACTCGCGGCGGTCCCCGGGCGCCGCTGCGGCGCCCAAGACCCTGCTCCTCCACCACCACGTCGCATCGTCCCCAGCCGCCCGCGCGGCCCACATTCCCGCGCACCAATCTGGGGCCCCTCCCACGATCCCGCCTATCCCGTCGCAGCGCCGCGAGAACCCCCGCACGGGCCCCTCCCCGCCTCGTAGCTGCACGCACCGCGCTGCCCGAACCTCCCTCCCCCGCAGCGCCCGCGCGCCGCGCACCGCGCGCAATCGCCGCCCCCTGCGCGTTCTACATGGTGCGCGAGCCCGCGGGGCGCGCGCGGGCGCCGCTGCGGCGCGGCAGCGGGTCGCGGGGGCACTGGGCGCACCTGGAGTTACCCAGGAGCCTTGGACGGCAAGCGTGGTGGTTCCCGCGCGGCCGCTTTCGCGACACGACCCGCCCGTAGATGCCAGCCAGCCCTGGCTCCTCCGCGCCGCCGGGGCCGCGGTGCCGCGCGCGTGACGTGACCCGCGCGGTGGGCAAGCGAGCGCTGCGTCTCCCGCGTCTGGCGCGACGGTGTCCGCGCGCCCGAGCGTGCGCAGCGATCCCGGCTGCCGGAAATTAATCGTGGCCGCTCGCGGCGCTCGCGCGCCTCGAAGGCCGCCCGCGACGCTGCACGACGGGCACGTGGCGAGACACCCCACTCCACCACCCCCTGCGCGCCCGCGCGTGGCCGCGCGACCGCGCGCGCCGCCCGCAGTACGCCGAGGGCGAGCGCCTCGAGTTCTCCCGCGAGTCGTTCCGACCGCCCTGCGCCCCGCGACGTGACGCAACAACTTGCGCAACACAGCACGTGCGTGACGAGGCCGCGGGCGAGGCTGCTGCGAGGACCGCGCGCCAGGATCGCTCGCTGTACTCGCCAGGTGCGGGCGGCCCCGGGGCCGCGTCGGCCCGCCGCACGGCGCCACCGCGCCCCCCTCTGAAGTGATCAGAGTCACACACTTTGCGGAAGCACGGCGCATCGCGGCGCAGCATGCGCCGCTCGTGGCGCTCGCCGGGGAGAATCACTCGTTCTCCGTGCGAGACGGCTATTTTCATTGCTGTGGGGGCCGCAATGCCGCACCAGGCCCCTCCTTTCTGAACCTTGCCCTACCCGGCTCGCTTCGACACTCCCCCCCCGGTGTTCCGCCGCGACGCGCCGCAACCCCGCACGATTGATCCGCAGGGGCGCCCTCGCTGGCGTAATCGAGCGGCGTCGCACCCGAGCCGCGCCGGGACGGGGCGTCCTTTCACGCCTGAACACCTTGCGCGTTCCGCCGCGCGGAGCGCGTGACACCGGCGCGCCGCGACCGAGCGACCGAGGTCTCCGCGAGACTAAGCCATCTGCTGCTGCGGACGAGGCAATCCGCGCGCCGCCAGGGCGCCGTGACCGTCGCGAGGTCCACCCTGCTCCCGGCACGTCGAGGGGCCGCCAGTCCCCCCGCAGGCGGACGCGCGGTGCGTCCCGCGCCCCCCGCACGCATGGCGACTCGTCTCGCGCCGTCCCGCCGCCGCAGACCTGCACACCCCCCGCCCTGTCAGGAAAGCGGCCTAGAGTGGCTCCTAAGTGGCCCTCGGCACGCCAACGGGCCGCGCCGCGAACTCGCTGCGGCTCCGGATCCCCGCAGCGGCATCGGCGCACGGTCTCGGCCGCTGCAGCGCACGCGCGTGCCGCACGTGGCCCGCACCCCGCGCAGCAGCGCATTCGCGGTCTCATCATCTCCAGTTTCTAGGCCCCCGCGCGCCGCGCCTGCGCGCTCCCGGAGCCCGTCCGCTCCGCGCACGATCCGTCTCGTTCCCGCCGAGCCCGCAGGTGACGACGACTCCCACCAAGTCCTTGGGTGGGACGGTGCGGAGGCCCCAGGTGGTGGTCAGGCCCAGCGCTCACGCCATGGCGAGGCCGAAGCGGCACTCCGTCCCGCCGAACGCCGAAGGCGAGACATCCGGCGTCATGGTCCGTTGCCCCGCCCGCCGCCGCACGCCACGCCCTCCCCGCCCGCCACCGTCTCTCTGCGCTCCACACCATCCCGACCCCCGCTCACGCACGCGAGCGCCCCGGCACCCGACGCAGGGCTTCTCGTACCTTCCCGTCGCCACCCCGGTGCCGTTCGGGACCTCGCACCACTCCGGAACGCTCCGCACGGCCGCCTCGGCCATGCCCGGCCCCGCCAAGCTGCGCACCGCTCAGCCGCCGGCCGGCGCCCGGCACGGCATCTCCGGCCGCTCGCTCCCGACCAACAAGGCCGCGCCGGTCCCGGCGGCCGCGACCGGCCTCCGCGGGCCTAAGCCCCCGAACGCCGAACCGAAGAAAAACTCTGAGCCTGTGGAAACGATCGCCGGTTTCAATTACCACGAGGCCGGGGACTCGGGGCACTCGGAGGGCAAGCCGGCTGCGGCGCGCCCGCGGCTGGACCGCAAGTCCGGCGGGCTCGCGAAGCTGATGGGCAAGCCGGACTCGTCACACGGCCCCGGGGGGGTGTTGGCGGAGGACGCGGCGTCGAGCGCGACGGACGCGACGACCACGAACGGGTCCGCGAAGGCCCCGAAGCCCGCGCGCGCGCCGAAGGACGCCCCGGCGTCGAGCACGACGACGACGCCGGTCCAGCCACTGGGGGCGGACTCCACGGCAGTCCCCCCGGGGCGTGTCTCGGGCCTCGTGCCGCACGACCCGGCGTACGAGGGCCACGAGGAGCTCCTCCCGTTCGCGGAGGCGGACCCGGACCGCCCGCGCATGCACGTGCAGTCCGTTTCGGGCTGGATCAACGACCCAAACGGCCCGATCTTTTTCGACGGACGGTATCACGTGTTCTACCAGCTCGTGCTCGGCCAGACGAAGTGGGACTTCGGGATCGTGTGGGGCCACGCCGTGTCCGACGACCTCGTCCGTTGGAAGCACCTGGAGCCCGGAATCGCGCCCGGCACGCCGTTCGACCGCAGCGGGTGCTTCTCCGGGTGCTGCGCGGTGGAGGACGGCCGGCCGCTCATGATGTACACGGGCGTGCGGCTGAAGAACGGCATGTCGCCCGCGGGCCCGCCCGTCGCCACCGTGATCGACCCGCGTGTGTACGACGATCATGGGGACTACGAGGACCACGGGCTGCCGGGGCAGCCGTTCATCGAGGCGCAGTGCATCGCCTGGGGCGACGAGAGCGACCCGGACCTCCGGTGCGGCCCGCCCGAGCACCGCGCGGCCTCCCCCGCGCCGCTTTCGCCGCGTCGTCGCCGGCGCTGTCGTTCGCGCTTCGCGCGCACGCAGTGCCCTTGCGAGCTCGCGCCGAGCAGCCTGCGCGAAGCACGCGCCGCCGCGGCACCGCGTTCTTGCCGCGGGCCCGCAACGGCCTTCCGCGCTCACGTGTTTGTTTCGCAGAAAGTGGGTAAAGGTCGAGGAGCCCATCATTCGCGCGCCGCCGGCGGATCTCAAGCTCGTGGGGTGGCGGGACCCCTACATCGTGCAGCCGCCCAGCTCGGGCACGCCCGCGGCGCGCCTGATGCACCGCGCCGAGCCGAAGCGCCGTCACATGATGCTGATCGGCGCTGGCATCGCCGGGGAGGGCGGCACGGTGCTCGTGTACCGCTCGAACCACATGTCGCGCGGGTGGGAGTACGAGGGCGAGCTGTGCCGCGGCACGCTCGAGCACGGTGCGATGTGGGAGTGTCCCCTGCTGGTGCCGCTGCCGCCACGCAAGCCCGCGCACGGGCGGCCGTTCGGGATGGCGAGCGCGATGAACCGGAGGACGAGCTCGTTCGTGTCGCTGCGCGGCAACCCGCCGGGGATCGGCGGCGGCGCGGGTGCGTTCCCTCGAGCCATCCGCCACGCCGCACCGCGTGGCTGCATCGAACGAAATGCTGTGTTCTGAGGAGGCGCAGAGTATCCTATGACTGTCCCGCGCTGCTGCCGGCTCCGGCATTTCGCCGGCCTGGTATCCAACCCCCCCCGCAGCTCTCAGGGACTGGCTCGTTCCTTGCGCGACCTGCAGTGACCGAGACCGAGGACGAGGACGCCCCCGGCGGCTTCGCGTACGGCACGTCTATCCAGAGCTCCTACCGCGAGAGCAGCTACATCGCCGACGGCATCCCCCTGCCCAGCGACTCGAACCCCGCGGGCCGCGACGCCGACGCCGGCAACACCGACCACGAGGGCTTCGCGTACGGCACCTCCGTCGCCTCCACCGCCGCGGGCGGCGCGAGCCTCATGGCCTCGTCGCACCTCGCCGGGCGGCCCGCGGAACTCCCCCCGGGGGCTCAGGCGCAGACGTGGCTCCTTTGCATCTCGCCGGACGCTCCGACGAACCCCGTGCTGTACTGGACGGGCCACTGCGTGGAGGGCAAGTTCCTCCTCGAGGACGCGCAGGGCCCCTACCGGCTCGACAACGGCGACATCCTGTACGCGCCCAACCACTTCGTAGACAAGCACGGCCGCCACCTGCTGTGGGGGTGGCTCCAGGAGCGCCGCAACGCCGACGGCACGGGCTACGCCGGCTGCCTGACTGTCCCGCGGCTCCTGACGGCTACGCCGGACGGGAGGCTCTTCCAGGAGCCCGTGCCGGAGGTGGCGCGGCTGCGTACGGGGCGGCCGTGGCGGATCAACCTGACGACGCTGGCGCCGACGGACCCGATCAAGATCACCGACGTCAAGGGCCGCATGATCGACCTCGAGCTCTTCTTGCGGCGCGGCGAGTCGGAGGCGATCGGCGTCGTTCTGCACCCCGCGTCCCCCGAGGCCGGGGACGACGCGTGCGACGCGGTGCTGCTGTACCACTGGGAGCGCCAGACGCTCGAGGTCGTGTGGGCGAAGCCGCAGGCGTGGGGCAACCGCGGCGCCGGGCTCGAGGGCGCGCCGGAGCACCGCGTGGGGGGGCGTATTGAGGTCGGAGACACCCCCGACGACCTCACGCTGCGCGTGCTGATCGACCACTCCTGCGTCGAGGTCTTCACGTCCACGGGCGAGGTCCTCTCCACCCGCGTGTACCGCGGGAAGCCCCCCGCGGACGCTCCCGCCAAGACGCTGCCCTGCGGCATCGAGCTGGTGTCGTACGGGGGCGCCGCGACGATCGAGCGCGCGGTGGCGTTCGAGATGAGCTCGATCTGGGAGCCCGGCGCGTCCGGCGCGGAGCCGCCGCGGTGGAGCCAGGACGTGCCGCCCACGCCGACGTCCACGCCGCTGGACAAGGGCATGTTCTCGCGCCAGTCGCGGACCCGCGCGGACAGCGCCGGCGCGGATGAAGTGCTCGGCGATATGGATATGTGAGCGGCGGGGCTGGGGGAGGAGGGCCCGCTGGGAGCGCCTGCGCGCCCTCTGCAGAGCGCACGCGACGCGGGGGCACCGACGCGGCTGCGGGACGTGCAAGTCGATACTCGAGACGCGTGAGAACGATGATAACTCGACTGTGTGACGCGGATTCTTTGCGCAGCGCGCGGGTGGTCAATTACTTTACATGATCGGATTACTTGACCCTTAGAACTCGTGCCGGGGGGGGGATGAGGCATCGTCGTTTTAGAACCGTCGCCCGCCCCGGCCGGCCAGTCGCCGCGCACGCTCCACGCGTGCATCTCACCGGGCCGGCGCCCACCAATCGCTTCGCTGGCTGGAAGGTCGCGTGGGTGGTGTGCCGCCGCAGAGCGATGATGTCCTGCGAATCAAGTCTCCCGCGAACACTGCTGGTTGCGGTCTCAGAGGTCTCGTGCTTCGGTGGCAATGACTGCCACGTGCCCCGCTCTCTCAAGAGGGGGGGGTCCCGCTGGCTCGGCAGGCGCTACACGTTGCGGCTCCCTTGCATGCTTGCAAGCACTGTCGCCCAGGAAACCCACGCCAGACCCCAAAAGCCACTCTCTCGGGGGTGCATCTTGCGTGGAGGATACCGCCACTTGGCGTTTGGGGCCGTGCGTGGGTCCGCTGGGCGACAGTGTTGGCAACACGTGTGCGTTGCTGTGCGCTTTCAGGCCCACGTTGACATCGGGGGGGCTGGTTTGATGAGGACACCCTAGTGCGATCCGCACTGCTGCCTGCGGTCCAGGTGCTGGGTTAAGTGTGCACGGCCCCGCCTCGCAGGACGTGAGTGCAGGTCACTTCGGTCAATTCCACGTGGCATCAACAGTTCGGTGCCTATGTTGATGCCACATGGACTGGACTGAAGTGAACTGCGCTCAGAACCCGCGAGGCGGGACCGTGCGCACCGGGATCAGCACCTGGACGGCACCCACCAGAGTGGACACATGGGCATGCACAGGCCGGCGCCGGACACTTCCGATGTTCCGCAGCTCGACAGGAGCCGCGCCAAGTTGTCGACGCACGCGCGGAGCGTCGCGTCGCCGGTCGAGCCCTCGAGTCGAGCGCCTGCGGATACCTCCATCAACTCAATCCATGACAACGTGCGCCCTCCCGCCTCGGTGGAACTGCAGGTACAGCCGAGGGGCTCCCGTGGACGTACGCAGCGGCGCGCGCCCGCGCTGCGCCCGTTCCCGGGCCCCAGGTTCGATGAGCGGGCCTTCAACACCAACCAACCTCGACACTTCCAGACTCAGTTTCCCGATGTACGATCCCAATCGACCGTCGAGCACGTTCCTCGTCATGTGAGACGCGCGCCCGGCGCGCCACGTCCGGCGATGACGCCCGCACCGCGCCCCTAGCGACCCGAGGGCCTGACAGCTGCACGGACCCTAGGGCGGACCGAACGCACCCCACCGCGGCGCTTGCCTCGCTCTTCGGCGCGCGATGCCATCGTGGCGACTCACACATCCTGTGCGCGGACACGTGGACGTCACGTTGCGTCTGTGCGCGTTATCGCGGGAAACCTTCCATCCTAGCACAGCCTCGAGGTCTACGAATTAGGCAACAGAGTGGCCGTCGCGCTGCGGGGCCATGGCGCTGAGCTGAGCGCTGGACGTCGACTCTCACTTCTAGGCCCAGGAAAGCAGCGCTCGGACTCTTTGCGCGGCGCGCGCGCAGCATGAAGAGCGGCACGGCGCCTGGGGGCCGCAGGGCGGCCACTCCGCCGCTGTACCCCGACCGCCCGGACAGCACGACGCCCGCGCTGTCCGACGAGCTCGCGATGGCGAACAGCGCGTCGTCGCACCCGGTCATGTCGCGCGACGACAGCGGAGTGCTCGGCAACGGCGGCAGTGACGCGGCCCCCGCGAGCATGCACCGCGTGGGCAGCGTGGCGAGCCAGGGCGGCCACAGCAGGAACAACTCGCGGGCGTTCCGGTCCTCGAAGGGCGGGCACGCGCGGTCCTTCTCGACGGAGCTCCTGCTGCGCGGGAAGCAGGCGGGGACGCTGGGCGTGCCCCGGCAGTCCGGGGACGTGCACGAGCGGGTCCGCGCGCACTTCCTGGGCGTCGGGGCGACGAAGCCGATCCACAGCGTGCTCATCGCGAACAACGGGAACGCCGCTGTCAAGTTCACGCGCTCGCTGCGCAGCTGGGCACAGGTGTGCGCTGAGAACCACCCTGGCCCGATCGCCGCGTGCACGCTGCGTCCCTCGACGTCCCGCGGCGCTCCGGCGACAGAGTGTGCACTCCTCTGCGCGTTCGGATGACGAACCGAATCACGCAGCCGGGCGCGGTGCTCGCAACGCGCCATGGGCGCGTTGTAGTCCCCTCTGCGCGATCTTGCGCCCTGGATGCTGCCGGTTTCGATGTTTCTCGGAGCCGTGCGGGTCCTCGGTGAACTCACACGCCCTCCCCGGTGCGCCGCGTCGCAGAGCGTGCTCGGTGACGAGCGGGCGATCACGGTGGTGGCCATGGCGTCTCCCGAAGACATCCGCATTGGCGCGGAACACATCCGGATGGCGGACCAGATCGTCGAGGTGCCCGGAGGCACGAACAACAACAACTACGCCAACGTGCCGCTCATCATGCGCATCGCCGAACAGACCCAGGTGCAGAGGCCCTCCGCGCAACACTCCCTGTTCGCGCACACCGACGCGACGCACCGCAACCAATGCCCGAAATCTCCGCATCTGCGCCCTCGGCGAACATCAGCGCCGTGCCCTGCGGCCCCGCCGATCAACCACACCCGATCAGCCCCACGGGAACCACGAAACCCTAATTGTCGACGCCTGGTCCGCGCTATCGCAGGTCGACGCCGTCTGGCCCGGCTGGGGCCACGCCTCCGAGGTCCCCGACCTCCCCGCGGGCATCGCGGAGCTCGACGGCGACGTCCGCTTCCTCGGCCCCCCCGCGGGCCCCATGGCGGCCCTCGGCGACAAGGTCGGCTCCACGATCCTCGCCCAGGCGGCCGGGGTGCCGACGATCCCCTGGTCCGGCACGGGCGTCGTGGTGGACTTCGAGGCGTGCGGCGGCAGCATCCCCGCGGACGTCTACCGCACCGCGTGCGTGGCGTCCCTCGAGGAAGCCCTCGCGTCGTGCAACAGAATCGGATACCCCGTGATGCTGAAGGCGTCGTGGGGCGGGGGCGGGAAGGGCATCCGGAAGGTCGCGTCGGACGAGGAGACGAAGAGCGTGTTCAAGCAGGTCCAGGGCGAGGTCCCGGGGTCGCCGATCTTCACGATGAAGCTAGCGCCGCAGAGTCGGCACCTCGAGGTGCAGCTGCTGTGCGACAAGTACGGCAACGTGGTGTCGCTGTACTCGCGCGACTGCTCCGTGCAGCGCCGGCACCAGAAGATCGTCGAGGAGGGGCCCGTCGTCGCGGCGCCCGCGCACGTGCTGCGTCACATGGAGCGCTCGGCGCGGGCCCTGGCGCGCACGGTCGGGTACGTGGGGGCGGCGACCGTGGAGTACCTCTACTCGCTCGACACGGGCGAGTACTACTTCCTCGAACTCAACCCGCGGCTCCAGGTCGAGCATCCGGTGTCGGAGATGATCACCGGCGTCAACCTGCCGGTGGCGCAGCTGATGATTGCCGCGGGGGTGCCGCTGCACCGCATCCCGGACATCCGGCGGCTGTTCCTCGCCGACCCTGCGGGCAAGGTGCGCTCTCTCGCACCGCCCGCTCGCCACCGCTCCCCGTGCACCACCCTCACAGGAGGAGGAGGACTCTTGCGACACCCTCACCAGATCCCCGCGTGGGCCGTTCCGCCGCGCAGGACGCCATCGACTTCGAGACGTCGCCGCAGCGGCCGCCCCAGGGCCACGTCGTCGCCGTGCGCGTCACGTGCGAGGACGCGGAGGACGGCTTCAAGCCCACATGCGGCGCCATCAACGAGTTGCAGTTCCGGAGCACCCCGGACGTGTGGGGGTACTTCTGCGTCAAGGCCGGCGGCGGCGTGCACGAGTTCTCCGACAGCCAGTTCGGGCACCTGTTTGCGCGCGGCGCCACGCGCGGAGACGCGATCAAGTCGATGGTGTATGCACTGCGCGAGATTGACATTCGCGGGGAGATCCGGACGATCGTGAGCTACGTACGGGACATGATCCAGACGGAGGACTTCATCGCGAACAACATCCACACGGTGCGCGCGCGAACGAGAGCTCCCCGCGCATGGAACCACGCTGCCTCGCATCCCGGGGGTGTTTTGATGTCGGACCGCCGTGATCCCGCGTGATTTTTGGTGGAAGACGGAGCGCTGCGGATGCGCGTCCGTCGCGTGTTGACGCATGGTTGTCCGACCGGTTCCTGCTCTTGCTGCGCGTTGCGATCATCGACTCCGAGGCGCGCTGCACCAGTGGCGGCGTGCATCCTCTTCCCGCACCACCAGGAGCTGGAACTCCGTCTCGTCAACTTCCATGGGCTCGACCAGCTCGTCCGGCAGCACACCGCGCCCTGGATGAGCTGGTCGAGCCGCGGGAGGCTGATGAGACGGGTGCCAGCTACTGGAGGTGTGGGCATCAGGAGGCTCGCCGCCACTGGTGCAGCGCGCTCGGGGGTAGCACGCGCGGTTCAAGGGCCGCCACGGGCCCTGGCCCGCCCAGCCGGCCAGCTACGCGGCCCCCCAGGGTCTCCACCACCCCTTGCGGCCCGCCACTGACAGCAGCGTTCGTCTCCGACGCGACTGCTCACGGCGCAGCACCCTGTGCCACCGTGCAGGGCTGGCTCGACGCGCGCATCGCGGCCCAGGTCAAGGACGCGCGCGTCCCGTGGCACATTGCGGTGGTGTGCGGCGCCGTGCAGCGCGCCCTCGCGCGCATCGCCTCGGTGTCCGGCGACTTCTACAGCGCGCTGGAGCGCGGGCGGCAGGTGTCGCTGCCGTCGTCGCTCACGGAGTTCCACGAGGAGTTCGTCATCGACGGCGTCAAGTACACGCCGACCATCACGCGGCGCGGCCCGGCGTACTTCCGCGTGCACCTCGGGCCGAACTCGTACGCCGACGCCGTCGCGCGGCGCCTCGGTGACGGCGGGTACCTCGTGCAGGTCGACGGCGGGTCGCACGTCGTGCAGCACGAGGGAGAGACTCCCACGGGGTCGCGCTACCGGATCAACGGCGTCGGGTGTCTGCTGGAGCAGGACGCGGACCCGTCGCGGATCATCGCGCTGTCGCCCGGGAAGCTCATGCGGCTGCTCGTCGAGGACGGCGCGCACGTCGACGCCGACCAGCCCTTCGCCGAGGTACGACGCAGCAACAACAACACACCCCCTCCTGCCTGCGAGCGCCTGTCTCGTCGACCACACGCAATGCAAGAGACCGATGATCGCCAGTTTTCTGCCGCGACACACTTGTTTCCGACGCTGACGGCGCCCTGGGAGCGCGTTTCGACAGAACATTGCATTGCTACTATCGAGCACGCATATCCTCTCCGTCGCAACGTGTTCTTGAGACTCGAATAGCTGATCTGGACCCTCTTCCGGGCTACGTGCAGGTCGAGGTGATGAAGATGCTCATGACGCTGCACGCGCCACTGGCGGGCACCATCCGCGTGCGCATGCCGGAGGGCTCCGTGCTCTCCGCGGGCGACCTCATCGCGTCGCTCGACCTCGACGACCCCTCCGCGGTCCAGAAGGCGCAGGCCTTCGCCGGGTCCTTCCCCGAGCTCGGACCCCCCACCGTCTGGGAGTATAACATCTGTCAGGTCTTCCAACGCGCGCTAGAGGACGCCCGAATGATCCTCGCGGGGTACGACGCGTCGTCCGACGAGACCCTCCAGGTCCTCGAAGAGTGCCTCGAGGACCCCTACCTCCCCCTCGAGCAGTTCGCGGCCGCGCTCAGCACCGTCGAGGGCCGCCTCCCCGGTGACCTCGTCATCGCGCTGCGCGCCGCGCTCGACCTCCACGCAGCCGAGCTCGACCGCGCCGCGCAGGCCGCCGACGCCGCGGCCGCCCGCCCGCTCCCCGTGGCGCTCCCGCACTTCCCAAGCCACCACGTCGAGTCGCTGCTGCTGGGGGCGCTGCAAGAGTGCGATCTGGGCGAGCGGCGCGCGCTGCGGGGGCACCTCGAGGAGCTCCTGTCGCTGTGCGAGGCGTACCGCGGCGGGGTCGCGGGGTACCGCCGCGGGATCATGGCGCAGCTGCTGGAGGAGTTCTTGAGGGTGGAGGAGATGTTCCAACCCCCACCGGGGTCTCAGAGCCGCAGCGTCGCGGTCCACGACGTCGTCGACGAGCTCCGCGTCCACTTCGCCGGGAACCTCGAGGCCGTCCTGCAGGTCTGCCTCTCGCACCGGTCCCTCGAGAACAAGTGCAGGCTCATCCTCCGGCTGCTGTCTGCCGCGGTCGTGCACGAGTCGGCGCACTTCCGGCCCGTCCTGCGCCGCCTCGCGCGCCTCCAGGGCGCCCAGGACGTCAGTCAGCGCGCCGAGCAGATCCTCGAACACTCCCTCATGTCTGAATTGCGCGCGTTTGTCTATCGGCACCTCGTGGCGTCCGCCGCGGCGTCCGCGACGCCCACGGGCACGCGCGGGTCGCTTGCGGAGGTCGGGAGTCCGCGCGAGTCGCTTACGGGCGCCGCCGGGCTCAGTCTCTCGCCGAAAGCGGCCCGCAAGAGCGGAGCAGGTGTTCTCGGGACCACCCCCGACGGTCGGCCGTCGCCCATCCTGCGCAAGGTGACGCTGGGCGAGGGGCTCACTGCGGGGCTGCCGGGGCCGCGCACGAGCTCGATGCCCCCGCGGGGCGCCACGCGGAGCGCGTTCGAGTCGGACACGGATGCCGACGAGTCGGGCTGGGGACTGACCGAGCTGGTGTCCGCGCAGGCGGCCGTGGAGGACGCACTGGCGTCGTTCTTCGACGACGCGCGGCTGCAGGAGGTCGCGGTCGCGACGTACATCCGGCGCGTGTACCACACGTTCCTGACGTCGGGTCCCGAGGTGGTTTCGATGCGGGGCATGACGACGAGCATCTGGACGCACACCTCCGTCGCGTCGCAGTCCACGCGGCTCGAGCGCGAGCACATCGGCGTCATGGTGCTCATGCCGCGTCTGCGCGACCTCGCCACCGCGCTCGAGAACGTCCGTGACGCGGTGACGGCCGCGGGGCTCCAGCGGCCGGCCGCGCAGGCAAACCCGCTGACGGTGCACTTCGTGCTGCTGAGCCACGACGACGACGCGCTCGCGCTCGACGAGAAGACCTCCGCGCTCGCCGAGCCCGTGCCGAAGGTCAACGGCTCCGCGCGCGGTATCGGGGAGTCCTTCGACCGTGCCATGTATGGTACCGACCCGCTGCTGGTGCGCCGCGCGGTGGCTGCGGCGGTCGCGGGCGCCTCGAAGAGCCTGTATGAGGTGAACGCGGGGCTCGTGGGGTTCCTGGCGATGTGCGCGCGTGGCACCCCGCTGCGGTGCACGTTTGTGCGCAACGGCGACGGGCAGGGGGCGTACACGCGGGACCGCGCGCTGTCGCCGCTGTCCCCGCCGATCGCGATCGCCCTCGAGGTCGAGAAGCTCCGGTCCTTCCCAGGTACGCGCCCCCGCATCTCCCGAAACGCGAACGACCTTTCCACATATTTTCACAACAACCCCGGAAACCCCGCGCCCCGCACACCGCCCTCGCTGCCCCTCGGCCACCGACCAGCCATGCTTGTTCCTCTTCTTTCTGCCGCAGGGGGGGTGTCGTACCGCGCGTCGCGCAACCTGCAGATCCACCTGTACAGTTGTGCGGAGCGCGCCGACGCCCGCTCGAACCCGCTGTGCCGCGTTTTCGCGCGCGCCCCCGTCCGCGCGCTCCCGCAAGACGCGCTGCACGGCTCTGGCGCCCACGCCGCGGCCGCGACGGTCATGGCGTTGGAAGATACGTTCCGCATGTGCTTGGACGAGCTCGCCTCGGGACGTTTCGTGGCCGGGGACCGGACGGCGCGGCCGGACTGGTCGCACATCTTCCTCTCGGTGCTGCCGCCGCTGTCGTTCAGCGGCGACGCGCGCAGGGACGACCCTGTGGTGTGCAGAAACCTGCAGGCTGCGGCGGCAGTCCTGGTCAGCAAGAACGGGCCTGCGCTGCGGGCCGCGGCGCTCGCGACGCTCGAAGTGCGGTTCCGCATGCACGGAAAAGGAGGGTCGTGGCGGGTGGTGATCCAGCTGCCAACGGTGCGTCCCCCCTGCGCAACATCGATCCTAACACTCCACACGCGTTCGCCACACGCCGCTCCCCTCTTCCACGAACTATCGAGCAGCTCTACCCTGATATGTGCAACAACCACCCAGCCAGACTTCCGACCACCCATTAACACCCCCGAATAACCCCCCCCCCCTCTGATGCAGGGCCACGAGAGCGGCGAGGAGCACGTCGACGTGTACCGCGAGGCCGTCGACGAGGCCACGGGCGGGCTCGTGTACCGCTCGGTGTCCCCGGGCGACCCGGGCCCCCTGCACAACCGCCCCGTGCTCGAGCCGTACGACAAACTCGACCGGATGACGTACAAGCGGATGGCGGCGCGCCGATTCGCTACGACGTACGTCTACGACTTCCCCGCGGTGCTCTCCGGCGCGCTGCGCGAGGCGTGGGCGCGGTCGTCCTCCGGCGGTGCGCCCGCGGGGCGCCTGCTGACGGCCAAGGAGCTGACGCTCGCGCCGGGGGTGTCGAGCTACCGCGGGGAGGTGCCGATGGAGGAGGTGGACCGCCCGGGCGGGGAGAACACCGTGGGGATGGTCGCGTGGATGATGGAGCTCAAGACGCCAGGTGCGACACCCGCGACGCCGACGAATATGACCGAAAGTTGCACCATGTGTCTGGTTTCCTCGATTCCGCTGCACTGCATCGGTCGCTGTTCCCTCGCTCTCCTCCGCCCGCGTCGAGCCGCGTCGCTTGATCCCATCGCTCCTGACTTCCGAGCGCTGCAGAGTACCCGTCGGGGCGCAACCTGGTTGTCATCGCGAACGACATCACCTACCAGTCCGGCGCGTTCGGCCCCGCGGAGGACGCCGTCTTCAAGGGCGCGGTCAACCACGCCCTCGCGCACGGCGTGCCCGTCCTCTACGTCGCCGCCAACGCCGGCGCCCGCGTCGGCCTCGCCGCGGAGGTGCGGGAGAAGCTCTGCGTGCAGTGGGTGAACGACGACGACCCGACGCGGGGGTTCCAGTACCTCTACCTGTCCGACGAGGACTACCGCGCGCTCGAGAAGGACGGAGAGTCGTCTGTGCGGGCCGTGCGCGTCGACGCGCCCGACGGCGGTCCGCCGCGGTGGCGCATCGATTCGGTCATCGGGCGCGAGGACGGGCTCGGGGTGGAGTGCCTGAGCGGGTCCGGCGCGATCGCGGGGACGTTCTCCGGGGCGTGGGAGAACGGGGTGACGTTCACGCTGGTGTCGGGGCGCACGGTCGGCATTGGCGCGTACCTGGCGCGCCTGGGGCGGCGGTGCATCCAGCGCGCGGACCAGCCCGTGATCCTGACGGGGCACGCGGCGCTGAACAAGCTGCTCCAGCGGGAGGTCTACGCGAGCAACCTCCAGCTTGGCGGGCCGAAGGTTCGTCCCCTCGGACAGCACCCTGTCCGCGCACCAACTCGCAACGAAGGGCCAGCTGCGGCCCGATGCTTCCACGCGTACGAAGCACCACAGACGCTTGTGCTTCCGCAGCGAGCCTCCCTTGAGCAGCGCTCTCACGAGGTGCCTTGCTTTGCAATCTAACAGTTTTCGCCTCGCCAACGCGGTTGGATTGCGCCCTCGACCGCCTCCTCGCACCAACGCGGACCCGCACCTGCCTGCCTCCCGTCCCTCGCAGGTCATGGGCGCGAACGGTGTGTCGAACCTAGTCGTGGCCGACGATTTCCACGGATGTCTTTCTTTCTTGACTTGGCTTTCCTTCGTCCCAGCAGTCAAGGGCGGCCCGCTCCCGATCACCTCCGGCCCCAACGCGGACCCCATTTCACGCCCCGTCGCGTACCGCCCCGACAGCTCCCGCGGCGAGAAGCCCGACCCGCGCGCGTGCATCGCCGGCGCTCCCGTTATCAGCGCGCTCTCCGCCGAGCCCGACGCCGACGCCGACGACTGGAAGGGCGGCATCTTCGACCGCGGATCGTGGGTCGAGTACCACGCCGGCTGGGCCGGCACCGTCGTCACGGGGCGCGCCCGCCTCGGCGGCGTTCCCGTCGGCGTCATTGCCGTCGAGACCACGTCCGTTGAGCGGCGAGTGCCGGCGGACCCGGGCGTCCCGGAGAGCGCTGAGGTCGTGGCGCAGCAGGCCGGGCAGGTCTGGTACCCGGACAGCGCGGAGAAGACGGCCCACGCGCTGCAGGAGTTCAAGGGAGAGGGTCTTCCGGTTTTCGTGCTGGCCAACTGGCGGGGCTTCTCCGGGGGGCAGTCCGACTTGTTCGCCGGCGTCCTGCAGGCGGGCTCCCTCATCGTCGAGCAGGTGCGGCCCGCGCAGCCCCACCACGAGCGCAGCTCGGCGGCAACACTCTGCAGTTTTGATGCTCTGACGTCGGCCGTTGTCCAGCTGCTCACGTGCGCAACCGCGCTCCCCGTCCCTGCCGCGCAGCTCCGCTCGTACCCGCACCCCGCGTTCGTCTACCTGCCGCCCCTCGGGGAGCTCCGCGGCGGCGCGTGGGTCGTCATCGACTCCCAGATCAACCCAGACATGTGTGAGATGTACGCCGCCCCCGAGGCCCGCGGCGGCGTACTGGAGCCCGACGGCATCGTGGAGATCAAGTACCGCGACCACGACCAGCGCCGGACCATGCACCGGCTGGACCCCGTCCTGCGGCGCCTGCGCGCCGCAGGGGGTGTCGACGCTGAGTCAGCGATGCACGAGCGCGAGCAGAAGCTGCGGCCGGTGTACCACCAGGTCGCGCTGGCGTTCGCGGAGATGCACGACACGCCCGCGCGGATGGTGGCCAAGGGCGTGCTCCGCGGCGTCGTTCCCTGGGAGGGCGCGCGCACGTTCTTTGCGACGCGGCTGCGGCGCCGGGTCGCGGAGGAGACGCTCGTCGGCAAGCTGATGGACGCAGCACCTGGTGAGTGCTCCGTGTGCTGCGTGTGGCCGCGCCCGGTCGTCGGCGAGGGCGCGTGGCCCGGGCATGACGACTCATGCACCTTGTTTGTTGTTGTCGTCGTTGTTTCGTCCGTGACGTGTCCTGATCGCCTATTTCTACGTGAATCAATCAGTATCTTTGCTATTACTGGGCACGGCGATCATCGGCGCGTAGATCCGACGCAGCAACCGCCCCCGTTGAACGAAACAAACCCTGTCCTTCCGTCACAGCGCACCTCACCGTATCGCTCGATCCGCCGCACATGCGCGCAGGCCTGGCGCACAGCGTGGCTCTGCGCGAGGTCCACGCGGCGTATCTGTCGTCCTCGGCGCCCCCCGCCCCCCCATCGACCGTCCGGGACGACGGGCTCATCATCGACCATCGCACCGCGGACGGGACGGAGCTCGACCCGCGGGTGGCCGACGACGCTGCGGTGCTCGCGTGGGCCGAGAGCGCCGGCGCGGCGGCGGTCGAGAAGCTCGCGGCGGCTCGTCGTGGGGGTTGGCTGCTACGGGAGCTCTCTCAGTTGAAGGGGGGGGGTGTTTCGGACGACCTGACGTCCGTTCTGAAGGACGTCGACGGAGAGACCATCCGGAAGCTTCGGGAGGCGCTCCAGCGGGCGTAGCGTGCGCTCGGTCAACGTCTTCTACCTGCATGTGTGTTGTTCAGTTGTTGTTTGTTGAAGGACGCTTTTGTGCGTGGCTGCGCCCCAGCGGCCCGCCCGGTCCGCGTGCCCGCACCTAGAATGGTTTGTGAGAAGCTGCTGACGAAATCGAACCGCTATCTGTCGGCACGGAGTCGAGTCGGTCTCAGGGTTGTGTACGGCTGACTCAGAGCCCGTGACCGGTTCCGCGGGCGCTTCTTTTGGCGGGGCCGCCGCGAGCAACACACCGGCTGCCGTGGCCGCTGCATGTGGGCCGGGACCCGTGTCTTGGGTGCTCGGGAGCCACGTCAAGGACCAGCCCGGTTTGCATCGCGTCCAGGACGGTCCGTTGCCGCTGCAGGGGAGTGGGCGGTGTCGCGGAGGAAACGCTGAGTTCAAGTTGCGGCTCAGGAGGGGCTGGAATGGCGATGCGGAGCGCATGGGCGGCGTTCGCGGCGGTTCTCGCAGCGTTGGTTGCGCTAGGTGGCGGGGCGAGGCTGGAGCCCGGGGCGCAGGGCGAGTATGGAGTGTGGGGCGACGACAGCACGTTTCCGAGTAGGTTCGACGAGGCGATGGCGTTCTTGAGGGTGAGTGGCGCCGCCCCTGGCCTGTGCGCCAGGACGCAACACGCAGCAACGTTGACGCGAATTTCGCCGCGAGGCTGACCGCATCTCGGAAGCCCTGGGTCGCATTGCACGCTCACTAGCTACGAAGTACCGCACGTCAACTCCAAGTGCCTCGTTCGCGCAGGGGTCGATGCCGGTGGCGGACCGCAGCAACGACAAGGTGCTGGCAGGCCTCGAGCAGCACGTCCGCCTCAGTCTCGACGCACGCCACGCCACGCGCTGGGCCAGCGAAGTTCCGTGGGACAAGTTCCTCGAGTTCGTCCTCCCCTATGCCTCCCTGGACGAGTGCAGGTGCGCAGAGCCGCAACGCGCCGCCGCGCGCTCCGCCCGCGGTCGCGACCCACACCGCTGTGTCGCGGATCGGAAGCCGCACCAGACGGCTCCCTCGGCGCGGCGCACGCGACCAGCGCGAAGCACTCGCGCCGCAAAGTAGCTAAGTTGTGTTGTCGTCTGTCTGCACCCGTAGGGACATGATGCGCGCGGAGTTCCGCGCCCGCATGGCGCCGCTGGTTGCTCGGTCCCGCGGCCCGTGGTCGGCGGCGCGGCTGATCAACGAGGAGCTCTGGGGCGCGTTCAGCGACAGCGGCGACGACATCGTCTTCGTTCCCGACCAGACGCCCGCGATCATGTGCCCGAGCCAGGTGCTCGCGGCCCGGTATGCGTCGTGCACAGGTGCGTGCCGCCCTGCGCTCGCCGGCGACGCTCCTGAGTGTAGCACGAGTCCTAGAAGGTGTTTTCTCGATTCGTTGTCACGGGCAAGTGCATGGTCCTTGCAGGACTGTCGATCTTCCTCGTCGAGGCCCTGCGGTCCGTGGGCATCCCCGCGCGCGTCGTCGGCACGCAGGCGTGGGACAACGGACAGATACCAGGTCAGCCTGGGAACCCCGCCAACCACGACTGGGTCGAAGTCTGGGCCGAGGGCGAGGTGCGCACCGCAAGCGTCCAGTCCCGCGGCATCAGCCCGCGCGAGAAGCGGAGCCCTCGGCCGAGCTCGTCGTCGCTCGCGGCCGCTGCATGCATTGCTCCTTTGTAGACTTGATGTGCGCGCCCGATGCCTCGCGACTGCGACACGCCGCGCCCGTCGAGCCGCCGAACGCGGGCGTGTCCGTCTTCGTGCAGTGGCTGTTCACGGGGGCGCACGAGGCGGCTGCCGCAAATCGCGGTTGGTTCTACCCACAGCCTGTGGTCTGTCAGACTCCTGGGAGCCCCGAACACGGCATCTGGGCCTCGCTGTGGGGCAGGAGGGGCGCGAAGGAGCCGTACTTCCCGATGGAGTGGGCCCCGGACGACAAGTCCATCGCGGCGGAGGACCGCACTGCAGCATACCTGGCCGATGTCGCGTATGACTATCCTGGAGAGACGTGCGAGCGACACGAGGGGGCGAGGCGGGTGTGAAGGTGGCTGCGCGTGTGCGTCGCGCGTGGAAGGACACTCTCGCGCGTCGTGGAGTCTTGCCTGGCTGTTGTTTGCTCGGAATTATGAAAAGCATCATCTTTTGGTGGCCGAGGGCATCGCAACTGCGGGCGCGCTCCTCGAAGGCTGCGAACGACCAGCAGGCGGCCGAGCCGGAGCTATGTCCGCCACACCACCTGACGTCAAGTCAGCACGCCTGTCTGTCCGTCTGTCTCCCTTTAGGGGGTGTCCGACACTCCTCCTCTCGCGCGGCTTTCGGGCGGCGGCGCGCGGCGCGGCGGCACTGACTGCAGCGCGCACGCTCCGCTGCACCGGCGGCCGTCTGGCGCCGCTTCTCCTCTCCGTCCGCCACCGTCGGCCCACCGCATCCACACGCCCACTCGCGTCCAGTGGTAGGTGCCGCCCGCGGAGGATGCGGGAGCGCGTCTCCGGGGCGGGCGCGCGCGGCCACGGGGAGGCATCATCGGGGGCCAGCGCAGGGCCGAAGTGCGCGCACTGCGGCTGGGAGGCGTCGCGGGCGCGCCTCCGAAAGCACGAGGGGCGGTGCCCGGGCCAGCTCCGATGCCTGCTGCCCAAATGCGCGCACCACGGGTCGCTCGAGGAGATCGTGCGGCACCTCTTCGAGGACCACTTGCCGTCTATCCCAGCAGACGAGCGCTCGAGTTTCGCCACGGTGCTCACGGCCTCGCTGCTCGAGGCTGCTGCTGCAGCCAAGACCGGCCTCGAAGCAGCGGGCCTCGGGCCTGTTACCGGCGCCGACGTGCTCGCGACGGACGCACCGTCGACGGTGGTGCCCCGTCCGGGACCGAAAGCCGCTGCTCGGACCACTGGAGCCGCGAACGGAGGCGATCATGACACTGCACCCTCCATGACCGCCGGCGGGCCGGCGCTGGCCGTCCTGTCGCCGGAGCCCGCAGTGCGGATGGCTGCACTGAGCACAGCGGTCACGTCCCCGGGCACACCAGGCGTTGCGGCGTCTGTGGGCGGCGCCCCGAAGCCGTTGGGGGCTGAGCTCGGCGTCTCTAGCAACGTCGCCTCCCCGGCGCGCGGGGCCCCGCGCGACCCGACCGAGGCGATCGCCATGTGCCTGGATGGTCTCCGAATCGAGGCTCCCACTTCCGCCGAACCCGGACACCGCAGGGACGTCGCGGGGGCGCCCACTGAGTCCACACCCGGCGTTGCCTCACCATCCACGCCCAGCAAGACGGAATTCGAGGCCTTCCTCGACAGCGTCCTCAACCCCGCAGCCAACCACCCCGGGCCCAGCGCTCCCGGCGGCGGGCCGATCCCGGAGTGTTTTGGCGACCTGAACAGCCTAGAGGTGTCGACGTGGCTTCCCGGTGGACCTGCAGAAGCAGCAGCCGTCGCAGACAGCGGCTCCAACGGCGCGCTCGGGCGCCCACCGATGCCCCCAGGTGCGCCGCGCGCCACCTGCACCTCGGCGCTGCACCCACACGTGCTCGCGGGCCCCAGAGTGCAGCGCATGTTGTTCATGAGCTGACACCAGCCCTGTGTGTCACCCGCGTGTCTTTCCCCGCGCAGGGCCGCGTCCGAAGAGGTCCTCGAAGGCGGGGAAGTCCCTCGGCGCGCTGGAGACGTACCGCGCGATGCTGCACGCGCAGGGGTTGTCGGCCGACTCAGCGGAGGACATTGAGCTCGCCGTGGGGTCGCTCTCGGGCGACGCGGGGCTCCCGGCGCTCCGTCTGCCGTCCATCGCGTCGCCCTCGAGCTCGAGCAGCGCGTCCGACGGCGGGGGCAGCCCGGCGTGTGCGCCAATCTTCCGACCGCACCACCTCACCGTGGCCGACGACAGACTGACGCAGGTGCGCCTGCGCGCCCGTACGATCGCGCTCAGAGCCCCGTTCCCGCGCGGTCACGCACGATCATCGAAGCCATGTGGCTACTCAGGCGCTGAGGAACGAAAAAGCAAATAGACGTTCCAAAGCCTTTCCGCGCGCGAGGCGAACCTCGTTTGCCTCCTGCGACCGCCAGGTGTGCATGAAAGGCTCCTTCGCGTTGCGCTGCTGTCGCAGGAGCAGCTCCCGGGTGCGAGCAGCGCCACCCCAGCCAGCCAGCAGGCCACTCCTATGGCGCAGCGTGCAGAGCCACGCACGCCGGGTTCCGCGGGCAAGGCTTCCGTGGGGCCTTCCGACGCGACGCAGGCAGCGAGCACGGCCTCGCGCGGCGCCGCAGCCGCCGACCACGCGCTGGCAACTCCCCCGGAGGCGCGGGACACAACACACCCCCGCGCCCGGTCCCCCGACGCGCACACGCCCGACGACTCCGAGCTGGACGCCATCGACGGCAGCCGCAAGCGGCCGCGTGGGTCCTCGGACGCGAAACAGAGCCCGGAGTCCCCCCCTGACGAGACGGACCACAACAAATTGATCCCCCCTGACGTCAAGGAGCACCTGGGCATGCTCTGCCGCGCGCTGCTCAAGGCCGACAACGGATACGGCGTCCCGCCGACCGTCGACCTCTCCGGCGAACAGTTCGGCCTGGCGTCCGCGCTCGCCGCATTCCGGCGGTCCGCGTCCTACATGGACGACGAGGACCGCTTCCCAATGGTGGCCACGTCCATGGTCGTGCGGGCGTTCCAGGAGCACATCATGCAGGTCGTTGCGCAGCCGGAGCCCGCGGACGCAGCTCGCCGGGCGTTCCAGGTAGGGCCTGGCAATTGATGAATGACCCGCGAGGCGACGCGCGCGGGCTTGCAAGCGACCTGACACAGCGCACCAGTGGAGAGCGCCCGCGTTTCGTGCACGTTGTTGTCTCGCAGCTCGACACCACGTGGCTGCTAGCGCACATGGACTGGAACACGTGCAACGGGGGCTCCGCCGAACAACCCGCTCCGGTCCGCACGACGCCGCCAGCGTCCGGGAAGCTGGAGCCCATGACGCTGATGTCGGGCACCGACGGGCCCATCGCGTTCCTCGTGCGGACGATTCGGAGGCAGCTCGACAGCGGCGCAGTGCAGGTGCGCCCGGCCGGGTCCCGTCCTGATCGAGCGCACGTCCGGCTGTCCGCGCGTGTATACGTGCGTTGCAAGACCCCGCTCTACGACCGTGCGCCGTTCCGCCGGGCCTGACTCGGCCGCCAGAACGACAACCCACTCACCCCCCCCCCCCGCCCTGCAGGCCGGGAGGCCGCTCCCTTGCCCAGAGGAGGCGCTCGTCGCCACACAGGCCCTGTGGTGCACCCTGGCGAAGCAGCGCAACGAGTACTCCGTCGCGGCCGTCGTGGAGCTGTGGCGCCTCGATGGTGCGCTCGACGCCCTCCTGGACCTCGCGGACGCTCGCCGCGTGGCCCGCGTGGCGCACGAGAAGCTCACGGACGACGCGCGCGTCACCCGCACCGCGCTCTTCTGCCTCGCCGGCGCCGTCGGGCACGGCGTCCCCAGCAGCACCACCGCCGCCGAGAAAGCGCGGCGCCTCGAGATCGCGAACGCGGTGCTCGCGCCCGCGCTGTTCAAGAGCACGGCCGAGGGCGACGCCGCTGCGGCGTACGTCATCGTGCGCGCGATCGCGGGCCTGGGGCGCGAGACGCAGTACCGCGAGCTGGTGATGACTCAGTTCATGAGCCAGCAGCTCGAGCGGCTGCGCGCCGCTTACAAGGGCGACGAGAAGACGCCCGCGCAGCGCATCGTGCTCAGCGAGGCCGTCGGGATCGTGGACATGATGTGCTGGCACGGCGTGCCGCAGGCCGTGGACGCCGCGTTCTGGTATTGCCAGAGCTTGTGGATTTTGTATGATGGCTTTCTGTCGTCCGCGGCGGGCGCGCCCGACGAGCCGGAGTACGTCCGGAAGGTGCACGTGCGCGCCGGGAACGCGACGAAGAAGATCGCGGAGATCGCGAAGATCCGCAGCTTGGACCGCGACGTGGCGTGCGAGGCGCTGTTGGGCGCCAAGCTCCCGCTCGGGCTGGTAAACGCGCTGCGGCGGATGGTTCGCGGGTTCGAGGGCACGGGCGCGTGCCGGAGCAACGTCGCGCTCGAGGTCGAGCTCGACAAGTTCAAGGACACGCTCGAAGTGCTGCCGAAGCTGGCGACGCTGCGACCCAGGTGAGGCGCCGTCGCTGTTGCAGCGCGCAACCTGTGCGAGCGCTGGCGACGGCGACCGCTTGGCGTGCGCGTCTTGTGCGCGGGCGCCGGCAGCTGCGTTGGCCGCGCGGGGCAGAGCGATGCCGCTGCGGGTACTTGCTCTGTATTTATTAATTGCTGATGTGGCTTTTTTTTTTTTCCCATGCCAGATGTTGTGTACTGAACAAGAGGCCTTGTGCGGACGACTTGCAGGGTGACGCGGCACCTCGCGCAGAGCGGCGCGGTGCGTCTCCTCGGCGAGGTGCTCAGCCTCGCGCGTTCCCCCGAGAGCGAGTTGCACGGCATGCTCCCCCTGCCCACCGTGGCCACGATGATCGACTCCGCGGACGACTACGTCAAGCCGCTGGTCCTCGAGGACCTCGTCGACGCCGGGATCGTCGCCTTCGTCCACGAACTGGCCCTGCTGGCCGTCAGCGCCAATTATGCTGGCCGCGACCGCAAGGTCTACAACGACGGCAGCGTGCAGCGCGCGGCGCTGCTCGCCTCGTCCATGGTGACCGCGCCGCTCTCTGCGCGCGTCCCCGCCGCGGAGCGCCGCGACGTCCCCGCGAAGCTCATCGAACTGGGGTTTGTTCCCGTGTTGGTCTCCTTGCTCGACGTGTGCTACTCGGAAGACGAGATCCTCGAAACGGCAGCGGAGGCCATGCTGCTGCTGATGGCGAACTTGGCGTGGGCGGCGTCGCCGCTGCGCGACCTCGAGCTCTCCGCCGAGAACGTGTGTTTCCACGGCCGCAGGTTTGCGCAGGCCACGGCCGCGAACCTGCGCGAGTGCTTCGGCGGGGACCTCGTCAAGTACTCGTGCAGGTTCCAGCTGATGTCCTCTAGGGGGACCATGGCCAACGCGACAGAGGCGTTGGAGCGCGCCGGTTTGATGTTGTACGACCTTTGTACCATGCCGGAGCTTAACTCGGACGCGCCCAAGGAGCTGCGCTGGGTGCGTGGGAAGGCGGCGCCGCCTAACCGGCTGTGCGCGATCATCGTGCACCTGGTGTACTACACGCACCGGGGGACTTTGGAGGACAAACCCCCCCCCAACGCAGAAACGTTCCTTCTACCCAAGTACAAGGGGGGGCGTGTTCGGGACCTGGCGGCAGCGCTCAGCAAGGCGCACTGAGCGCGCAGCGGCCAGGGGCGCTCGCGGCGTCGCGGTGCGGCACCCCCCGGCCTCTTGTGATGCGGCTGCTCATGCGGTCACATGCTCTGCTCGGTCGGTGCTTCGACCCGCGCAGCAGCGTCCGTCTCCATCACTTGCACACCTCCTCGATCGCCTCAGCCAGGATCGCCGCGCCGCGCGACGCCTCGGCCTCGCTCAAGATGAGCGGCGGCACCAGCCGCACGACGTCACCCGCGCCGGCGGTGATCGCCAGCAGGCCCTTCTCGCGCGCCCGGAGCACGACGGGCCCGGCGGCCTGGTCGAGCTGCACGCCGATGAGCAACCCGGACCCGCGGACCTCCTTGACGTGCGCGTTGCCGGCCGTGAGGTTGCGCAGCTCGCCCATGAGCTGCTGGCCGCGCTCGCCGACGGTGGCGAGGAACGCCGGCTGCGACACCTCGTCGAACACCTCCGCCGCGACGTGCGACACGAAGGGCGACCCCGCGAACGTCGTGCCGTGGTCCCCCGGGGACATGCAGTCCGCCACGGCCTGCGTCATCAACACAGCCCCCACCGGGAGCCCGCCGGCGAGCGGCTTCGCCACCGACATGATGTGCGGCGTCACGCCGAAGTTCTGCGCACGGCGCGGCACACGAATCGCACGCGGGTCAGCCGCGCACTGGAGGTTAGTCCGCACAACATCGTCAGACCGGCCAACGCTCCGTTCCGAGCTCCCGCACGGCCCACGCAATCGCACCGCGTCGCCGCGGGACCGTGGCGCGCACCTCGTGGCCCCACAGCTTGCCCGTGCGCCCCACGCCGCACTGCACCTCATCAAACACAAGGCACGCGCCAATCTCGTCCGCAAGGTCGCGGAGGCCCTGGAGGAACTCCGCGGTCGCCGGGTGCACGCCGCCCTCGCCCTGGACCGGCTCGACGAAGATCGCGCACGTCTCGCCCGGCCGCACCGCCTGCCGGGCCGACTCGAGGTCGAGATACTTGGCGAAAGACACCGGCCCCACCACGGGCTCAAACGGGGTCCTGCGCGCGCAAACGGCCACGGAAGCTCCCGCGCTTGGTTCGCGCTCGCTGCGGCCGCGGCCTCGGCGGCTCAGAGCCAGGACCTGTGCGCGGGCTGCCAGGCGGAGTGACAGCGGCGTCGTGCGGCGTGTGTGCGTGCTTCGCGACGTTACCTGTACTGGACCTTGGAGGTGAGGCTGAGGGCGCCGAGCGTGCGGCCGTGGAAGGAGTTCGTGAAGGCGACCATGTGGCTCGGGCCGTTCCGGGAGGCCTCGGCGTCGTAGGCGTCGATCCCGCGCGTGACGCGGGCGTACTTGCGCGCAAACTTGATCGCGGCCTCGTTCGCCTCGGTGCCCGAGTTGCAGAAGAACACGCGGTCCGCGAAGGACTTCTCGACCATGGCCTTCGCGAGCACCGTCTGCGGCTCCGTGTGGAAGAGGTTGGAGACGTGGCAGCAGAGGTCCGCCTGCTCCTTCACGGCCTTCACCCAGCGCGGGTGCGAGTGCCCGAGGGCGTTCACCGCGATTCCCGAGTAGAAGTCGAGGTATTCCTTGCCGTCGACGTCCCACAGCGTGCAGCCCTTGCCGTGAGACACCACGATGTCCGTTGGCCGGCCGTAGGTCTGCGAGGGCGGGGGCGGCGCGCGCGGCGGCGTTGGCGGGGAGATCCGGGCCCGGAAGCGCGGCGAGGGCGCAGGGGGGGAGCTGGGCGCTCGGCGGGTGGCGCGGCAGGGTGTGTGCGGCCGCGGAAACTCGGCCGCAACGGAACCTGGCAGACCATATGTTGACGGGTGTCTGACGGCTGGGCGGGGGTGTGGGCGGCGGCTCGGCGGCGGCCGCGCTCGGTGGGTGGTGGAGGGGCGCGGGGCGCGCGCTGGGCCCCGCGTGCAGCCCCGGGAGCGCGAGCGCGGGCCGGTGGAGTAGGGCAAGGAGCGGTTCGGCGCGGCCTCGCGTCGTGGGCTGCGTGCGGGCGTACCTGGAGAATGTACTTGTTTTCGTCAGCAATAATCCTCTGCTTCTGCTCGGACGCGCTCAGCGTGGCGGCGTTCACGTTGCCGGGCCCGCGGGCAGCCTGGGCCCGGGTGCAACGGCCACGGCCCCTCGCGGCGGGCACGGCGCTGGGCCGGGCCGAGAGTGCGACGTTCATGATCCTCGCTGCCTGCTCCGCTCGAGGCGATGCGTAGACCGGGCCTAGTCGGCGGTCAAACGCCGCGCGGGCTCGAAGAAAGCCACAGGGGTGTACACCGTCCGAACGGCCGCGTTATACCGCGTTATCGACCAGGCTGCGGCGCGAGCGCGAGGCGGAATTCAGAGACGCCGGCGGGGCGGCGCGGCTGGCGCCATGACCCCGGGCAACGCACCGCGTGGGAGACGGGTCTTTCCTGAGGTGGTCGTCACGTTCGACCGGCCCGTGGCGCCGCCAGCGACATCGGCCCCGCCGCGCGCGCCGCCGTGACGTTTCCTGGAATCGTCCAGAGGCACAGCCACCTCTTCGCGGAAAGTCGCCCTCAGCAGGTGCGTTGCGCCGCCATCGTGACAGAGCGAGCTCGTGCACGCTCCAGAGCTCCGTCACGCCCACCGCCGATCGCTTGCTCGCCGCTGCTACGCACACAACCCATCCACCCGCCGCCCGAGCGCGCCCGCTCCGCGCCATCAGCGCCGTCGACCCTCCGCGACGCACCCAAACGTGACGCCTCACGACTCGCCCACAGCGGCCCGCACCGGGCCCGCACCCGCATCGGCCCCCCGCCGCTCGCACCTCAGCCTCACCGCCATACCGCTCCGACCCGCGCGGCCACAATCTTCCGCCGTTCCAGGCCCTCGCGCCCCATGGAAGACACACCACACCTCGCCGCCACTGCGCCGCGATGGCGCGTTCGCGCCCGGGCGCGCACCGCGCCGCCCACGTCCACCGCGCCCCGCGCCCGCGCGCGCCGGGGATTCTGCGCAAGGCGGCCCAGGTATCTCAGACAGGAGCACCCGTGCTTGTGCCGCAGGTCACGATGGGAGCGTGCGGGTCCAAGGACGTCGTGGTGGTGGCCGGCACGCCGGGCGCCATGCCTGACGCCCCGGTCAAGGAGAATGCCGCCAAGGCCGAGAAGCCTGCGGCGCCGGTCGAGGTGCCGTCCGGTCCCCAGGTGGCAAAGGACGCATCTCATGCGGATGCGAGCGCGGACACCCCCAAGGTGAATCCGGGCAAGCCCGCATCGGCGCACAGCGACCAGGAGCAGTCCCAGGAGAACGACAAGCCGACGTCTGAGCAGCCTGCCCCCTACGCTCAGGCGCAGGAGGTCCAGCAAGCTCCTGCTGCGGCCGCGGAGCCCGCTCCCGCGCCCGAGGCCGGTGCGGCCGAGCCCGAGGCCGAGCCTGCGCAGGAGGAGCCGGCGGAGGCTGCGCAGGCTGCGGAGGAGCCGGAGAAGCCTGTCGAGGGCGCGCAGGAGCCGCAGGGCGAGGAGCCTGCCGCCGCGGACCCCGCGCCTGAGGCCGCCGCGGGCGAGCCCGAGACGGCTGACGCTGCGCAGGACGGCGCCGCGGAGGACGCGGAGCCCGCCGCGGAGCCCGAGGCGGCCGGCGCGGACGTCCAGGCGTCTGTCGCGGAGACAACGGGCGCCGAGCCCGTGCTGGGCGAGGCCGGCGACGCGGCCCCGGAGGACGAGCCCGTCACGCGGATCTCTGCCAGTACGTGCCCGCGCCTTTGCTTTTATACGCGCAGAGACCCGCCACGGCACCCTGCAGGTGCCCTGGACGACCTGCCCCCGCCCACCGCCACGCGCCCCTCGTCCGCCGCCTCCGCTACGGAACCGATTCGCGTCATCTCTCGCCCCCTCCGCCGCGCGCGCACGACCTGCGCTGCCCTACGGCCCACATTCCGCGCCCAGGCGTCACGTTCCGTCCCATCCCGCGGACCCCCGCCTGCCACGCCCCCGCCGCTCACGGGACGCCCACGCCCTCGCGGCCCGCAGGCCTGGACCCCTCGGGCGACCCGAAGATCGACGCCATCGTGGCCAAGTTCGTCAACGACCTTGCCGCGGTCGTCGTGGACCGCTACGCGCGCCTCCGCGTGCGCGCCGCGTTCCAGCGCGTCGCCGTCGACGGCCTGCTCCAGCCCTCGCACGTCCCGGACTTCCTCAGCCTCCTGTTCGGCGAGACCTACAAGCACGCCGGCAAGGCCTTCCAGCTCCGCGCCCAGGAGAGCATGCGCAAGCTCGAGGTCACGCACGCCGAGGAGGACGGCATCACGTTCGAGGACCTCGTCGCGCGGTTCATGCGCGACATGGACGAGAACTTCGTCGAGCGCGTCAACCGGGAGTTTGAGAAGCTGGACACGGACATGGACGGGTACGTGTCGCCGCAGGAGCTCAAGGACGCCGTGAAGCGGCACACGGGGATGGCGCTCAACGACGAGCAGACCAGGCAGCTCATCAAGGTCTTCGATCTCGACAAGTACGCTCCTGAACGACTTGCGTGCATGCTCCGAGGTTTTGGCTCGTTCGTGCGTGCGCCGCGCTCGCACGTGCCGGCCCGCGTGTCCGCGGCCCGCGACGGCGCGGGTGGCAGCGCGGGCTAGTGCGCCTTGCTCGCTCTGGGGCGCCGAAGGAAGGTCTCACGTTGGTGGTGTTGTGGCTCTCGTGCAGCGACGGCAAGGTCAGCAAGGGCGAGTTCACGCAGCTCCTGGCGACGACGCGGCTCGGCGGCGCCACGACGGCCGTCATCGAGGGCGCGCTGCTCACGCCCGCGCAGGGTGCGGCGTTGCGGGACCTGTACCGGGAGCTGGCGGAGTCGTTCGAGATGTTCTGCGAGCGCGTCGAGGTGGACGGCGAGAAGAAGCAGGTCCTCGGCGTGGAGCAGATCGTGACGATCCTCGAGCAGCGCGACGTGGACATTGACGCCGACAAGGCGCAGGCAATGCTGGAGCGTGTGGCGGCGAAGACGCCGGGCAAGGTGGACGTCGGCGAGTGGGCGCACCTGGCCGTGATCGCGCTGACGCAGCACGCGAAGGGCGAGGAGGACCGCGCGATCAAGGAGGCGCGCCGGGCGTTTGCGACCTTTGACCAGAACCACAACGGGTTCATCAGCACGGAGGAGCTCCACGACGTGCTGTGCCGCGAGTTCAGCGACGGCGAGGCGTCGCAGAAGGCCGCGGCGGGGCTCGTGGAGAAGATGGACATTCGAAAGGACCACCAGATCGACCTGGAGGAGTTCTTGGTGTACTGCATGCGCCTGGAGGCCGACGCGAGCTTCGCGGCGGTGTAGGGGGCGCGGGCGGCGCGTGATCGGTGCGGCTGGCGTCGGGCGGCGGTGCGGTGCGTGGCGGGGGACGGCCGACAGGGATGCATGCGTGGTACGAATTCGACGGTTTTGGGATTTGAGAGATCCGGGAGCGTGTGTGAACACGTGCGGAGCCGACGGACGCGGACAGCAGCTGCGAGGACGCGCGCCGCGGAGTCTCGCGCCCCCCTCCTGTGCTGGGGGTGTCGCCGACGCGTGACGTAGTAATTGACGCGTCCAGTACTTTTGCGTGCTGCGAGCGACGCCCGAACGCGCGCGCTCGACGCACGGCCTCGCTCGCCCTTCACGACAGCGCGTCTCGAGCCGTTCCGCGGCAGCGGACTCCCCACGCGCCACCACTGCTGTCCAGCGCCCGGAACACCCCAGCCCCGGCAGCGACGCACGTCCACATGCTCGGGATCACAACGACAACGCGGGCGTAGAGGTCTGCGCGCCGGGACCGCCCTCGCCGGCCACTGCGCCGCCTACAGCTGCACGCCGCGCACGTCGGCAGCCGCGCGGTTCGTGATGTGCTTCAGGTCGGACGTGCCGATGTCGACGTTCGTCGGGCCGCCGTTCTTGTGCACGCCCGTGTACAGCGACTTGTCGTCGTGGAACCGCACCGCCTCCGGCACCGTCCCCACATACGACGGACCCTTCATGCTCGCCTTCAGGATGGCCTTCCTGCGGACATAGGAGCGCGCAGAAGGACGGGGCTCGCGGGAGGGTGCGCACAGGCGGCGCCGGGGCGGGCTGCGGGCCCCGGTGGGCCGGGGGTGGAGCGCTGCATGGTGCAGTAGTGGCGGGTGTTACCTGAGGTCGTCTACCGTGCCGAGGGCGCCCTTCGAGCGGTCAATGAGCTGCCGGAGGCCCTCCATGAACTCGTTGAAGGAGATTGTCTTCGCGGAGGGGCCGGACTTGACCTGCGGCGCGGAGCGGGCGGGGGTTACGTTGCAGGCAGTGGCGCGCTGCGCCGGCGCGCGTGTGCGTTGGCGGCGGCGCGAGCGGTCGCTCTGCGTCGGCCGGTGCAGCAAGTTTGAAAGTGGCGGGCGCGGGGCCGCGGGCGGGTGCGTTGCGGGGCGCGCGGACCTTGGCAAAGATGAGGTCCAGGTCAGTGGTGGTGATGGACTTGCCGACGGCGCCAGCGTCCTTGCAGACCTTCACCCAGGTCCTGCATGGGTGGAGAAGGGGGGCGGGCGCGCGTTTGGTCGGGGGCGGCGCTTGCGCGGGGTGTTGAGCTGGAAGCGGTTGCATGCGAGGGGCGCGCAGGGGCGGCCGGCCCCGCGCGGCGACCTTGCGAGCGAAGACGCGGCGTGGAGAGGGGTAGGAGGGAGATCGCGCCGGGGCTCGCGGTCCGTGGCGGTGGTGTGCGCCGAGGAAGCGACCGAAATGGAGGGCCACGAGACGACAAGCCGGCCGCGCTAGGTCGTGCGAGAGCGGCCGACGCGGCTCAACCGCGGTCGCTGGCGCCCCGATACCTTTATGCCAAGCATCAGCGCGCCGTGGCGCCAGGCTCGCGGCCGTGCCCCGCGTGCGCGAGGGTGTTGAGGAGCAGGGGCACAGGTGGCCCACATGGCCTCTGCTGGCCCTGCACTTGCCTGCCATCCATCTGCGTGGGGTCCTTGGACCTCCCAGACCCGTTGGTGTAGGTCGTGAACACGTCAAACAAGGGCTGGTTCTCTGGCGACAGCTTCGAGCGGGTGCTCTGCTTGGTAGGGAGCGGGGCGGCCATAGTGTCGCTGTGAGTCACTCTCGAGCGCAAAACACCTTCCCTGTACCGTGTGCCACCGAGCGCGACCGCTGCGGGGCCAAGAAACCGCCTGTCGATCAACCCTGCGTGCCCCCCCCCCCGTTGACAACGGGGGCCCGTGCTGCGTCGGAGGCGGCGTCGTGGGAGACGAGGGTGCGATTGCCGCGTCCAGACGGGCGCCCGGGCCAGACGGATCACGTGTTCATCCGCGTTCCATCCTCGCAGCGGACGTGCGCGCCGGGACAGCAGACTGCAACAGAACTGGCACGTAGCTTGCGCACCGCAGTGTGTCCTGGCCGGAAACCGGCGAAGCAGGGTCTAGAAGCCCACACAGGGAGCAGGATGGCGCCCAAGAAGGGCATGAGCCTCGAGGACAAGCGGCAGACCGTGCTGAGGATCTTTCATGACACCAAGGACGTGTACGTCCTCAAGGCAAGCAGCGCTGAAGCCGCCACGGGCGCTCGCTCCTCCAGCATCGCTCCCGCGTGCCTCGTGTTCGCTCCGTTCCGCCACGCGGGGCCCCTCAGCTGCACCGCGCGCGTTCATCCTGCGCCTCCCGCCAACCCCGCGCCGCGAGGACCCGCCGCGTGCTTCGCTCCGCAGGACATCGAAAAGCTAGCGTCATCCAGAGGAGTCGTCGCTCAGTCGGTCAAGGACGTCGTCAAGGTGCGCAATTCGCTTCACGCGGCCCGTGCGCGCCGCACCGGCTCCCCGCACCGTCCCGGAGCCGCATCCGCGGTCCACGCGCCACGCGCTTGCCCCCACGTCGACGCACCGCTCCGCACAGGCTGTCCCGCGGGCAGGCGGGGATCGACTCGCGACGCGAGCGCTGTCGTGCTGGGCTGTGCGCTTTGCAGAGTCTCGTGGACGACGACCTGGTGCACCAGGAGAAGATCGGCGCCTCGAACTACCTCTGGAGCTTCCCCTCCGAGGCCACGCTCAAGGTCGTCACCGAGCGCGACCGCCTGACCAAGCAAATCAAAGCGCTGCGGCGACAAGCGCAGGACGCCGCCGCGCAGGCCAACGCGCTCCAGGAGGTGCGCAGCTCCGCGCCCCCCCGCCCAGAAACTCCGCGCAGGGTCCGGAACCGCCCTAGCTGCGCCCGCGCCGGGCGTTCCTGCGCAACGATCCCAGCTGCGCTGCGTGTCGACGTGCGACATCGCCCGCGCGCTCGGCCCGCGGTGCAGGGGGACGCGGACGCGGCGGAGCGCGCGGAGCTCGAGGCCGAGCTGGCCGCGCTGCAGGCGGCGAACGCGCAGCACGCGGCGGAGCTGCGCGAGCACGCGGACAACGACCCGGAGGTGTTTGCGGCGCTGAAGGCGGCGGCGAAGGCGAGCGTGGAGGGCGCGAACCGGTGGGGGGACAACCTGGAGTGTCTCAAGGACTGGATGAACGGGAAGTTCGAGGGGCGGAAGGAGGACGTGGAGGCGTTCTTCAAAGCGGAGGGCGCGACGGACCTCGAGCCGCTGTAGGGCGCGGGCGGCGCGGTGGCGAGGACGCGCGCGGGAGGCAGGTCGTGACTGTGCGGCCCAGCTGCCAGGCGGGGGCAGGGGGGGGGAAGTCAGAAGGGTGGAACGGGGGTGTAAGACTGCACGCAACGTTGCGTTATGTTTCTACCGGCAGAGGCGGCGCGAGGGCGGCGGAGGACACGAGTCGCGCTGCGGCGCGTGCGCGCGATTCCTCGCAGCTGATTGGCGGCGCCCGCGAGCCCGAGGACGATTTCGACGCGGTGTGGTGTTGAAACGGGCGCGTGCGGCACTGCGGCCGCTTTCAGTGGCGCGCGGTCGCGGTCGTCGTGCATCACACTTCGACCGAAGTTGCCGTTGGCTCGGCAGGCCACGATCCTAGGCGGGGAACGCCGCGGGCGGCAGGACTTCTATCACACATCAGTTCCGGCGCGCTTTCTTCTTCTTCATGATGGCATCAGCCGCGTCCGAGAAGGTGAATGCCTCTCCCAGCAGTGGGTCCTGCAACTTTGGGGACATGTACATCGCCATGCTCTCGCCGAGCCTGTCGGTCGAACCCGACCAAGCATCCGTACGGTTCGCCAGGGGCACCTGCGAGTGCACCCACGGGCGTGGTGTCGCTTTGCGCATGTTGGCATACGTATACGGCAACGCATACCTTGACTCGTGCAGTTCAGACAGGGAGGGATGCGCCGGCTCGACCAGCCCGCACAGAGTCAATCACCTGAGATCTGCCCTCGCGTTCGCGCGGAGGCTGACGCGTGAATCGTAGCGAGTAGCGCGGTGTGCTTGGGTGACTCCGGACCGCGCGGTCATGTCCTTCGCGAACCTGCAGCGCGGTATCTGACGCTCGCGCCTTGCGCGAACGCACAGTGGAAGGCTCTCCGTCTCCAGAAGACCTGCCGGTCTCGAGGCAGGCCCCGTCATAACGCTGGGTCGACCGCGACGAGCGCCGAGATCTTGTCTCGCGTGGCAGCGCGGGCTCCGGGGTGTTGATTCCCGGCGAAGCACCCGGCTGTCCTCGCGCACCGCTGGCGTTCCTGCGCGAGGGGGTGCGCGGACTGCGCTGTTCAACGTGAGATTGCATGATCACCGAGGCCTGAATCGTGGTGAGCCTGCTGAGGTGCCCTCGCAGCCGTTCGTCCCACTTCTTGATCTTGTCGCAGCGCTTTTTTCTCTTCTGAATTCGCAGCTTCTGCGTTCAAGGGAACCATCTGGTTTCGTGAGCCTTGATCGTGCCTGGTCGAGTGTGCGAGGCCGTGACGCAGGGTCGTCCCGGTCTCCGGGCTGTAATCCAGTCGACGCATGTTGCACACTGGACACGTGCGCGGTCAACAGAGCGCATCGATCCCAAGCATCGCACCCCGAGAGGCTTCTTCCGCCAGACTTCCAGCTGGTCGTAAATTTCGCGGACGTTTCTTTCCATCACCTCGAGGACCGGCTGGTTCTTCTTGAGGAGTGCTTCAGCACGTCGGTTCGCCATGTCTTTCACGCCGCTCGTGAGTTCCTCCCCGCAGGTCTGCAACGATTGATACACGTACGCGCTTCCTTGCGAAGCCCCGCGACAGGCGAGGCCGACTCCGCTCGGGGCCGCAGGAGTCAAAGCAGCTGACCCATCTCATGACAGCGTGGCCGGGTACGCGCACCTTGATCAAGTTGACATCAGCAGCGACCTCCTCGAGCTCCTTCTCCAGCCCCCGGCACTCTTTGACGCGACGCGCGATCAGACCACAGGCTCTGACGACCCCCACGACCAGACCCACTGCTCCAAACGGGTCAACCATCTCGAACTGACAGGTTCCGGTACGCCTGGCTGAGGTCTCCGTCAGGAACACCGCGAAGATCGCGTGGGCGCGCGAAGTAAGGCCTGCATCCCTCGCAACGCGAGGACCGGGGCATCTCGAGCCGGCGAGTCAAGGTGTCGCTCTCCGCGACCGCACGACGGCCACCAAGCGCGACGAGGCCGGCATGCGGTACGTCAGTGCGCGAGTCTTGCAGGCGTGGCGACTAGACGTACCTGCAAGTGCCCGAGGCAACAGTTGCAACAAGCAGCCTCAGGAGGATCTCGCCGAGGTCGCGTGATACGTGGTGAGTGACGCTGTCCTCGAACGACCCAGTTCAGACATGTAAAGGGAAGCGCGCTTCACAATATCTCCTGCGCTGGGCGCCTGGGGACAGGACGATAACTAGTCAGGCTGTCTGGGACGGGCGCGGTCAGCAGCTTCACGCTCCCGTGCGGCCGGCCTCCGGGGAAGAGACGGGGTATGGCGGCTGCAGGTCGCGAGAAAACTCAACCAGGTGTGGTTCAGGGGCACAAATTACATGGGTAGCGGGTATGGAGTCGGGTGAGCGCACGCAACGTTGCGTTATGTTTCTTGCGGCAGAGACGGCGCGAGGGCGGCGGAGGACACGAATCGCACTGCACAGCGTGCGCATGGTGTGGCCGCGACCGGGGCCTGAAGCCGCCACGCGGCTATCACTGTGGCCGTCAGAGGCGCCTAGATAAAGCAGGCCCTTGGAATCTCGCGGAGGTCGCGACCTCCGCGCAGCGAGGCACGCGCTTCTTGCACTGTGCCGATCTCGAGTATGATGCGACGCGTCGAGCGATGTTTCGTGGCGCGGGGTCGTCCCGCGACGGTGGTGAGGGGACTGTGCACGTGCCGGCGCACCCAGCTCAGTCTCACGCTCGGAGCGGCTCCTGTGGACAACGCCGAGGAGACGAGGGGTCGCGATGGACATTGCGTGTGACAAACAAATCGCTGGCACCTCAGAGAGCACAGTTTCCCGCGATTGGTTGCTCCGCAGCCGGGTGAGGCCCGGCGGATGGGTCTACCACACTGATGGGGAGCGCGGAGGCCAGATGAGGCTTGAGAGAGGCAACACGCGCCCGGGACGATCAGTTCTGTGGGCCTCTGCCGCAGCGATAGTTCTCGCGCTGTGCGTCCTGCGTCGCTTCCAGGTGCGTGACCCACCTGTCCGCTCTTCTTCTGTGGGCCGCGGCCCAGGTTGATTTGGTCGATTCACGGAAGTTTGCCGCTCCGAGCTGGTTCCGCTGATATAGTGGTCACGATTCTGCGAGATAACGGACTGGTTTGTGCGGTCGCCGCTGGCGTCGCGAGCGAGCTGGCCACTCTAGGTTTGCGCGCGCGGCGCCGTCCATCAGCGGATCAGTGTCTCGTTCCGATTTCGCACGTGCTGTACGCAGTTATGCTGGGACTGTCGCCAGCGAGGCATCGACTCCGAGCCGGCCGTCGAGCCTGGCAGGGCGGGGCTGCCCGAGCAAGCACTCTCCTCGCGAAGGGGCGCCACTGAACATTCAAACCAGTCGCTTCAGGATTTGGGTCTGGGGAGACGTTTGAGGGATCATGATTCAGGACAAGAACTGGTGTATTCGGCGAGCAGTCTCCCTCGGTCGCTCCCAGACAGGATAGGTGAGACTCCGTCGTGGGAAGATGGAGAGGTTCTCCAGTCGCTGTCGCACCGCACGCTTCCCCATGGCTGCAGCAATGGTATATCCGGGCGTAACACGTCGAACACGCCCACACGCGTCGCGCTCGCTGAATTGCCCCCTCCTGCTCAGCGACACCCGACGCCGCTCCGTGCCCCCTGCAGTGCTTGATGTCGACGTCGACGTGGCGCGCAGCACGCTCCCGTCGCGCTACGGCGGCTCCTGCACCGTGCGATCCGTGGGCGTGCAGCTTGCGCTGACGCACACGTACTTGGCCGACCTGGAGATCTCGTTGAGGTCGCCGGGGGGTCCGACGTCCCAGCTCCTGATGGATCAAGTGTCTGGGAGCTCTGTGTCGCCGTCCGGGTCCGGCGCGAACATCGACATTCTGCTCACGGACAGCGCAACCACGTCGGTGTCGAGCCTGAACAGCAACACGGGGTCCTTCGCGCCGAGCCCGGGGTCGCTGTCGGCGTTTGCGGGTGTGTCGGCGGTGGGGACGTGGGAGGTCGTCATCTCAGATGTGCTAGGGGGGGACTCGGGGGAGCTGCTTGGGCTGGATCTGATCTTGACATGCGAGGAGGAAGACGGGACGCCCGCTGCGACGACGCCCCCGTCGACGTGCGCCGCCGCCTCCTGCGCCAGCCCCGCCGACTCCGCCGCCGTCTTCGACGTCCTCTCAGGCTTGACCGGCACCACCAGCACCGACCTCGCCCGCATCCGCTCCGCGTGCCTGACGGTGCTGGCGGTGCCGGTGACGGGCGCGGTGGCTGAGGGGCTGTCGCGGGCGTCGTCGGCGTCGAGCGTGGGCGAGGGCGAGTACAGCTGCGATGCGCTGTCGGCCAACCACTGCGGGGTGTACTACGGTGTGTTCTTTTTGAACAACCAGCTGCAGTTCGTGGTGGAGTGGACGCTGAGCGGGCACCGGAACATGACGAGCTTCTTCAGCGCGTACCGCACGGGCGCCGCGTACTCGTACCGGGTGTACGACCCCGCGGCGGGGTCGGTGGTGACGTCAGGGTCGGGGGGGCGTATGTCGCTGTCGGACAACATGGGGTACACGGGGGGCTGTCCGGCGGCGCTGTCGGGCGACGACGGGGTGTGGATGGCGAGCGACGCGGCGGGGCTGCTGCACGGCGACACGAGCGTGTCGGACTTCTGCACGTCGTCAAATCGGTGCTACGGCTTTGGCAACTTCGACAGCCTTGATAGCAGCGCGGACGATCTGTACGAGGGCAGGACGAGCTCGAGCGGGACGGTGAAGGCGTACATAGTGCTGAAGGTGAGTCGGGCACGCGTGCCAGGCCTGCCGCGGGCGCACATGGCGGAGGAGTGCGCGGGCGCTGGGTGCAGTGACTGGCTCCTCCGCCACGCGCGTGCAAGAATCGTCCCGCTGTCACCGTCCGCTTCGCTACGCTTCGCTCATGGCAGCGCGGACGGTGACTGATTCAGGGCGCGTGCTCAATTTGAGCACGCTCTGCTTGCATTCGGCGGGCCGGCGAAAGACCGTGTGCGGCGCACCGGAGACGCCTGGGAGGCATCTCGCAGCGACGAGGTGCTCAGCGCTTCCGAGCAGCATCTGATGTGCCGGTGCTTGCAGGAACACTTGGCTGATAGCGCGCCGACGACGGCTGCAGCCCAGACGACGCGAGCGGCACCTGCGACATCGTTCCCAGTCACCTCAACGCCACACCACACGTCAAGGCCGCTTGGGCTGGCAGGCTCGAATACGACTGTTCTGCCACCCACGACAACTACAACGACCTTTGCGACAGCGCCTCCGTCGGGTACCAACTCAAGTGCAACAAATTCATCACTCAATCAGACTGCACGGTCTACGACGGCACCAATCGCGACGGCATCGCCGGCCCCCACGACGCTGCCGATGCAAACTACCACTCCTGCGCTGACGAACGCATCTGCCACGACGACGACGCCGCCCGCCGCGACGACGCCCCCGTCGACGTGCGCCGCCGCCTCCTGCACCAGCCCCGCCGACTCCGCCGCCGTCTTCGACGTCCTCTCCGGCTTGACCGGCACCACCAGCACCGACCTCGCGCGCATCCGCTCCGCGTGCCTGACGGTGCTGGCGGTGCCGGTGACGGGCGCGGTGGCTGAGGGGCTGTCGCGGGCGTCGTCGGCGTCGAGCGTGGGCGAGGGCGAGTACAGCTGCGATGCGCTGTCGGCCAACCACTGCGGGGTGTACTACGGTGTGTTCTTTTTGAACAACCAGCTGCAGTTCGTGGTGGAGTGGACGCTGAGCGGGCACCGGAACATGACGAGCTTCTTCAGCGCGTACCGCACGGGCGCCGCGTACTCGTACCGGGTGTACGACCCCGCGGCGGGGTCGGTGGTGACGTCAGGGTCGGGGGGGCGTATGTCGCTGTCTGACAACATGGGGTACGCGGGGGGGTGTCCGGCGGCGCTGTCGGGCGACGACGGGGCGTGGATGGCGAGCGATGCGGCGGGGCTGCTGCACGGCGACACGAGCGTGTCGGACTTCTGCACGTCGTCGAACCGGTGCTACGGCTTTGGCAACTTCGACAGCCTTGATAGCAGCGCGGACGATCTGTACGAGGGCAGGACGAGTACGAGCGGGACGGTGAAGGCGTACATAGTGCTGAAGGTGAGCCGGGCACGCGGCGCGCGCACACGAAGGAGTGCGCGAGCGCCGGGTGATGTGTATGAGCATGCTCTGCTTGCGGCCGGCCGGCTGATGCGGGCATGAGGTGCGCGTCAGCGCGCACATAGGACGGGCAGCTCGCTGCGACGCGGTGCTGGCCAACGTCTGAATCGCCGTGTGGTGCGCTGCTGCTTGCAGGAACACGGGGAGGCTACCGTGGCGACGACGGCCGCAGCTCAGACGACGCAATCGGCTCGTGCGACGACACCGACGGCGCTGGTCACGACGGCACCCCCCACGCCGACGCCGTCCCCCACGGTGCCGCCAACGCAGAGGCCCACACTCCCCCCTGTGTTTACAAGCGCGCCCCCGACGACGACGACGCCGCCCGCCGCGACGACGCCCCCGTCGACGTGCGCCGCCGCCTCCTGCGCCAGCCCCGCCGACTCCGCCGCCGTCTTCGACGTCCTCTCCGGCTTGACCGGCACCACCAGCACCGACCTCGCGCGCATCCGCTCCGCGTGCCTGACGGTGCTGGCGGTGCCGGTGACGGGCGCGGTGGCGGAGGGGCTGTCGCGGGCGTCGTCGGCGTCGAGCGTGGGCGAGGGCGAGTACAGCTGCGATGCGCTGTCGGCCAACCACTGCGGGGTGTACTACGGTGTGTTCTTTTTGAACAACCAGCTGCAGTTCGTGGTGGAGTGGACGCTGAGCGGGCACCGGAACATGACGAGCTTCTTCAGCGCGTACCGCACGGGCGCCGCGTACTCGTACAGGGTGTACGATGCCGCGGCGGGGTCGGTGGTGACGTCAGGGTCGGGGGGGCGTATGTCGCTGTCTGACAACATGGGGTACGCGGGGGGGTGTCCGGCGGCGCTGTCGGGGGACGACGGGGCGTGGATGGCGAGCGATGCGGCGGGGCTGCTGCACGGCGACACGAGCGTGTCGGACTTCTGCACGTCGTCGAACCGGTGCTACGGCTTTGGTAATTTCAACGACGGCGACAGCAGCGCGGACGATCTATACGAGGGCAGGACGAGTACGAGCGGGACGGTGAAGGCGTACATAGTACTGAAGGTGTGCCAATCACGCGTGCCAGGCCTGCCGCGGGCGCACATTGTGCTAAGCACTCTCCTCCGTGACACGGAGGAGTGCGCGTGTCCAAGTGCGGAGTGCGGTGCTCTACTTGCAGTAGGTCAGCTTGCATGGGCAGTTGTGCTCTGTCGCTGCGCACACGAGAGGCGTCTTGCGCTGGCGCAGACCACGATCGCTTGCTGGGCGCATCTCATGCGGCGCTTTGTGTGCTGGTGCTTGCAGGAGCACGGGGCAGCTAGCACGGCAACGACGGCTGCTGAGATGACGCGAGCGGCATCCGCAACGACGCCGGTTGCGCCGACTGCGACGCCTTCGGTGCCCACAGAGACGCCGGCCCCCCCTGCTACGCTATCCGCAACGTCGACCCCCTCGCCAACGCCCACGAGCGCGTCCACGACGACCCCGCCGGCGCCGACGTCTTCCGCGACAGCAGCGTCGGTCGAGCCGGTCAGGTCGACCTTCGCCGTCACGCCGCCCGTAACGACACCGAGCTCGAGCACAAACCAGCCTCTTTCATATTCGGCGAGCGGTCTTCCCCGGTTGCTGCCAGACAGAGCAGGTGACAAACCGCCGGTGACTTTCCGCGCTCCTCGGCTCCGTCGCATCCGCGCGCACGTCGCGACCGCTTGCAGTTTCTCGCAGTGTCATTTAATTTTCCCTCTCAGCCACACCCGACGCTTCTTGCCCTCGCAGTGCGTGTACCCAGTATCGTCGTGGCGCGCAGCACGCTACCGTCGAGCTACGGCGGCTCCTGCACCGTGCGATCCGTGAGCGTGCAGCTTGCGCTGACACATATGTTCCTGAACGACCTGGAGATCTCGTTGAGGTCGCCGGGGGCGTCGACGTCCCAGCTCCTGATGGATCGAGTGTCTGGGAGCAATGTGTCGCCGTCCGGGTCCGGCGCGAACATCGACATTCTGCTCACGGACAGTGCAACCACGTCGGTGTCGAACCTCAACAGCAACACGGGGCCCTTCGCGCCGAGCCCGGGGTCGCTGTCGGCGTTCGAGGGGACGTCAGCGGTGGGGACGTGGGAGGTCGTGATCGCGGATGAAGCGCAGGGAGACTCGGGGGAGCTGCTTGGGCTGGATCTTATCTTGACATGCGAGGAAGGAGGAGCCGCGACGATTTTTTCCACGACTTCTCGGGTCGAGATCTCGTTCGAAGAGCCCGTGGACTCGAGGGATCTCGACATCATCAAGGCCGAGATTGCGGACATGATGGGGCTGCAGTGGCCATCTCCGAACCTCGACATTGTGTTCTCTTTGAGAGCGACTCGTGCGATGAGGAAGCTCCTGCAACGGTCCACGTACATCGTGACCGTCGTCCATCGGTCCCAGGACCAGGCTCTCGTCGCCGCGGCCTCCCAGGTCTTCGCGAGTGCCGTGCGCGATGGCACGATGATCTCCAGACTGCGAGCGAGTTCGCCGATCCCCGTCCTCGCGGTCGTGTCCGCGCCTGAGGTTACACAGTCTCCACAGACGGGGGACCGCGCACCGGCGCAGACGGAGGACTCGTATTATTATACGAGTCCTGGAAATTATGATGACGACGATTCCCCTGCTGGCGACATCGGTGCGGCAGTTGGTGGAACATTCGGAGGGATTGTGTGTTGCGTGGCTGCTGTGGTTTTGGCGATTATGCTCAAAAAGAGAGGGTCTGGCACGGCGTCAAATGGCAGAGTGTCTGCCTATGTCGCATCCGAACCGTCTGAGCGATCGCAGCACGGGTGGGTTCCCTCCGCCCCACCCGCTCCGCCGTCTGAGCGATCGCAGCAAGACTGGCTCCCCTCCGCCCCGCCCATTCCACCGCCGAGTCCTTCAAGGGTGAGCAGCGAGATTCTCCTCAGCGGTGTGCATTGGACGACACCACGTGAAAATGCGAGCGAAACGGGTGCGAGGACGACAGGAGAGCGTCCTCTACGCGACTCCGTGGCACGGGCTGAGGGCTCCGGCGTCAGGATATGCTCGATCTGTTTGGAGTGCCCGGACGAGCGGGTGATGTTCCTGCCATGCCAGCACCACATCTGCACAGGATGCTCGGAGGAGTTCTTCGCGAGCACAAATGCGCCGCGCTGCCCCGAGTGTCGCCAAGAAATAAGAGAGCGCATCACCACCGCGGTGAGGTGACTGATTGATGTTGACATCTCACTTTTCGCAATATGTGACGTCACGAACAGATGCTCGCTCGGTCTCCTCGTTCACCCGCGGCTGACCAGTCAGCCCGTGCGCGCACAGCAGCGCGCCGCACTACGTCACGCCGCCAGCCTCGCCGAACAACGCCCCGCGCATCCTCACCTCGGTGGATGCCCCGTGTCAGCACAGCGACCGCCACGGCGCGCCGCCGCCCGCCTACATCTTCTTCCCCGCATGGCTCGACCGCCGCCCCGCCACGACCAGCCGCTCGGGCTCCCACGCGAAGTCGCACGCCACCAGCAGCGCCGCGACGCTCGCCGTCACCGTCACCACCGCCAGGTTCTCCGCGGGGCACTGCCGCGGCCCCAGCCCGTACGGCATGTACCGCCGCGGCCGCCCGGGCGCCAGCATCTCCTGCGTCGTGCCCTGCACCTTCAAGCCGGACCGCTCGTCGACCGGCGTCTCCTGCCACGTCCGCCACGCGCCCTCCTTCAGCGGCCGCGCCGCGCGCGCAGTGTCCCTCACGAGCGCCGCGTCGGGCTCGTCCCACCGCGCCGGGTCGAACGCGCCCACGTCGTCCCAGAAGTACCCGTCGTTGTGGATCGCCGCGGCGGGCACCAACACCGTGGAGTGCTGCGGGAAGAACCAGCGCCCGACCTCGACGCCCTTGCCGGCGACCTCGCGCACGAGCGGCTCGTCCCAGACCGGGCTCGTGCGCAGGGCCTCCGCGATCACTGTCGTCAGCAGCGTGAGCTGCCGCAGGCCCTCCCATCCGCCGCCGACCACGCGCGCGCGGCCCGCGGCGTCCAGCTCCGCGCTCACGCGCTCCAGCAGCTTCTTGTCCCGCACGATCGCGCGCAGCGCCGCCAGGCTGGCCCGGGCGCACGCCCGCGCCCCCACGCTGACCAGCGCGCCCACCACGAACGCCGCGTCCGCCTCCGACAGCGCCGGATCGAACCCGTCGCGCCCGCGCACCATCGCAGCGAGCTGCGCGCGGAACGGATGCTTCGTCCCGCCCTGCCGCGGCGCCAGCGCCGCCGCCGCCAGCCCCTTGCGCGCCGCCGCCGCCCGCGCAAACACATCCGCCTCCGCCCGCTCCGCCTCCGCCATCGCCGCCGCGCGCTCGCCCGGCGGCAGCGCCGCCGCGTGCATCCCCGCACGCAGCACCACGTCCAGCGCCCGCACGTCCTCCGACGGCGCCGTCCTCGCCCCCGAGTCATGATCCAGCAACGCAATCGACATCGCGTCGAACGAGAGCCGCAGGACGTGATCCTCGAGGTCGACGTCCCGCCCGCTCGCGTGCTGCGCGCCGAGCCGCTCGGCCGCGTCGCGGACGCAGTCCAGGACCGCGGGCGCGGCAGCAACGACCGCGGAGGGCTCCATTGCCGCCGACAAGCCCGCGCGCGTGTGCGCGGCGATGGGGTCGTCGCGCGCGGCGCCGAGCGGGCCGAGGTGGCGGAAGGGACACCGGGGGCGGTCGAGCTCGTGCGTGCCGTACGGGAGGAGCTGGCAGGCGACCTTGGGATCGGCGACAATCGTGTAGGGGTGCCCGCCGGCTTTGAGGGACGTGGTGTGGCCGTAGGCGCGCACGAAGCCGACGAGGGTGGCGAGGCGGTCGCCGGGGGCGCCGAGGGCGGCTCTCGAGGACAGGCTGCGGAGCCACGGCCGGGGCCCCGGCGGGCGCTTTGTGTCCTGGGGGGAGCGTCAGGGGGGGGGGTGTTGGATGAGAGGGCGGGAGCGGCCAGGGCGGGTGCGTTCGTGATTGACGGGAGAGATCTGGGCGCCGGGTGAGGAGCGTGACGGTGGGGACGGGTGCGTGCGGTGGAGTGGTGCGATAGTCCCGGCGGGAGGTATGTGGGCGGCGCGAGGTCGAGTTGGGCAGGTGGCGGGTTCTCGGGGAAGCGTACATGCATGCGGGCGATGGAGCCGACCGCGAAGGCGATTCCCGAGACCATGGTGGCGATACCAGACCAGAGGAACCAATTGCCGTCCTGTGTGGAGAATAGCTCGGCCCAGGGGCGCGACGTCGCGAGGATGGAAGGGAGGAGGAGTGACGCGACCAGCACCGAGATGATGACGCTCTGCGCGGGACGTGAGGGGTCGTGCCAGTGAGCACCAGGGTGCGTGCCCTCGAGCGCAGCGCTGCGGGGCCCGCGACGGGCTGGAGTGCAACGGACGCACCATCATCAGCGGCGTGTTCATCAATAGTGCGTCCACGGACATCTTGCCCCGCTCCTGCGCCGCGCCCACGCCGCCTCGCTCTGTTTGGCACCACGATGCCGCCTCCTCGTCGCAGCCTGGTCAGGCACCGGGCCTTTCAGTCCTGAAAGAAGCACACAGACACCATGGGCGTCGATCACGGGGAGGTCGGATCCGAAGATCACTTCGAAGCGCTAATTACGCAGCAACAAACCCCAATTCAGGACTACAAGTCACTCTTGCGTCGGTAGCGGCACTCAACGCGAGGACGATGCGCAGGACGGATGCCTCAGAGACTGACGACCTAGCCAGACATGCGTGTAAGCTCAAGTCAAGAGCGCTGCAGCGTGTACGCGGAAGCCAACTCGCACACTTCTCGCCCTATGCACGACCCCCCCGCGCGGCCTGCGTACCTCGCACCGTGCTTCGTGGACCCTTGGACAGCGATATGTGTGGCAGGGGCAGCCTCAGACGGCACCTTTTCGCCCCGGGGCGCAGCCGCCGTGCCCCCGCGGGCAACACAACCCCGGGGCGCACCCGGCACCCCTGTCAGGCGCAGCCCGGCTCCGAATGCGCGGGGCGCACGATGGCAACGGCAGGCGCGGTCCAGCGAGCATGCAGCAGCGACGACGAGCCGGGGTTCGTGCGTGCGTCACAGAGGACCTAGACGGCGCGAGCGCGCGTCGTCCCTGCACCGCGCGCTGCAGCGATGCCGCGCGGGGCCTCAGAACTCCTCGTCGACCACGTCCTCGAGCGCCTCCGCCAGCTCCTCCTCCGTGGGGATCTGCACGACGCGCCAGCGATCGCGCAGCTCGTTTGCATGAGACGTTACGGCGCAACCACGCATGCAACATCGCAAGCAGCGTTCCACGCGCGCGGGCGCCGCGCACCTTGCTCCGCTTCCCGGCAGCGCTTTTGTCCGAGAACCGCATCGCGCGCACCGCCTCGTTGTGCAGGTCGAGGCAGAACGCAATGCGCGCGTCAAACGCCTTCTGCGGCTCGTACGTCCCGTACACGTCGACGACCTCGCGCGACAGCAGCACGCCCTCGCTCGCGTCGATCGTGCCGTCCACCGCGCCGTCGCGGATCGCCTTGGCGACGATGTGCTCGACGTCGCCGTCGTCGCCCGCGTCGAGCCCGAGGCGCGCCGCGACGTCCGCGAGCGAGATCCGCGAGTAAGCGAGCGAGATCCGGCGCAGCCCCGCGCGGATCACGTTGTTGCGCAGCCGCACGATGAGCCGCAGCACCCCGTCGGCCTGGAACGCCTCGGCGTGCGTCTCCGTCACCTGCGCAAAGTGCCGCAGGTCGCCGCGGCGCACCGCCTGCGCCAGCGCCGCGTACGGCGCCAGCGGGACGCGCACGGTCGGGTGGAAGAGCTCCGCGCGCTCCGGCAGCTCCCCGAGCAAGAGCCGCACGATCGTCAGCCACTTCGTCGCCTCGATGCGGAAGCCGAGGGCGACGGAGGGCGCCTTCCGCGTGGCCTGGAGGAGGCTGTCCTTGGCGTCGGAGTACTCGAGCTGCACCGCGCGGATCCGCCCGAGGTAGTACAGGTATCGGCAGAGCTGCTGGTTGGACCGGGAGGTCTCGGGGCGCTGCGCCTTGGCGCGGAACTTCTCGGCCTGGTCGTACAGCGAGTCCAGGATGTAGCTGCGGAGCACGAGGTTCATCAGCGTCTCCTGCGGGGGGCGGGGGAACAGAGCTGGTGGTGGTGGTGTTGCGGACGAGCGCGGTGCGCGTGGGAGGGGGCGTCTGCGCGGTGCGCGCTGAGTGGCGAGCGACTAGGATGGGGCGGCTCAGGGGGCTGGCTTGGCTTGGCGGGGGTTGCACGGCTTCCGAGAGCTGCGCCGTAGGTGGGTCGTTGCGGGCGGCGTGCGTCCCGTGCGGCGCGGGGGAGTGTGGCAGGGGGCGCGCACCTGGCCGATCTCGTCGTGGCGGAGGGTCGCGGTTTGGTGGAGCCGCAGGAGGCGCGCTCGGATGCTGCGGAGCTGTCCGCAGCGCTCGTGGGCATACGCGTAGTAGAAGTACACGCGCGCGGCGAGGTGGTCCATGGTACGCCTGCGCGGGGCACGCAGAATGCGGTGGGTGTGCCGGCGAGCGGGGCCGGGGCCGCGGCCGTGCGCGGCGGGATGGGCAATCAGAGGGACGTTGGAGGGCGTGAGGGCCGCGCGGCGGCGAGCGACGGCGAGGGACCAGCGCGAATGACAGAAGGGAGCGGGTGGGTCGTGCTTGCGGTGCGGCTGGCGCACCTGTCGAACTCGCAGATGAAGTCCACCGCTCGGCTGGTGAGAGCCAGAGCCTCAGGGAGCTTGTCGTGGTCCAGCAGCCGCATGATCGTCACCAGCAGCAAAAACACCTCGACCTGCGGGCAGACCGCATCGTGGGAGGCGGAACGGAGTGAAGCGGCGCCTTGGGAGGCCGTGCGGGGCGAGCAACCTTTTTGCGTGCAGCGCGTGCCCACCGCGAGCCCAGATCCTGCGCCTGGGCGCGACGATGCGCGCAGCTCGCGGCCGCGGGAGATAGTCGCGGATCTCCACGGCTTCCTCGCGGGGCCGGCCAGCTCGATGCGGGCCTGGAGCGCACCTCCGGGACGCTGGTGAGCTTGGCGTCCTTGAAGGGGGGGGCCGCGCCGGCCTTGTCCGCGTCGCCGTCGTCCGTCTCCATGCTCCCCGCCTCGATGCTCTTGAGTGCATCTGCGACGACCTGCCGGGCGGAGCTCTCCGCGGGCAGCACCGCGGTGGCGCACTCGGTAAGCAGCGCTGCATCCAGGGCCTTGCGCACGCCCGCTGTCTGACGCAGGACCCGTCCGATCAAGAACCGCGTGTCCTTGTGCCGCACCGCCTGCTCTATCAACCCAACGCTGCTCAGGAGGACCTGCGCCGGCGTCAGCACCTCCTTTTTCTCCTCCACTTTGCTCTCCTCGCCCGCCTTCCCGTCCTCGGGCTTGCCCGCGACCTCCTTCTCCTTCCCCTCCTTCGCCTTATCCTCCTTCTTTCCGCCCATGCCGCCGAACCCCGTGCCGCCAACCGCGTGCAGGCTCTAGGTGCCCGCCTGGTGTGCACAGAGCAGCACTGCGCGGCAAGGGACGCGGTTCGCAGAGGGGACGTAGATCCGCAGTCGCACGGATCAGCTCGCCCGCGGACCTGTAGTGCGGAGAGACGCGGACCTCTCCTCCCAAGACACCGGAGCGACCCTGCCAGGTCAGACCTGGTCTCGACTGTCCCCCCCGTGACTCAAGTCGGTGGTGTTTGCGGGCGAGGCGGTCACGGACAGGCGATGGACCCGCGGGGCGCGGAGGCCGCATACGTGCGCCTGTGCGACCGCGCCGCGCCAGGCGGCTGCCGGCGACGTCGCAGGCAGAGCGACGCTGTTGAGCGTTGGCAGGCGTCATGGTGGCGCGCGATGGGACAGCGCTGCGGTGCATGCACAGCGCGAGAGCCGGACCGGATGACAGGGCAGCGACGTGCCGTGCGTGGCTCACACGTGTGCGCGAAAGTGTGGTTGATTGAAAAGTATATACGAGTTCGTATTTGGACGTCTAGGTCCGTTTCATCGCTCTCCGCGTAGCTGCTGCTCGGCCTCGACCACGACGAGCAGCGTCTCCATGCTGCCGTCCGCCAGCCCCACCACACTCCCCCCCCCTGCCTTGACTGTGCTCAGGGTGAACAACACTCCCTCCGTCAACACCTCCCCTGGCGCCACCAGCGGCACGCCCGGCGGGTACGGGCTCAGCAGCTCCGCGGATACCCGGCCTGCCGCCTCAGCGAACGGCACCGCCTCCGTCGCAGCGAAAAACGCATCTCGAGGGGTCAGCGCGATGACCGGCGCCTCTGCCATCTCGCCTGGCGGTAATTCCGGAGCGGACCGAGAGTCGCTGGCGCGGCCAGCGCCCGGCTGCGCGCGCCTGTCGTCGTCGAGGAGCTCCGTGTACGCCGCTACGAGGCGCTGCACGTCGCGCTGCCTCGTGGCGGCCCCGGCGCAAAACACCACCACTTTCGGGGTGGACATTTCCGCGACGATGGAGCGCGGAGGCCGCTCGAGCCACGCGGCCACTGCGAAGCCGTCCCGGCCGCCCGCGAGGGCGGGGTCCACCGCCACCGTCAGCCGCAGCGGATCCTGAGACACGAATCCTCGATTGGTGTTCCTCTCCTCCTCCGACGGCGCGTCGAGAACGTGGACGCCCATGCGCCGCAGCTCGCGCCTCGCCCACCTGTAGGGCATGCAACCGGCGTCCCGTCCGCGCAGTCAGAGCTCGTCTGAGGCGGCTGACAGCAACGGACAGCTGACAGCGGCTGTGCAAGGAGGGGAGTGTAAAAGCGGGTGTGAGGTTCGGACCTGCAGCACTGCGCGGCCTCGCAGAAGAGGTCTCGCTCGTCCCGACATCGCGCGACGGCCGCGTCGAGGCTCGCCATGAGCAGGTACGACGGCGAGGACGTCTGCAGCGTCCGTAGACACTTTGCAATCCTAGCAGCGTCGGTCCGGCCCGCGCCCAGGCTCTCCTGACTGCGCAAACAACACACCGAGGCGCGTCCGTCTGCACGCCGGCACCCACCGCGCGACGCCCCGCGAGCCGCACATCCACGAATATGCATCGCGCACGCGCGCAGCGGCAGTTGAGCCCCCCGCGGCGGTCACGGCGCTCGAGGAGGGAGGCGGCGTTCCGCGGTGCCGCGTCTGTCGGTTCCCTCACCTTGCGTGCAGCAGCGCAGTCTGCGTCAGCGAGCCGAGCGTTTTGTGCGTCGACTGCACCACGAGATCGGCTCCGCTCTGCAGCGCGGCCTTCGGGGGCCGCTCGCCGCGCGCGTGCTCCGCGCAGGACGCCAGGAGGCTGAGGTGCGACCCGTGCGCCTCGTCGACGATGAGCGGCACGCCGTGCGCGTGGCACAAGTCAGACAGCGCTGCCACGTCAGCGCACGCCCCGAAGTACGTCGGCGAGACGACCAGGACGGCGCCCACGGACCCGCGCGGGTGCTGCGCGAGCGCTGCGGAGAGCGCCGAGGGATCCACGCCGTGCGCGATGCCCAGGGCAGGGTCGGTCGTTGGGTGAATGTAGTGGGGGACGACGCCTGCGAGAGAGCACGCGGCGAACGCGCTCTGGTGGCAGTTCCTGGCCATGATGATGGTCCCCCCAGGCCGGCAAGTGGCTAGAATCGCGGCGTGGACGCCCGCAGTGGCCCCGTTGACCAGCCACCAGGAGCGGCCGGCGCCCATCAGCGATGCCGCGGCCGCCTGCGACGTCGCGATGGCGCCAGACGGCGCCGCGAGGTTGTCGAGGCCGTCGAGTTCCGTCAGATCCATTCTGAACACCGCGGACCCCGCGAACTGCTTCAACTTGGCGTGAATTGCAGCGCCACGCTGATGGCCTGCGCGGTGCCGGGAAAAGCCCGAAAACAGGGTCAATACCACGCGGGGATGTGATACGTGAACTGGACATGTCTTGAGTGTATCGAACGAGCGGCCGCGTGCGTCGTGGCGGCGTTCGCGTCCACCTGGAACATGCAAGGCGACCTCCTCCTCCCTCATCGCGCGCTCGATGACCGCGTCCAGCACCGGCTTTTCGGCGCCCGCGTCCGCCCCCGCACGCGAGCTCTCGTGCACATCGTCGCCCAACAAACACCTGGCTCGCCGACGGCGCACCGGCGCGGGCGCCCATCTCACGCCGCTGCCGCGCCTCTGCACGGCGCACGGACCGCTGAATCCCACGCCCCTCATGTTGTGCCAGGCATGCACAGAGCAGATTGTCCACGGCGGGCCGTTCCTGGGCGTTCAGCTCCCTGCAAGGGGACGGTCACACATCCCGCGCACCCATCGCTCTCCTGCGGTGCGCAGAGCGCCGCTCCCACCGATCGCAGTTCTCGCTGGCCCGCCCCGCCTGGAAGTCGCATGCCCTCGCCTGCAAGCGCAGCTTTCCCACGCCCCGGCCTCTCGCCAGGGCTGACGCACGTGGCCACGTCTGCCACCAGTGTGTGTGTCCGCCCGGCGGCGCCGCCTCAGGCCCGGCCCTGCGTCGATGCCGCCGCCCAAGCCGTCCACAGGCTAGTCCGCTCGCGCCTCTGTACGGACGCACAGCCTGCACGCCGGCACCGCGCTACCCGAGCCGTCAAGCCGACCGTGTGCAGACGTTGTGCGACGTCGACGGCGCCGCGGGCTTCGCTTCGACGTCACTCCGTCCGGCCACGCGTACCAGGATACCTGGAGCCCGCCGCTTGGGGGTCCTGTTGCGCGACGCGCGAAAGTCCTCGCAGCGGGGAAGTTGAGCGCCTGATTGGGCTGCAAGAGCAGCAGCACAGCGGTCGTTTTCTGCGATGTCCGCGCCGCCACGAGCCGCGCATGGCAAGGGCAGCTCTGAGCGGGGCGCGAAGGGCCCGCCTGGCCTGCTAGGGATCTTCTGTGGGTGCTTCGGGGCGCAGCCGGCATCGGGGCACAAGGAGGCCCCGAGCAGCGCGAAATCCGCGTCGAAGGCCCGCCAGGAGCAGGTGGGATCCGCTGACACTGGAACGGCGGTTCCGTACGCGTTGCTTCACCGCGTCTCGCGCGCGGCGGCGCCGATGCGGGACGTCCCCGACAAGAGATGCACCCCCGTCCGTGCGCTCCCGTTGCGGCTTGCGAGGCCGCCTCCTCCTCGTGCGGCGGCGATCATCCCCAGATGCATCACAGGGAGCCCGCCCTCGCGTCCTGAAAACGCACACGCGCGGCGCATGTGCACCGCGGCTCCACAACCACAACAGGCACGGGGCCCACCCGCGCCGCCACCGGCTGTCCCCGGCGCGTAAACGCACGCCTGCGCCCGCTCATGCCCGCTGCAGCTCGACAGCCACCGCGGGAGGTCGCGGCGGGCCCTCACCGCGGAGTTCGAACCAGCTGGCTCAACGCTGCACACTGGTCCGCGCAGCCGCGAATCGTCCACGGGGCGCTACCCGGAGAGCGTCCGCGCGTCCTCCGTGCGCCGCGAGAGGCCGCAGGGCTCGCAGCGCGTGCTGACGAGCACCTCGCGCGGCAGGGCGGAGTTCGCCGACCGGCCCGCAGGCGCCCGCTCCCACGTCGACGCGGCGCACAGCATGCACGACCGTCGCCGCAGGCGCAGCTCCGCGGAGCGATATCCCTCCGCTCATGCGAGCCGCGACGCCCAGTACGGCAGGTCGGGGGCTCCGTCCCGCGCGAGTCGCGCCAGGTGAGCGGCGTCGCGACAGCAGTTGCGCGTGTTGCGGCGCAGGGCACGCGCTGTCTCCTCCGTTCCGCACCGCCGGACCCCGCGTCCGCGGTCGGCGCCGTCGTACTCCGCCTGCTGAGCACGCCCGCGCCGTTGTTGTTGTTGCTGCTTGCTTGCAGGCCGAGTAAGGGGCGATCGGCGATCGAGCTCGCGTCCGACGCGCAGCTGCGCACGTACACGCTGCGGCAGTCGAGGTCGTCGCGGCGCTCCGAGGCGTTCGACGCGCGGCTCGAGGGGCTGGGCGGGCTCTCGCTGCGCGACCTCGCAGCGCGCCGCTCCGCCTCCCGTCCTCGCGCGAGCGTCACCAGGAACGCTCTGACGCCGCAACGCAGCCAGCGAGGCTCGGTGAATGCGAGCAGCCCCGCGCGCAGCCGGCGCTCCCTGGTTTCGCGCCAGGGTGAGACGTCATCCCGCCGGAGCCTGCTGAGCCGCCAGGACCTCGCCGCGGACTACGGGCCGATGGCGCACAGCGAGCGCCGGGCGCCCGCGGTGCGGCCGGGTCGGGCGAACACGGCGCCTGCGCGCGACCTGCGCCGGTACGTTGACGAGGCGGACGAGAGCGCCCGTGCGCGCTCGAACCGTCGCGGCGCCAGCGAGCGCTCGCTCCGGGCCTTCCACGGGCTCGTGGACCGCGGGATGGACGACGTTCCGCGCGCGGCGTTGCCCAAGCGCACGCCGTCGAATCAGCGCGCGCGCCAGCTGTCATCCTACCAGCTGCGGGACGAGCCGCAGGTGACGCCGGAGCAGCCGTCGCGCGCCGCGCACCCGCAGGCGTCGGACTCGGCCCTCACGCTACAGATGGTGGACTGGGAGGGCGAGTTCCGGGACTCCCTCGAGGACCAGCGCGAGTCTGCCACGCGGAACAACACCCCCGCGTCCCTCGAGCACGTGCTGCGCGCGTCCCCGTCGGGGGAGCTCGCCAACAGCCCCGCCGGGGCGGCGCTGCCCCCGAAGGCCAGGCGCGCGCACAGCAACGTGCAGCGGGCCTCCTCCGCGGGCCTCGCGCTTAGCCTGCTCAACCCGATGTCCGCGATCTCTGAGGGCATCGAGTTGTCCCCTTCGGCTCAGTGAGCCACGGCGTAGAGCCTGGCTTGCGAGGTCCGGGCCCTGCATCCGTTGGACAAAATTACCGATTTCATGCGCTGTTGCGCGATCGATTTAGATCGAGAGCGTTTGCGAAGCCGCCTCGTTGCCGCCCAGTCGATGCCGACCGCGCTTTCGCCGCAGCACGCTTGCAGCCCGAGACAGCTCGGGCTGCCCGACAAGACTCCCCCTTTCTTCCATCTTCCCCCCTGCCTTTCAACGTTGCACGCCTTCTCCCGCGTTGCCATTTCGACGTCCGATCCCAAGATCACCATGCCGAGGTCCAGCGCTTGCGCTGCCCGAAACGCCTGCCACTCCGCCTCGGAGGGCGATGTGTGAACTGCCGGGCACAATCGCCGCATGATGAGCACCGCCCGCACCGGGAACCTTGCGACGCGGTCGGCGCTGCGGCACGCACCCCGATCAGCGTGTGTGAGACTCCACGACCCACGTGGCACAAGTCGCCCCGCTCTCTTTTGTGTTGTGTTCTTCGGGGTGTTCCCTTTTCGCATGACAGGCCACGCGCGGGGGACGGCGATGACGAGGAGAGCTGAGTAGCCGTCGGCGCGTCGCCACACAACGCGGACAATGCCGCAGACTCAGTCACCGCTGTCACCCAGCCGGCTGCCGACACCCCCTGGTACAAGCAGCCTAGGACGTGGACCAGCACTTCGGCGCGTCGGCTGGCGGGCGTCGTCCAGTACTCGCGCGGCTCGCCGCGTTGTTGCTGACGACGCCCGCCACTCACTCTAACTGATTGCAGGTCAGAGCCTTCCCTTGGCACATGATGGCACGCTCACATGGCATTTCGCGCGAGTACTCCTAGCACGCTGCCGCCTTGATCAGGACGATAGCACACCCGCATTTCGTTTCGTGCGCGGGTGGTCAATTACTACTCTGTGTGTCGTGTTGTGCTGCGCCGGGCCTCGAACATGGGCTTTGGCGCAGTGCCAGCTGAGAGCTACCTCCCTACTCCGGCCTTCAACCGTCGGCGTAGACGAGCCTGCCTCCGGCTAACTGACTCCGCCGTCTCACGTCCGTGGCTCACCGCCCGGCGTGCTAGGAACGCGCAACTTAGGTAGAGCTCTCCCCGTCATCGTCGCCCTCCCGTCGTGGCTTGATTACTGCATCCTCGGTCTAGTTCCGCACACCACCCTCTTTTCACCCCCAAAACCTCTCACCATGCGCACTCCAATCGGTCGCCGACGGAGGAAACGGCTCCAAGCAGCGTTGCGTCTCAGCGACCAGGCCGGCACCGCCGAGGCGCGCACGCTGCGTGGCCACCTTTCGAATGGCACCCTGTTCCACCATGTCGCAAATCTAAATGACCACGACCCGAACTTTCGACCCAGCATCACGCACGCACGCCGCATCGCGGCCGCTATTGCTCCGCAGGCATCTCCCCGTGCCTGGCCCCCTCCTAGCCCCCACCACACACCCTCCCACCCCGCCTCCGCACTAGCCCCTCGACCCTACTGGGACTACGTGCCCCGCGACGAACGGGCGCCCGCATACCCGCACCCGTGCCCCCCACCGAGCGCTCCTTTCCCACCGCCCCCGCCGGCGCTCTCGGACCTCGCCGCGCTACCATCGGTCACGGCAAACCCCCCGCTTGCGGCGCGCGGGGTTGTCTATGTCCTCTTGTGCCGGAAATACCCCTTCTTTTACTATGTCGGGGAGACATACCGCACAGCGATCGAACGACTGCAGGAGCACTTTGATGCAGCATTCACGCACCATCCGAACGCCGTGCACACCCCGCTTTACGAGTTTATGCGACGAGTGTGGGCGCAGTCGCCGAACGGCCATGTCCCGTGGCGCGACTTCACCATCGTGCCCCTCTTTCGCATCAATTTCGCACGCCAGGTGCCCATCCCGCCGGCGACTAGCCCGGACGCTTTGAAGGCCTGGTTCCACAAGTTCCGCACCTACTCCCTGGCCTGGGAGCAGACCATGATACGCTGTCTGGGCTCCACATACCCCGGCGGCCTCAATTACTGCAAGGGCATGTGGAATTTCGGCTACGGAGCTGGCCACTCTGATGCTGCCCCATGGCCTCTATCCCCCCTGGCGTTCCAAATCGCCGCTGACCCCCACCCCGTAGCGATCCCCCACAACGACTTCCCCGTCCCGCCCGGCCCGAGTGGGCTCCCAGCGCTGGCGACCCTCTTCCAGCCAACGTTTGCCATCTCCTCCACGCATCAACGTACCATCCACCTCGACGCTGACAACTGCCTCACAACTACGGCACCAGCGTTGTCCCTGCCCCCCGCTATCGCAGGCATGTCTCCGCGCCTCGGTACACGCGAGTATATCTACCAGACTCGCCTCCTTCTTGACGTTGTTTTGTTCCGCCGCGCCGGCGACACAGAGCACGATCATTGGAGACGCGCGGTGAACCATTGCACGGCAGCGAACATCGGAAAATACCTCTTCTCCCTCCATCACTGCGTGTCGCACATGCATCCCGATGCGCTTAACCTGGGTCTCGACGAGCCCTTTTACACACAGCAGATGTTGGACAGTGCCCGCACCGTTTTGCAGGCCGCCATCAACCACCACTACCCTCCCGTCGCAGACATCGACCTCGGGAGCCGTACCCTCATGATCCACGACTTCCCTACCCCCCTGGCTAGCCTCGCCCCCCTCGAAACCCTCGTCAATAATGATGACTTTCTCAACCTCTTACCTGAGCGTATCCGCGAAGGTATGGATGGCTTGTTTCTGGTGGCCCCGCGCTATTCGGTCAGGTTTCCACCGCTGTCGCGCTCGGTGTGCACGCACAGCGGAGTTGCCAAGTTTGCACGCAGTCGCCTGTACGACATCATGGCGACGCAGTGCGACTGTGCGCAACACCAAGGACCGGACCTACGACGCCACTTCACGCTCGAGGACCCCTACTGGCAGATCGACGGCGAGCCTGTGCGGCACCTCTGCACGCTGGACCCTGCTGCGGCGGGCATCCAGAGCACCGCGTACCGCCGTTTGTTCGCCGTCGGCGGTGCCAAGCACCGACACGTCCCGGAGCTGCACCAAGCCACGAGCGCGACCGTAGCTAGCATCGTTGAAGCCTACCAGAAGCCGCTGCTCGGGTGGACGAAACGCGTCAGCAAGGCCGCCGACATGGACGCGGCAGCGTGCATGCCGTACATTGATGCTATACTTGCTGCTACGCAAACGGCACTCCAACCCGCTCTTCAACCCGGGTTCCGCCTTCCATGGCCCCCGCCGCTGGCGGACATTCAGCCCGACGATCGCGTGGCTCTGCGGCGAGACGCGACACGCCTCACCATCACGACCATGGACAAGAACGCCGGGAATTTGGTTTTCGTGTGTCGGCGCGCCTACATCGAGGTCCTCCTGCACGACCTGCACAGCAACGACGCTTTCGCTGTCAACGAGCCGGCAAATGCCAACATCACGCATGCCAGGCACGTGGTGAACGTCGCTAACACGACGGAGGCTATGTTGGACAACCTGCAGCTACCAGGAATACGCACCGAACGCGAGTGCGGTGGTCTACCGCACTACTACGGGACGATGAAGCTTCACAAGGCCAAGGTGGACGTGCGGTACATCTCGGACTGCTCGAGCGACATCACGCGCCCCGCAGCGCAGCTGCTGACGAAGGCCCTCGGCGCGCTCATGTGCCACGCCACCCTCGTGGAGGTCTGGAGCTCCATCTTCGACGGCGTCCCGGAGGACCTCTGCAGCAGCTTCGCGCCCTTCTTGGTGGACTCCAGCCGCGGCATGCGTGACATGGTGACCGCGTATCTACATGACAACCCACCACGCTCAGCGATACATGCTCAACAACCACCTCTGCTGCTGGGCGCCGACATCAAGCGGCTCTACACGCACATCCGGCACGAGACGAGCGCGGACCACGGGACCGGCCTCATCGACTGCGTCATCGAACACATCGACGCTGTTTTTGCACTGCATCCAGGGCAACACCTCCTGATCGACTTGCAACCCGCGTTTGACGCGAGGAGACGTGGTGGTGGGTGGCGCAGCTGCCGGACGCGGACGGCATGGTTGGGAAATGGGCACCGAGCATCGAGCAACTTCATGGTCTCGTGCACATCCTCGTCAAACGCGCCTACGTGGTGTTCGGGGGCGTCGTATATCACCAGACCTGCGGTGTGCCCATGGGGCTCTCGGCCTCCCCCCACCTCGCGAACTGCTACATGTTCCGGCATGAGCTCGCGTTCCTCTGCCAGTTTCGCGACCGCTGGTTGAGCACTGGCGACGTCGCTTGGCTGAAGGTCTTGGGGTCTTTCCGTTATTCCAGGCGCTACATCGACGACAATTTCTCTCTCGCGAACGCACTGTACCGCTACTTCAACACCCACCCCCGCCCCCCCACCCCGCCCCCCGAAACCCCGTCGTCGATCGTAGATCTCATCTCTGGTATACATAACATGTACCCCCCCTGTCTTGAGGTCGAATTTGACGCCCCAGCGAACCCGCTCGACGGTGTCTCCTTCCTAGACCTCCGCGTGCGTCCGCATCCCGAATATCAGGGCTTCCTCCTGATCTCGCACTATGACAAACGCGGTCTGTTTCCTGAGAACATTCACCTCATACAGTACCCCCACGCTTCGTGTGCGCTGCTGCGACGACACCTTTACAACATCGTCCGCACCGAACACATCCGCGTGTCCAGCGAGGTGACTGACCGCGACAGCTACGTAGCCAAGATGTCGGCCATGATGCGCTACATGCGTACGCATCGAGGTTACTGCATGCGACAGGTCCTGGCGATCCACCGCGCCGCCTGCCGGACGCACCCGAGCCCGCATTTTGGCCCTGCCACGCCGGCGGGCCTGGCTGACCTCGTGCGTCGCCACGTGCAGTTTGCAGACCATACTGGCCAACCTGCTGACAGGGCGTGCCCGGCGCCCTGCAACTCGTCACCCTCATACATGATCCCGGCGCTGCGAAGCTGGCTCGGAACTATCCAGCCATGCCCGCACACATGACGCACTCTGTTACCCCCCCGATGTTGACATGTTGGCCATGCGCGTATTCCGTGGCCGCTAGACCGAGGTATGATCCCTTTTCGCATGACAGGCCACGCGCGGGGGACGGCGATGACGAGGAGAGCTGAGTAGCCGTCGGCGCGTCGCCACACAACGCGGACAATGCCGCAGACTCAGTCACCGCTGTCACCCAGCCGGCTGCCGACACCCCCTGGTACAAGCAGCCTAGGACGTGGACCAGCACTTCGGCGCGTCGGCTGGCGGGCGTCGTCCAGTACTCGCGCGGCTCGCCGCGTTGTTGCTGACGACGCCCGCCACTCACTCTAACTGATTGCAGGTCAGAGCCTTCCCTTGGCACATGATGGCACGCTCACATGGCATTTCGCGCGAGTACTCCTAGCACGCTGCCGCCTTGATCAGGACGATAGCACACCCGCATTTCGTTTCGTGCGCGGGTGGTCAATTACTACTCTGTGTTGTGTCGAGGTGGATGTGCGGGGCGCGCGTGCGCCCGTCGCAGCCGCACCAGCGGCAAGGTCGACACGCACCTCCGCGAGCGGGGGGGAGGTTGGGGGCATCGCACGCCCGCCGCTGGGCCACCTTGAACGTCAGCCTCCCTTTCTGAGGAGGCATGCGGTGCTCTCGTTCAGGCGCAGGTCGCGTGTCGTACCCGGCAGCAGCGAGCTCGGAACGTCCGAGCGCGGAATGCTTGCTACGCGACGAACGTTCTGGCCGCGGAGGTGACTTTCCCGCCCATGCTGCCGCGACGTCAGACCTGCGTCTGTCTGCCCGAGACCTGCCCGAGACCGACCAGTCCCCGGGACCGGAACAGCGCCCTGCGGCCTCATTGGCCGACACGCATGCTGTAGGTCCCGGGAAGCGCGAGCGGGGCGATGGCGCCGTTCGTCGCGCACGCGAACAGAGCTTGCCTAACCTGAGAGTGCCACCAGGCGAAAAAAGGGTTCCGGTCGCGCCACGACGCAATCATCCCGCGGAGGACGCGTTCCGCTGGGTAATTTGGTCAAATTGACCGATTGACCGGCGGCGCGCACCCTAGCAGGGAGGATGGCAGGCGCCGGAGCGAGCAGCCGCGGGCGCGCTCCGCGGGGTCATGACCCTTGGGCGCCGAAGCCGAAAGAAGGCGGCATATTCACGAAGTTGCTCAGGTGCTTCATGCCGCAGCTGACGGAGTCCGGCGGGACTTCCTCGTCGACGCGTTACGACCGCCACCGCGCTCTGTCGAAGATGCCGTCACAGAAGGTGCGTCCGACACGAGGATTCTTCATCCGCGCTTCCACCCACGCGCTTCGGAGAGCGGCCGCGCACCACACATGCGGCGTGCGGGGCCATACCTATACGCACCTAGAGCGACGTCGCGCGTACTTGCCCACATAGATACGCTCCACCCGCCGCACGCAGGGTGCCCCCCCGCGCGCCCTCTACCGCTCCAGGACCCTCGGCGCGACGCCGATGTCTCGCGCGGACTCCCGGCGGCACAACCAGGGCCACTCGCATCACCGGGTGTTCGACCAACTACCGTCAGCGCGGAGCCGCAACGGCAGACCGGAGCTGACCGCGTCGGCCTCCATGCGCTCGAGCAGCCGCGCGCTAGACGCGAACCGCGGCTCGTCGCGACCCCGGTCGCGGCAACCGCGTTCGGCGGTGGGGGAGCTCCTGCAGCGGTTCGGCCGGGAGCCGCCCGGCAGGTTCGGCCGCACGCTGGACGCCTGGGCGGGCAGCGGAGCGCGCACGGAGCACAGGCGCCGCGAGCCGTCTCCCGAGAGTCGCTTCAGACGGAGCGCATCAGCCAGGTGCGGCGCCATGCGTGCCATCGGCTCCCAGAGCACTCGCACTGCCATCACGCATGCTACGCAGCGAAGCACGCCCCACGAGCACGCCATGGTGCCGAACTCGTCAGCGTGGTCGGCCGGCGCATCGTCGCGGCCAACCAACGCAACCTCTGTGTTGTGGTTGGTGCGTGCAGGAGCCGCAGGGGCTTCGCGACGATAGAGGCGCCCTCCGCCCGCGAGATACGCGAGCGGCGGTCGTCCCGGCACCGCCTCGGCGCGACCTCGTTCCGCCATCTGACCGCCACTGCTGTCGAGGATGAAATCGCGCGGAGGACGTCGGAGATCGAGTACGAGAGGTTCACGGACGACGAGGAGGCGGAGCGGCCCGCGGTCAGCCTGGCCGCGCGGTCTCTGCGCAAGATCCGGTCGGAGAACTACAGGTGAGACCGAAAAAGAGAGTAGTGCGCACACAAGCGTCTTCTTGATGCCGTGCGGTGCCTCTGAACCGCCAGCCCTGTCTCGCACAACCTCAGGGGCGGTCGCGAAACATACGACGAAGCGACGAGCCACCGGCTGCGGTCCGGGCGGTCGAGGCGCAACGACCGCAGCCACCTGGAGCGGCGGACGTCCAGCAGGATGTCGAGGTGCGACACGCGCGCCGCGCCCCGGCCTCGATGCTGACAGCCACGCGCGATGCCACGTCATGCTCTGCGTGCTGCTCAGCAGGGCGTCTCAGGCTCACTCGCTCGTCCCATGAGTCGCAGGCGTAGCTCCGCGTACGATGTCGACGCCGCGGCTGGCCACGGGCTCGACGACTCGCCCGCGCGGGGGGCTCCGGTGCGGTCGTCGTCGCGGCCTCGGTCTAGCCGCGCGTGGCGCCAGCGCTCCCGCCGCGACGAGGGGGCCGACGCCGACGTCGCCAGCAGCCGCAGCGCCCCGCGGCAGCGCCCCGCGATCCCCGCGAAGGAGCGGTCGCGCCTCCTGCGGTCTACGCGGGACTCTGAGCGCTCGAGCTCGCCCGTGCTGCGCGAGTCTGACCGAAGTGGATCCACGGCAGCCCGGCGCGGACACTCGCGAGCCCCGTCCACGCCCAGCCTCGTCGACGACCAGGAGCAATCCCGGAGGACATCGCAGCCGCTCGCCGCGGCCACGCCTGGGTCCGCGCGGTCGCGGCTGTCTCGCGAGGCGAGCGCAAGCAGCGGCAGCGTCGCGCGCCCGACGGTCTTCCGCTCCGCGACGGTGCCGTCGACGATCCTCGGCATGATCGCGGAACGCGACGAGGCGAGCGAGCCCGCCGACGACGAGGCCCGCCGCCGCGCCAGCACCAAGTTCCTGGGCGACGGCGCCGACATGGAGGACGCCGCCAGCACCCTGCACAACTCGTCGCGGCGCGCATCCAGGCGGGGCGAGTCCAGGCAGTGCGACGAGGACGAGACGGGCTCTCACCTGAGCCTCGACCGCCTGGTGAAGCGCGTCCATGTCGTGCCAGGAGGTATACCAGCCATGTCAGCAATCAACGAAGAGCAGCTGTCCCGCGCGTCGTCGGGGGTATGACGCAACCGAGCTGACACGGTCCGGTGCGCGCCACGGTCCTCGCTCATCAGCGCGTGGCGCGCACGGCAGGCCCCGGCGCCGCTTCCTCGGCACAATATAAAATTAATTTTCGATGGAATTCATTCAGGGACTTTGACGTGGAATCCCACACGGTTGGGAATCGCCTTCCCTCTGCGAATTGCGTTGACGAACCACGTCCCTTGAACGCCATGACGAAGAAAAACGAAACGAAATTGAATGGTATGTCTGGCACGGCCTTTGGGAGACCACTGGTGTCCCGCAAAGGTCTTGCCGGACCATATCTTCCCCAGCCCCCACCTCCCCCATTCAAATCCCCTTCTTCCTTCCGTCTTCACCCTGCCACGGGTGCCAGCCCGGAATCTGTAGACATCGCGGTCGGTCCGGACACCCCCGATGACGCGTCGCCCTGATTTCAATTCACTGGTAGTCCCGAAGCCGTTCCAGAGTACCGACCGCCGTATTTAGCGGGGGAACACAGGCGTCGCTGGGCCCCGAGCGCAGCGCTCCGCCCGCGCCATCCCGTACAGGACGCACCGTGTCGCCCCAACACCCAGGGCGGCCCGCGTTGCCGTGCCTCCATGTGAGCTCCCCCACGCGTGCGACTGGTCCACGGCCTCACCTCACGGGCCTCAATTCTGCTGCCCCGCTCGCCAGTCGCGAACACGGGTTGGGCGCGGCCGGGGGGGGGGTTTCACTGACGCAGGGGGCCTCACGTGCCCTGTGGTGCGACATCATTGCGAGCCGCACGGGACGCTCGCGGCAGGTTAAGACGGTGCCGCACACTGCTGCGGTTGCCCGGTTGACTGTCGAAATTGCCGGCGTCGTCGCTGCCGGGGCCTGGCGCGCATCCACGCTTCCCCAGGACATAACTGCGCCGCTCCGGGGGAGGCGTGCGCGGTTCACCCCCAGGACCTACGACATTTACTTGAAGCGTGGGATCCGCGTGGCGAGCGAGCGTTTCTGCACCGGAACGTGAGCGCCGGGGCCAAATTCCCTTGTGTTGGCATCGATCACCGTCGCCCAGGAGCCGCCAATGGATCTCCGGGCAGTCCCGCACGCCCAGGAGGCGCAGACGAAGCCACCATCCGCGCTCAGCGTGCTGATGTGCTGTCTGGCGCCGCGAGAAATGACCCGCAAGCCCTCGGGAGCCCAGCGCCACACACAGCACGTTGCCGCGAAAAGCCAACAGGACGAGCCCATGCAGGTGCGATCGGACTGAGCCCGCTCGCCACCACACTGAAGAAGCGATTCACCCGGCGCGGCTCCATCGCAGGCCCCCTCGCGCCGCACGATGCCACATTCACCCCGCTGCAAATCCCCAGATCCGGGATCTGGGCTCGCGCTGCGTCGCGTGTCCTTTCGCGCCCTCCGCTTGCCCGGATTTCGTGCTCGTTTGGAGTACAGCACGGCTCCGCAAGATTGGCTGTTTTGGAGCCCAGGTGGTCCGCGCTGTAGAGATCCCTGTGGCCAGCTCCACCCCTCGCGCTGCCGCGGCGGGGGGCGCTCGGACGCCCCGTGCAACCCCCTCGGTCATTCTCCACTGCCTTCCCGCTTCTTGCAGGACCATGATCGCACGTCGGAGCTCGACAGCGCCCCCGCCGGCCCGCAAGCACCTCAGCACGTGGAGCCAGCGTGGCGCCCCGAGAAGCACGCAGAGGGCAGCAAGGTCGAGTCCATCCGCGTCGAGGTCGCAGACGGACCCCACGAACGGGCCGCCCACGCCGCCATCCGCCCAGGCCCGCCCGCGCCGAACCCTCTAGCAGGCGCACAGGCTGGGCAGGGCGCCCTGCCCCACGGGTTCTCCGACGCGTCCACGGACGCGCAGGACCGGCCCCTGCGCCGAAGCAGGCCTTCGCGCAACGAGTCCCACGACCGCGGCGCCCGAGGGTCGTCGCGGCGCTCCCTGCTGCAGCCCGCGCTCACTGTCGACGCCGCGGGCTTCGACGCCCAGCCATCACCGGACGACGACGACGTCGACCCCGGGAGTCCGCCCCCGGTGCGCGCGCGGAGGGCCCGCGGCGCCTCGGAGTTCAACGGCAGGAGCGATGCCCACCGCGCTGTCCCGCGGGAGCACCTGCGCGCCAGGACGTCGGTGCGGCGGTACGACGTCGCGTCGGCGCGGGGCGCGCGCACGAGCCGCCCTGAGCACGGAGACGCGCTGGCGCACCGTGCGTCGCGGCGCGCGCGGCTCGCGAGTCAAAGTGACGCCATGCAAAGGCCGGCTGCGGGCCTGATCGCGGGGTCACGGCGCAACCAGATGCTGCAAGACGATACAGGCGCGGAGCGGCGGTCGGCGCGCGAGGAGGTCGGTCAGCGCGTCCGTGCGCCTCAGCGCTCGGTGTCGCGGCCACGGTTCTACTCGACGACCATGGACAATAGGACCCCCGAATCTGCGACCAGCAGGGTCTCGCAGCGGTCTCTGAGGGCCGCGGGGCGCGCGGAGGACGCACGCGACGGCGCGTCGTCGGGCCGCACCTCAGCCCGAGCCTCGGTTCGGTCAAGGTGCGCACTCTTTGCTCCTGACCCCTCGCGCCGGGCTGGTTGAATGCGAAGCGTACGCCGCGTGTCAGCATTGTACTCGCAGCGGTCTCTCACCGCGCCAGCTCGCGCCTCCGCCGTGCGTTGCAGCCGCTCGGTGAAGGACCTGCGCATCTCGCGCGACCCTGGGGCTCTCAGGCGCGCCGAGAGAGCGCGCAAGATTGCGACTCGTGGCTCGGCGGTGCTGGAGGACGACGCTCCGCGGAGCCGCGGGGGCATGCGCCAGGGCGCGCGCGTCCCGCAGTTCGGCGCCCCTGAGCCCGCTCACGGCGATTGGCACTCGAACGCAGGGGACAGCTACGTCGACGCTTACGGCGACAACAGGAAGTTCTTGCACAGCGACTACAGCCACGAGGACGACGAGCTCGAGGTAGAACAGACGCAGGACTCGGTCCTGATGGAGCTCCCCCGCCTGAACACCGACGCTGGCGAGCGGTCCCTGCGGCACAGCGGCAGCGGCGAGAGGCTACGCGGGCCCCCGGGGAGCCGGTCCTCGCGCAGCAGCTCGCGGCTGCTGCCGTTCGTCGCAGACAGCGACGTGCAGCGGGGCAATGCCAGGTCGAAGGTGTCGGACCCCGGACAATCCTTGCGTGCGGCGGGGTCGCGGAGCCGCCTTGCGAGGTCCAGTTCGCGAAACTTCCGGCCTTCTCGGGACGAGGAGGGCGCCCGCGACGGCTGAAGGCGCCAAGCAAAGAACTGACGCGACCCGCAACGAAAACAGCAACGCGCGATGGCGTTGCAATGAGTCCCTCCCCCCACCCTGCTTCCTTTTTCCTTCTTGCTGTCCGCCCCTCCCCTCCTGCCTTCGGTGCAAGATGCGCTGCGCCTCCCCGAATCCCCGCCCGCCCCCCCCTTTGACGCCTCAGGACTCATCTCAGTTCAGAGGTAGTCAATCAAACTGGCAGCCAGATATGTTCGCTCAGACACGTTGTGTTCCTGTTCCTGTTTCCAGGCGTGCAAGTGCACGTCTCAGGACTCAGGCTCCGGGAGGAGCCGCCTCGCGCGCCCCATGTGGGGCGCGCAGGCGGTGACCCTCCTACCCGCGCTGCGCCTCCGATGCCCAGCTCACCACGCTGTCCCTGTTGACGCCAACGGCACGCGTGGGTGCTGCATCGCTAGCCACCGCAATTTCCGCGAGCCGGCACTCGCGCCGACCCCAGCGCCAGCAGCTTCCTCTGGGTGGGTGCACACTCCCGCCCCGAACAACCACAGCCACGTGCTGCTTCGACGTCTTCTTTCCCTGTTTTTCCAACCGCACGGCGGAGATTTTTCATCCGTAGGGGCCACACGACCCCAAGCCAACCTCATCCTCATGCTGCGTCCTGGTCGTGTCAGGGCCGAGGTCTGTCCACTTCCCGCCTCCATCAGCTCCTCCGTGCCCGGCGTCCGACCTGCGCGAGCAGCGGGCGCCGCCTGTGATTCGTCAATCCTAATAGGGGAGGCAGACCGCAGCCTGTGCGCGTCGACGTCGTCGCCACCAGCACGGTCGCGCACTGCGGGGCTGAGCGAGGTGCGTCGCGTCGCTGCGAATGCGGGACGGGGCGCTGCGGGCGAGGGGGGTTTCTGTCCGATCCTGGCTGCGGTCCGGCACGCGCGTGACGCCTGAGCTGGGTGGCGCTGTCGGGTGTGGGGCGTGAGGGAGCACGGGGGCACCTGGGGCTCCAATGGCGGCGTGGGGCGTGGCCAGGCGCAACTTGGGCTCGAGATAGAGGGCGGAAAGCGACAATTGCGTGCGACGAGGGCGCAGTGACCCGCTACGGCAGCGCGACGCTCTCACGTTGCTGGACAGTGCTATCGGTGCAGGACGACCACGACCTGCATTGTCCGGGTCGGAGATCTTTCGTAACATTTCGCGTCATGGACGCAACGTGCTAGCGCAACGTGCTACTGTGCGAGACGTGCGGCGCAGTCACAGCCCAGGTCTGTTGAAGCTCACGTCCGCCGCTCGAGGTGCCCGGGGTGGTCTGAAGTGGAGCGGGACGCGAAATGGCGTGCATCACAAACTTCCTCATCTGCATGTCCCGGTCCAGCCGCCTCCACGAGACGAAGGAAGCGCAGGCTGATGTTCAGACCAACATCGCGGAATTCAGACAGCATGGCCGGCGTCATCCAGAGGTCCGTGCCTGCACCTGACTCCCATCGAGGCTCCCCGCCGTCTGAGGCCGAGAAAGCGGTTTCAGCGCGCCCCATCCGTGCCGCCCGCCGGCACCAGTCAAGGCCCCTTCTCTGGCTGCAGGCTCAAACCATGGCCAAGCAGCGCTCTCGCAACTCGCTGAGAGGCCGCTACAGGCAGGACCAAGACGGGAACCGCAGCAACCGGCGGCTCAACGGCGACGAGCGGCACCCTGACAGCTCGAGCAAGCACCTCGGCGCTAGTGCCGTAGAGCGCGACTCGCAGCTCGAGACACCGCGGCCGGACTCGAGGAAGTCCCGCTCTCGCTCCAAGCTCCAACACGCCGACAGCGTGAACAGCGCGCAGCTCGACGGCTCCGCACGTCACCCTTCCTTCGTTGAGGAGCTGCCCGCGGGCGAGCGCCGGCTCGCGCCGCGGTCGTCCGGGCGGGTGGCCCGCTCCGCCCGGCGCTCCACGTCTCAGTCCGGCAACATGCTCCCCTCCCCGACGAAGTGAGCGCCAGTTCCCCTGCCCTCGCACTGCCCCCCGACACCTACGCCCGCCACGCAGCACCAACCGCCGCGCCCGCGCCCGTGCTGCGCGTGCAGGGACCCGCGCCCCACGCACGTCTCCGGCAAGGACATCATGCGCAACGCGACGACGCGGCACTCGTCCGGCGGCGGGCTCGCCGCGCACCGCTCCCAGCGACACACTGTCGAGCACGCTGGGACCCTGGGGCGGCGCCACCGGTCCATCCGCGACCGCAGCTTGGTCGAGGAGCCCGAGGAGGCCGGCGCGGCGGAGAAGCAGCCGCAGCGGCGCTCTCCCCTGGACCCCACGCCGGGCCTGCTGCGCGAGGAGGCGGAAAACGCGGAGGTGGATGGGAGGACGCGCGCGCGGCAGCCTTTGCGGAGTATGCGGAGCATGGACGCGGGCGGGGTGCGGCGCGCGGGGCCTGCGCGGGCGGGGTCGTCGCGGCGCCGCTGGCCGGGACACCCCCCGGAGGACATGGAGGGGTCTCCGGCGCGGGAGCGGCAGCCGCGGCGGCAGCCGAGCGGGCGCGCGAGCCAGCAGAGCAGCACGCAGCCGGAGGCGGCCACGGTGCGCATGTCGGTGGATTCGCACCGCCTCGGAGAGGCCAGTGGCGGCGTCGACGCGGCGCAAGTGGAGGTCGGGGTCGCCGAGGGGCGGAAGCTCGAGACGGTCCGGAGCGACGTGTCGGAGGCGGACGCGCGCAGGCTCGCGCAGATGGTCGTGGGGGGACTCTCGGGGACCCCCCCGCCCTCGCCTGTCAGCCCGGGGATGTCGTTCCGCAAGCCCCGCGAGATGACGTCGATCAACGAGTAGCGGTCGTCTCGGCGCGCGGGCGCGACGGCTGGCGTGCGCGCCGGACGCTGCGCTCCGGACGCTGCGCGCACGCTGCGCCCCATCAGTGCCTGCGGCGACGGAACGGCCGGGGCGGTCGAGTTGCGGCCGTAGAGTGTGCGGGTGCCACGCGGACAGAGCCGCGAGGCGCCCCCTCGGCCATGTGACGCATGCCTGAGTCAGTGCGAACCGCTGTGTCAGACGGCGTACTTGTTGCACGCCTCCACGGCGTGAGGGGCCGAGGTCGCGCGCTCGCATCGCTGAACCGTAGTTCTCGGGCAGGGGGCGTCGTTCGGGATCCTAGAGAGGGAAGCAGCTGCGGCCCCGAGGCGATCTGCGTGCTAGACAGGTCCTCTGAGACGGCGGGTTGGAGAGTCGATGTCCATCGCGGAGCCGGCGGCGCCGGCCCCCGCCGAGGTCGATGACCACCGCGCAGAGCATGACGACGACGACGTGATGCCGTACCCGTCCCCGGTCGCGCACGTGGTCCTCGGCGCCGCGGCGCTCGCCCCGTCGGTGCTGCCCATCCCCGAGTACGTCTCGATCATCACGGTCGCGTGTCTGACCGTGTACGTCGGCTGCCTGCGATCCGTCAAACAGCAGGGACCGGAAGACGTGATGTCGCACAAGGTAACGCGCGTGCCCGCGGAGCCCGCGGAGCAAACCCTTGGGCCCACCAAACGCCCCAGAACTCGGCGCAATCGGCGTCTCCGGCCGCGACAGGCGGCGAGAAGGGAGACCATGCATACGTGCGCGTCGTCCTCGGCGAAGCCAATTATATCGAATCGCATGCACGTCGCGCGGCCCACAGGGTCTCTCGGCTTGCCCCCCCGCCCGCGCAGGAGGCCGCGCGGTTCCCCCTCGTGGGCAGCGTGGTGCTGTTGTCCCTCTTCATCTGCCTCAAGTACGTTCCCAAGGAGCTCATCAACCTCGTCCTGTCCGTCTACTTCGTCGTCCTAGGCACCATCGCGCTTACAGGTCAGCGCAACGCGCGCCGCCGCCCCGCCGCCGCCGCCCCCGCCCCGCCCTGCCGTCCAGACGCGCCACCACCCTCCGCGCCCACGCCCAGCACCCAGCTCGCCGCCACGTACCCCAACGCCCCCAAAACACCCTCCGCCGCCGCGCAGGCGCGGCGCTGCCGTTCCTGCGGCCCTTCGCGCCGGGCCTGTACCGCCGGAAGCTCGCCGTGCAGATCCCCGCGATCCCGCTCGTGATGTCGGAGCCCGCCGAGCTCGGCGAGTCCCTGCTCGCCGTCGTCACGGCGGCGCCGATGCTCCTCTTTTGCGTGTGGTACTTCCGCGAGCGCCACTGGGTCGCGAACAACGCCATCGGCATCGCGTTCAGCCTCATGGGCATCGAGGAGCTCTCCCTCGGGACCCCCACCGTCGGCGTCGTGCTCCTGGTCGGGCTCTTCTTCTACGACATCTTCTGGGTCTTCTGCACGCCCGTCATGGTCAACGTCGCGAAGGGACTCGACGTGCCCATCAAGCTCCTCTTCCCGCGCCCAGGTGCGCCACCCGCGAGTCCCCCCCGCCTCCGACGAAACACCCCCCTGCTGCACTGCGCAACGCAGCGTGTGCCGGAGCCTCCGTCGCCAGGGCGCGAGTTGCGGGGCGCCGGTTGCGCTCGCGTGGAGAGCGCGCGCGGCCGTGCGCGTGCGGAGTAGTTGGCGTAGTCGCGTCTTCGCGCACATGTGTCGAACGCGTGGTGCGAGTGTGTGTGCGCGTGGTTGCCTGCAGGGGTCGCGGTGGGGGACCCGGCGCGGATGGCGTTGCTGGGCCTGGGCGACATCGTGATCCCGGGCATGTACGTCGCGCTGATGTGCCGGTACGACTACAGCCGCGGGTGGCGCACGCGCTACTTTTGGTCGGCGATGGGCGGGTATTTCGCGGGGCTGGTGGCGACGATCGTGGTGATGATGGTGTTCCGCGCGGCGCAGCCCGCGCTGCTGTACATCGTCCCGGGCGTCCTGGGCGCGACCGTCGGGCACGCGCTGCTGCAGGGGGAGCTGAAGGAGCTTATGAGCTTCAGCGAGGGCGGGGGGCAGGACGCGAAGGGGGACGCGAAGGAGGACGCGGGGGGAGACGGAAAGGAGGCAGAGGCGCCGAAGGAGCCCGTGGAGAAGAAGGAGGACTAGCTGGGGGCCCGGGAACCGCCCTTGATACATCCACGCTGTTAACACTCCCGACTCGGGGCGGCACGAGGTCCTCGCGCGGTGCGCGCGGCGCAAGTCGAACGTTCGCGGTGACGTGGGCGCGTTTTTGGCCAGAAAACCCGCGGCAGGGCCCCCGGGAGGACGTGTTCGCGCGGGATATGTGTTGCCCAGTTTGGCGCGCGACCCTCGCACAGGGCCGCGTCCCGCCTCCGGCGGCTCGAGGGCGCGCGCAAAGCGTGACGCATGTCGGCGGTGTGAGACCGTGGGGTGACGTGTACGGATTACAGCGCGAGCGAGAGCACAGCGCGCTTGCCCTCGCCCCAGTGTTGGGGGCGAGGGCGGTGAGCGGCTACGGCCCGCGGGGGGCGCTCAGGCCCTTCCCGCGGCGCGAGGGGTGACAAAATTGGGACGAGCATGCGGGCTGGCGGCCGTCGCGTCGCCGCGTCGCGCCGCGCGCCCTCGAAACAAGCTCGACTGCACTTAGGCCAGGAAGCCGAGCTTCTCGCCGTTCTTCTTCGCGAGACGGACCAGGCCCTGCTGGGTCTTCGCGGGGGCGCCGACGTTGTTGCAGAAGGCCTTGATGACTGCGGGGCGGGCCGGGGGCGCGGAACGCGTCAGCGCCGGCAGCGCAGGGAGCTCATTGGCTGCTGGGGGGCAGGGTGCGCTGCACGGGCCGCGGGGGCCGCGAGGCGGCGTACTAGGGGCGCGGACGGCGTGTACGGGAAGTCAGGGCTGCGGAGGCGGCGCGGCGCGGCGAACAAGGGCCGCGGCGGGCCGCGGCGCGGCCAGGAGGGGCAGGCCCATCCAAGGGCAGCGGGCGGGGCGCGCGGGGCCGTACCCTGCGAGTGGAGCGAGATGGCCTTGCCGCGGAACTTGTTGAACTCCTTCTCGCCCATCACGGAACGCGTGACGCGCACCAGGGGCGCGAACGGCCCGGTGGTGGCGTGGTTGGCCATGCGGGTGACCTGGCGCGAGCCTGCGTCAATTGGGACGGGAAACGCGCGGCGCGGGGTGAGAACGGGCGCGAGGGCGGTGAGGGTGGCCCGAGCGCGCGGCGCCGAGGGCGGAGCGTGCGCGCGGAGCGCGTGCCGCCTACGTGCCCCATTGTGGGGCTCCTGTGGGAGGCTCACCGTTCGAGGCCTGCGAGATGCCGAACTGGGCCGACACGCGCGCGCGCTGGACCGGGGCGAACGAGCCCTGCACGGGCGACGCGCGGCTGGAGTACATGGCGGCGTTCATCGCTGGAATTCTAAGGGTAAGCTGCGCTGCAACAAAAAGACAGAGACGTGACTTCCGGGCTTATCCGAAGAGTTCGACGGCCGAGATGCGACTTCACGGAGAGAACTTGACGACGAGTGTTCGTAGTGCTAGCCCGCGGCGGCGCGCGGCGCCCTTGGAGGCCGGGAAGCGCGTCGGAGGGGTCCTGACACAGCTAGGCATTTGTGGCTGTGGCGAGCCGCCACGTGGGGGGCGTGCGAGCGGCGCCCGCGGGCCGCCCCGCGGCGTGCGCGGGCCCGATCCGAACGTCCCGCACCGACGGCGCGCGCCGAAACGTCGCAGCAGCGCCGCGCAGCGCTCCTCCAGGGAACTGTGGTAGGAAATCGCTCTGCCGGGCGGTCGACGCAACATTGGTCAGAGATGGGCAGCCGACTGGAGCATCTAGTCGACAGACATCGCCACCGGTGCCGGGAGATCGTCGCCCAATCGAGGGAAATGCGAGGCGGCGGCATCCCTCCCTGCCGCGTGGCGGCCACGGGAGGGCATCCCCGTGGCGCGGCACGGCGTCTGCGGGGCTGAATTGCGCCGAGGGAGTCATCCAGGGGTCGTGGAGACACGCCACATCCGCGCGGACCCGCGCTATACCCGCCGCCGCGATTCCTGCCGGAGGCCTTGGCGCGCTTGGAAGATATGGAATCCCCGTCTGCGGCCGCGCGTGCACTGGCCCGTCTCGGACGCCCCGCGCGCGCACCGGCACGCCACCGCCGCCCGCCCCCCTCCGCGTGCACGTCCGCCTCCTGCAGCGCTGCACGCACCGCCGCTGTTCCTCCGCCGACGCCTCCGCCCAGCTGGCATGTTGCGACGTGTCGCCATGTGTAGGGCCACGCCACGCGCCTCCAGCGCAGCTCAACAACGCCGCCGCGCTCCACCGGCGCAGTGCATTCCCGCAGCCTGCCTCTGCGCCGACCTCACAACCGACCGCGGTTCCCAGCAACGCTCCCCGCGTGCAAGCAAGCGACGCCTTCGCTGCAGGATCTCAATGTTGCGCGAGACGCAGCACGCAGCTCCGCGGCTCCTCGCGCCCCTGCGCGGCGCAGCGCGGGCGCCGGCGTGGCGCGCTGCGGCAGCGGTGCGGGCGTTTGTTGTGCCGATGGTGCTGGGCGTCGCGGCACAGGTGTCCGTCGCCGGCGCGCTTACGGACCCCCGCGACGTGCTCGCGCTCCGGACGATCCGTGCCGAGGTGGAGGGGCGCGACATCTACTGGGCGGGAGCCGTGGCGGAGTGGGAAGGGGACGATCCTTGTGGTGCGGACCCGCATTTCGTTTCGTGCGCGGGTGGTCAATTACTACTCTGTGAGAGTTGCTGCTGGGCGCCACGTCACCGTCGCCCTGCGGTGCGAGGCGTCCGCGTGCCGGCGCTTCGTCGGTGCACGTGACGTAGGATGATGCGTCTCTATTTGTTGGCGCAGGTGACTCGTGGGAGGGCGAGTGGGAGGGCATCTCGTGCCGCGGGCAGCCGACGGGTCCTGGCGTCGTGCGGCGCGTCACGAACTTCCACCTGCCGGACCGCGGTCTCACGGGACCCGTTCCGCGCTCCCTCGCCCTGCTCACTGCGCTGACCGAGATCGACCTGGACAGCAACGCGCTGTCAGGGCCGCTGCCTCCTGAGCTTGGGTGCCTCACCGCGCTGCGCGAGATGGACCTCGCGAACAACCCGGGAATCACGGGCAGGATCCCGCCGGAGTGGGGCCGCCTGCAAGCGCTCGAGGTGCGCCGCGCGTGACCACGTTTCGACGTCGAGTGCATGAGTCAGTCAGACATGCGATTGTGCGCTCGGTTCGGGGGAAATCGCGCGGGTTGAGAGCCTCGCAAGGTCGCCGTTCTTTGCGCGCAGGAGCTCGAGTTCGAGCTGAACAGCGGCATGAGCGGGTGCCTGCCGCGGGGCGTGCCTGCACCCGCGCGCTTCTGCGGTGTCGGCTGCGTCGACTTCAGCCTCGACCCCGTCGTCGGGACGTCCACGCGCGGCTCCGGGATCCGGCCGTGGCCGTGCCGCAGCCGCGCCGACCCTTTTATGCTGCCGCTGCGCTGCCCGGCGCCTCCCGAGGCCCCGCCGCCTGTCGAGGCCATGGACGGCGCGATGCTGGGCTGACGGGCCCAGAGAGCACGGACTGGAGCTGCGCGTGCGTCGACGTACGAGGGGTCACACGTCCGGCGTCGTGCATTGCCCGGCAGCGGTGTTCATGTGCGTTGAAGAACAATAGAGAATTCGTATGTGACTTCTCTCCTCGCGAGGGGACCGGGCTTGCGAGGAGATCCGCGCGTCACCGCCCCTTCTTTGGCGATGCCGTGCGGCGCGGTGACGCACCCCGTGAGCCCGGCGCGCCCCCGCCCCACGTCGCGCGATACCCTGCATCCTCCAGCGCCGCCCGCGCGTCCACGCGCCACCCCTGCGCCGCCATGCGCCGCCACAGCGCCCCTGCGTGTCTGTCCATCCAAGCTGACGCCACCGCCACAGCCGCGACGCGCACGTCCCCGCCCGCTCGCCGCGGCACCGCCGCGACCTCCTGCAGCGTCGGGAAACGCACGCCGCGCCCGCGCCCGGCGCGCGGCTCGCCGCCCGCGCTCGGGTCGCGCAACACAGCGAACACGTGCATCGCCGCCGCCGCGTGTATCCACGCGGACAGCGCGGCCGTCGCGCTGTCCACGTTGTCGGCGCGGAGCACCACGCGGCACGACGCGCCGTCACGCGCCGGGACCACCAGGTAGCCGCGCCCCGCCATCGCACTTGCGTACTGCTCGTCCGCCCACAGCGCCGCGAGGTCGCTGGCGACGTGGCCGACCCTGACGCCAAGCGTGATGGCGTAGGGCGGTGGCGGGGCCCAGGGTCGCAGGAGGCGCGCCACGGGGGGCGGCAGGAGGGGCTCCGCTGCGTTCGCGGCGGCGGGCGACGGCAGGGGCCGCCCGGCGGCGAGGGCCGCGGCGACGATGCGCAGGCGGGGGGTGTTGGGGGTCCGCAGGACCAGCGCACGCACGGCGCGCATGTTGCAGTACACGTGCGCGGCGGTCAGAGATAGGAAAACCCCCCAGGCCAGTAGGGGCCTCTGGTCGGTGACGCGGACGGCGAGGAGCCCGAGGACCATGCCGACGAGCGTCACCGCCGTCTCCTGCGATCCCTCCTTCGCAGACACGTCCGCTGCGTTGCCCTGCACAGCACGCGGACAGGGGGCGCACAAGACCATTCGCCAACCCTCCCGCGACGAAGCAGGCTTCGCTCGCGCCGCACAATCCGTCTACGCCGGGCACGGCGCTCGGTGGGACGCTCGAGCAAGCCTGATGCTAGTCAGACCGGGAAGGGGGGTGGGAGTTAAGTGTTGAGCCGTGCGACGGGTGGAACTGGGAGGGCGAGGTGCCCCGCGGGTCGTTTGGCCCGTGTCTCACATCGGGGAGGACCTGTTGCTAAAGGGATAGAGGGGGGGGGTCTGAGGGGCGGGGAGGTGTTTGAGGATTGAGATTCCTCGATGTCTATGCAACGTGCAACGTGCTCTAGGAGTGTCTGGCGCGCCGAGCGGGTTGCGGGATGCCCGCGGCGCACGCACAGCACATGCAACTTGGGCGCGCCGTCCGCGCGCCGCTCTTTCCAACTCTCACGCCGAGTCTCGCCGTTTGCGACGCACGGTGTCAATGTAAACCCACCGGCGGTCCGCTCCGGGCGTCGCGCGCACAAAAACGCCGGGGACGCGCATGCGCTGCCTGCGCTCACCGCCCCTGCGGGCTCTGCAGCGGCAGCAGCGGCTTCCGGGGCGTGCGGCGCTTGATCGGCGTGTGCAGCGGCGCGCCGCCGGAGCTCGGCCCCGCGCGCGCCGAGCGCCCCGGCGTGCCCCCGTTGGCGTGGCTGCCCCCCTGCCCCGCCAACACCACCCCGGGGGAGTTCCCGTTGCCCATGCTGTGCTCGAGCTCGCCCAGCAGCGGGCCGGGCGACCCGAACGCGCCGCCTAGGCGCGCGCTGAGGTGCGCGGGGAGCGGCGGCGACGTCACGCTCGCCACGTTGAACCCCCCCCCCAGCCCCTTGACCATGTCCCCCTCGAACGACTCCCCCCGGCCCCCGGCGCCCTCCGGCATCAGCGCCGCGGCGCTCCCGGGCGCCTCGCTGCGCACCGGCGACGCGAACGACGGCTGCCGGTGCACCTGCCCCGACCCGAGCGCCACCCGCGACACCCGCGCTGCCTTCCGCGTCGACGTGCGCAGGCCCAGGAGCTGCCGCTCCGCCGCGATCGGGTCGAACAGCGCGGCGTCGCGCGCGCGCGCCTGTCCGGCCGCGCCCCCGAGCGAGTCCCGCCGCCAGTCCGTCACGTCGGGAGTGGCGTCAAGGTTCCCCGGCGAGCGCAGGCTGCCGCAGATGGGCGTGAGGCCCGGGACGTCCATCACGCCGACGCCCATCGAGAGCGGGTGCGGGTCGCCGGCCGCGGTGTCGAGCGCCGCGCGCGTGCCGGGCGAGAAGAGGCCGGGGCTTGGGAGTGCGCCGTTGCGCGGGGTGCGGCCGAGGCGCTTGCCGGCGCTGGGCGGGGGCGCGGGGGTCTCGCGCTTGGCCGCGGTGCGCGGCACGGCGGTCTTCGCCGCGGTGTGCCCGCGCGGCGGCGGCGCCATCGCGCCGTTGGCGGGGGGGGTCTTTGCGTCCGAGGGGCGCCGCGCCGCCGAGGGGCGCCGCGCGGGCTTGCCGTCGCCGCCGCGCTGCGAGAGCGGGAGCAGCGGGGTGTCGTCCGCGCCGCCCGACGGCACGCGCCGCCGCTGCCCCTTGCCGCGGCGCGACCCGGGGAGCGTCGCCACGTTGTCCCCCGGGGGGGAGTCCGCGAACTTCGTCTGAAGCGTCCCCGGCGTCAGCACGACGCCGCTCCCGACCTGCGCCACCTCCGGCGACACCATCTGCACCGCGCGGGACGGCGCGCACGCCAGCCGTCACACGGCTCCGTAGCGGCGACGGCGCAGCAAAGCAACGTCCGCGGCGGCAGGGCGCCGCGCGCGCTCGGCGGGCGGGCGCGCGCACGCAGCGGGGACGCGCGGGCGCGCACCTTGCCGTCGGCGGCGAGGACGACGGGGTCGAGGCTCGACCGCTCGTTGGCATTGCTTGCACGCTGCCGCTTGCGGGGCCGCTGGGCGGCCACGTCGTCGGCCTGGGCGTCCGTGGAGGCGCCGGACTTGCGGTTCTTCTCCTGCGCGAGGCCGGCCGGGGGCGCGGCGCGTCGGGCGGGCGCGGGCGCGGGCGGGGGAGGGCGCCTCTGACGACGAGTGTGGTGGCTCGGCGCAGAGTGGGAGGGTCAGAGACTTGCGGCGCGTGCGACGGCCGGGGACGGCCACGATGCGCCGTTCCGGGCAGACGGGGCGGTCTGCGGGGTCTGCGGCGCGGCGGCGGCGCGCCACGCGGGCGGGCGGACCCGGAGCGCGCGTGCGAGTGCTCCGCTGGGCGAGGGCGGGCGAGCGGGGCGCGCACCTGGCGCGCCTTGATGAGGTGGCGCTCCTCGGCGCTCAGATCCGACGTCCTCTTGCGGTCCCGCGCGTCATCGGTGGACTTGAGCTGGAAGAACCGCGCCCGGCACTGCTGGGCCGTCCTGCCGTCCAACTGCTTGGATATGCGGCTCCACGCCGTCCCCCAGCTGGCGTGCAGGGCCAGGAGCTTCTCGTCTTCTTCGGGTGCCCAGGCGTCTCTGCGGGCGGGGGCGCGGGCGCGGCCGGGCGGGCGTGGGCGCGCGCGCGGCGCCCAGGGGGCGGGCTGCGGCACGGGCGTTCAAAGTGGGTGGGTGCGCGGGCGCGGCGGCCGCGGGGGGCGCCGCGGGCGCGCGCGCGGGGTCGCGAGCGCCGAGGGGGGGCGGGCGGGGGCGCGGGGCGGGGCTGGACGCGCCTGGAAATGGACGGGTCGAGATGTCGTGTCCAGCGGCCCATGCACTGCTGGTCCGTGCGGCCGTCCATGTGCCTGGCGATCTCCGCCCAGCGGTTGCCGAACTTCGTGACGAGCTCCACGAGTTGGCTGTCCTCCTCGGGGGTCCACTTGTCCTTCTTGATGTTCGGGTTGACCTTGTGCCTCCAGCGCTGGGCGCACTGCTGGCCCGTGCGGCCGGGGATGTACAGCGCGACCACCGACCACTTGTTCCCATGCTTCTGCTGGTACTTGTAGAGGAGGTCGTCCTCGTCAGGGCTCCACGCGCCCGTCTTGACGGCCTGGGCCATGCCGGCTCGCCCACAGCGCCCCTGGCTCGAGAAGCCGTGCTAGCGCCCTCGCGCGAAGGATTGCGGGGCCGTTATAGGGGGGGAAAGGTTGCTGACCGTTTGTTCCGGCGAAGCGCTACCTCATCGTGGCGCAAGACGCGCTTGACGGAACGCGCTACGCGCACTACGACGGAGGCCAACTTGAACCGCAGCGTTCCGTCAACAGCGCTCGAGGCTCGGCGCGCAACGTGCCGGCGATATGTTGAGCGGAATGTCCGTGCGTGCGGCGCGCGGGCGGCCCACGTAGCCCTCGGAGCGCGCCGGAACGGGGGGAGGAGGTGTGAGGCCGAAGCGACCCAAGGGCGCGCTCGCGGGCCCGCAGCCACGGCGCCCGCGCCCGCACGACGCGCGAATCGACGCCACCGGATCGGGGGGCGCGCGCACAGCCAAGCTGTCGCCCTACGCGGCGCGCCCTCCGGCGCGTTGCTCGTTGTGAGCCGCGAGACCGGCTCCCAGGCCGGCTCCCGGCCCGCAGCGCGCAGCAACCACGGCGCGGGCGGCGCACCTGTCTCGCGAAATGCGACGTCATCGCCACGCGCGTCGCCCCCGCCGCAACCCCGGTCACGCTGCGCGCCATCGCCCCTGCCGAGGCCAGGAGGAGGAAGCCCGCCCCAGCCCCAGCGCTGGGCGAGAGGAGCTCCATGAACAGCCCCACGTTGTTCATCAGGTCCGCAAACAGCCGCCACTGCTTCGCGTGCTTGTCCAGCGACGCCCCCGCCGCGGAAGCGAAGCAAATTCCGCCCAGCATCCCTGCACGGACCCCGGGCTAGCACGCAGCGCAGCTGGGCAGGGCGCAGGCTGCGCGGCGACGCACAGCGCGCCGCACGGCGGTCCGGCGGGCGCCAGGAGCGGGGCGCGATGCGGAACGCGCGCCTCGAATGGCGGACGCGCCGGCATTCGGCGTTCCTCGATCTCCGGCGCCAGGTGTTAGTTGCGGCGTGGGGCGGGCCCCCGCGGGGCCGGGGCGCGCGTTGTCGCACGCGACGCGCACCGGCCATGTCCTTCAGGATGAACTGGAAGGTCGCCGCCACCGCCGTCGCCGCCGCGGCCCCCACGCCGACGCCGCGCAGCAGCGCGTGGCTCGTCAGCGACCCTCGCACGTAGCTGCACAGGCCCTGCGCGGTGTCCCAGGTCTGCGACGCGCACGCCATGCACGGCCCTCAGACATGCGTAAGCGCCGCCCGAGGGGCCGCGAAGCGGCCGCACACGGCGTGCGGTGCCGCCGTGACAACCCGCAGCGCGCTGTCGCGCGGGGGGGCGCCGCGCGCGTCGTGCGGACCTGGAAGGGCAGGTAGTCGTCCGTCACCGACGTGGGGTACCCCGCAGGGAGGAACGCCGCCGTAAGCGCCCCGGACACGCCTCCCGCGGCCCCACGTGGTTCCCGGGCAGCGTCCTGCCACCCGCCGCGCCACGATCGCGTCAGGTGGCCCGCGGGGTCGTACTCCGACACGACGCCGAGGTCCGCCTGCGCCCCGCGCGCTCGCCGTGGCGACGCCGGCATGCCGCGATTCCGGGGTGAGTCTGCCGCGCTGCGCATGTGCTGGTTGAGTCACCCCGGTGCGCGTCACGGCTCGGAGGGCGCGGTGCGCCCGGCGCACAGTGGTAAACCGCCGCCACGGCTGCGCGCGATCTCGGCGCGCGCGTGCCACGCCGAGAAGGCCGCGAGACTCCCCCCGGGAGGTATGTCCGGCTGCACGCGCCCCGCGCCGGTCGCGCTCCGCCGCGCCGCGGACCTGCGCTCGCGCAACCTCGCACACCGCCGCTGACGACTCCCGCGCGCCGCCCATCGCAGCTCCGCGTCGGCAACCTCTCTAGATAGAAAGATCTTCGTATAACACAACACACCCCCCTAGCGTGTCCGCCACCGAGACCTGGCCCGCCTCTGTCCGCACCAGGTGCCACGCAACGGCGCCGCGCGCACGGCGCACGCACCGAGCTTGCTCTCGTGCTCACAGCGGACGGCGCGAGCCCGCTCACTCGCTGCTCCCGCCGTGGTACTGGTCCGTGATCTCGCGGCTGCCCTCGAGGATGCCCCGCTGGTCGAAGCGCCCCCCCGGCGGCGCCTTGTCTCCCGCGGGCGCTGCCACCGCGTCCCGCCACAGAGATCCGCCAGGGGCGTCGCCGCGCCGCACGTCCTCCGCCTGCTGCGCCCGCGCGAGCCCCGCGACGCGCTGCCTCAGCCTCGACAAGTACGCCGCCTGCATGCACCGCCCGGAGGCAGGCACCTCCTGTGAACACAGCGCCACCAGGACGCCCCGCGCCGCCGTGGGGGGGGGTCCGGCCGCGGGTGCGCGCGGTGCGGGAGCGCGGAGGTGCTGCGAGGCGGGCGGGAGCAGTGCGAGGAGAACGGCCGCGGCGGTGTCGCTTTCGGTGCCGTGAGAGTGTGGAGGGGGGCGTGGGTCTCGTGCGCACCTCCTTGCTGCTCTCGTAGTACAGGTTCCACGACGGGTCGAACACGGGCGCCTCCCTCGCCTGCCAGTGCTTGACCGACGTCCTCCGCGTGATCCTCCACAGTCGCCTACGACAAACACAAGAAGGTTACGAGTGAGCGTCTTTGACACAGCGGCAGGTCGCTGTCGACGGCGCGCCGCGCCCAGGTGGCTACGGAGGCTGGCGCGTGGACGGAGCCGCGCTGGCGAAGGACGCGGGGGGCCGTGGCGCCAAGGCAGCGCCGCTGTTGTGTCATGCAGTGCTGAGTGCGCGCGTGGCGGCGGGACCGCGTCCAGACGCATGTTGATAATCTGCCTCCAGCACAAGTAGGTACATATACGCAGCGTAGGCAAACTTTTGCGCGCAACGCGTGCCTGAACCCGGCGGAGCAGGCCGCGCGAGTGCAGCCAGAGAGGGGTTCGAGGCCGTGCGCCCCGGTGCCGCACGGACGCACGGCGCGGAGCAGTCGGCCGCGCTGGTCTAGCGAGTATCTTCCTCGAGCCCGCGTACCTGTACGCCGTGATGTGGTCCTTCTGCGTCTGCGTCAGGTTGAGGAAGGCCCTGGGAATTTGGTACACCCTGCGCCCCGCCCCCGACATCCTTCCCCTCCAGTCACGCTCAAGCGCTCCCTGCGCAGCTCCCTCGCCGATCGGCCCCCCTGACACGCGCGCCCGTACGCCCCCACGCCAGCTGCTCCCTCCGGGACGCCACGCACCGCTCCGCAGCCGCTGCTGCAGCGACGATATGCGAGTATGAGCTGCGGTCCGATGAGCGGTCGGTCTGTGCATGATCTGCGGGCCGCGGTCGCGCGCGGCCGTCATCAGCCCAGGCCGTGAGCTGGCAGAGGGGACCTGAGTGGGGTGCTCAGCAGTGGGGTCGCCGCGGGCGCTTTGAGGGTCGCTGAGCGCCCGCGGGCGACATAGCCCCGCTCGAGGTCGATAGCGAGGCCACCGTATCTGCCCTCGGCCGCGGGGACGGGCCAGCGTTCGACGAGATTTCCGACGCATCGAGTTCGGGCTATCGCTGCTCGACCCAGCATGCAGAGCGAGATGATGCGATCCCTGGCGGCGCCGCAGACTCCTAGTTTGCCCAGGAGGTCGGGCCGCGCCGCGCGACCCGTCCCGAGGTGCGTCGCTACGCCCGGTCGAACCACCGCTTGGCCAACCAAAGGGAGGCTCTTCCTGATGAGCGGCTTGTGCGTCCGGTCGTGGCGCCGGCCGCGAATCAAGTCGCGGCACTCGCACGTGGCAGCTCTTTCCTGGATCACGGCGTAGCGGCGCCTGACGTGGCAGCACTGGCGCTCGGCCCGCGCCGGGTCGTGCTGCCTCGAGGGCGGCATCCGGTCCCACGGCTCGACGGACGCTGTGCGTCGCGCGCTCGCCCCTCCGCGGGCATCTCCGAGCGGATTCGGGCGCGAGGAGGGCTCCCTTGCGCGGCGCCCTCGCCGCAAACATTGCGAACGCGCCTCGAGACTGCCTTCAACGCACCCACGTCCCGCCACGCCAACGTCGCGGCGCCCACACCCCCCCCTTCCGCAGGCCGGATGTCCCGCGCATGACCAAGGCGTCCGCGGGCACCCAGCTCTTCGGAGTCGACCTCCCGGACCCCAAAGGCTTCTTTGAGAGGCTCTCCGGGACGCTGCGTTTCGGCCCAGGCACGCAGGGCAAGAAGGACCGCAACGCCCAGAGGTGACTGCCCCGCGCCGCCCCTCCAGTCCGCGCGCTTCCGCGACGCCCTGCGTCCCACAGGTCGCGCGTTTCCGCGCCAGCGCACGACGTGACGCAACCGCCGGCGTGCCTTTGCCCGACCCGTGGCCCGTTCCCGTCCGTTCGCGCAGCGCCGCGGGTCCGCTCGTGTTCGTAGCGGGCGGCACGGGCCGCACGGGCGCCCGCGTGGTCCGGGAGCTCCTCACGGCGGGCTACAGGGTGCGCGCGGGCGTGCGCGACCCGGAGGCCGCGAGCGAGCTGTTCGACGCGGCCGCCGAGTACGGCGCGCTGATTCCGTCGCTGCTGAACGGCCTCGAGCTCGCGCCGTTCGACTTCGAGGACCCCGCCGGCATGGTGCGCTCCATCGGGGGCGCGAAGATCGTGGTCTGCGCCGCCGCCACGTCGGAGGACGCTCTGACCGCGGACCTGAAGACGGCGCTCACGGCGCCGTCCAAGTACGACTACAAGGGCACGGCGGACCTCGTCGACGCGGCGGTCGAGGCCGGCGTGGAGCGCTTCATTCTCGTGTCGTCGCTGGGCACGGGCAAGTTTCTGTGGCCGGCCGCGGCGCTGAACCTGTTCGGCGGGATCCTGTTCTTCAAGAAGAAGGCCGAGGACCACCTCCGCGCGTCGGGCCTCGCGTACACGATCGTCCGTCCGGGCGGCCTCGAGCGGCCGAAGGACGATTACAAGAAGACGCAGAACCTAAAACTGTTTCCCGCGAACCAGTGCGGCGGCGGGCAGGTGTCGCGGCTGCAGATCGCGGAGCTTATTAGCGCGATCGTCGCGGAGCCGGAGCTCGGAGAGAACAAGATCGTCGAGGCCGTCGCGAGCTCGGAGTACCCGCGCGTGGCGTACGCGGAGCTGTTGAAGGACGTGGCGGCGATTGGGCCGTCGCGCGAGGAGCAGATGGCGGCGCTGGAGTCGCGCGGGGAGCTGCGGGCGGCGCTGGACGAGATCCGCGGGGAGGTGGAGGGCGCGGAGGCGCGCGTGGAGGAGTTGCGTGGGCGCATCGCTGCGGAGGAGGAGCGCGCGGCGGCGGCGGCGGCGCAGCGGGCGGAGCTGGTGGAGGCGAACGGGGAGCTGCTGGCGGCGGCGGAGGGCGCGGAGGGCGCGGTGGCGGCGGCGCGGGGCCAGCTGGAGGACGCGCTGCGGTCGGAGGTGGCGGCGCGGGCGGTGGTGGAGGCGGCGCGCGCGGCGCACCGCGAGGGGCGCCTGCTGTCACGCCAGGAGCAGGCCGAGGCCGCGGAGCGCGCGCTGCGGCCACCGGAGCCGGAGACAACTGCGGCCAAGCGCGCTGCCGCCGGCGGCCTGTTCGGGCTGGGCGCGAAGCGCGCGGCGGACAAGGCGCAGGCCGAGGAGGAGGCCGAGGAGGAGGCCGAGGAGGAGGCGGCGCCGGCGCCGAAGCGCGCGGGCGGGCTGTTTGGTCTCGGTGCAAAGAAGGCGCCCGCAGTCGCGGAGGAGGCGGCTGAGGAGGAGGAGGAGGAGGAGGAGGAGGTTGTGGTGGCGAAGAAGCGGGGCGGCACGGGTCTGTTCGGGTTCGGCGCGCGGAAGGAGGTTCCTGCGGAGCCCGAGGAGGCGGCAGTCGAGGAGGAGGAGGAGGAGGAGGTCGACGAACCAGTATCTGAGAAGAAGCCGTTCGGGACCGGCCTCTTCGGGTTCGGGAAGAAGCAGGCCGCCCCTGCTGCGCCTGCCGAGGAGGAGCCTGCCGCGGAGGAGGCCCCCGCACCGGTGCCGGTGGCAGAAGAGAAGAAGGAGGCGCCCGCGAAGCAGCCGTTCGGGTCGGGCCTGTTTGCGTTCGGAAAGAAGGCGGCACCGCAGGCGGAGGAGGCGGAGGCTGAGGAGGAGGCTGCTGCGGAAGAGGCGCCCGTGCGGGAGGAGGCCCCTCCACCGGTGCCGGCGGCAGAAGAGAAGAAGGAGGCGCCCGCGAAGCAGCCGTTCGGGTCGGGCCTGTTTGCGTTCGGAAAGAAGGCGGCACCGCAGGCGGAGGAGGCGGAGGCGGAGGCTGAGGAGGAGGCTGCTGCGGAAGAGGTGCAGGCGCCGGAGCCGGTGGCGAAGAAGGAGCCTGTGTCGCGCGACGCGGCGAAGGCGGATGCGGTGGCGAAGCTGCGCGCTGCGGCGAAGAAGAAGGCCGAGCAGGTGAAGGCGGAGCGGGCGGCGACGGGCCAGGACGCGGCGGGCGAGGAGCGGTCACCGCTAGCGGACCTGACGCTGGTGTCGGTGGACGAGGAGCTGGAGGCGGCGCAGCAGCAGGAGCGCGAGAAGGCGGCGGCGGAGCAGCAGGAGCGCGAGAAGGCGGCGGCGGAGCAGCAGGAGCGCGAGAAGGCGGCGGCGGAGCAGCAGGAGCGCGAGAAGGCGGCGGCGGGGCGCGACGCCCTGAAGCGCGTCGCTGCGGAGAAGGCCGCGAAGGCCAAGGCTGTGCGCGACGCTGCCGGGGACGAGGTGAAGAACCCGCTGTCCGACATGACGCTCATCGGGTCGGCGGACCTCGAGGAGGAGGAGGCGCGCGTGGAGGCGGAGGCGCGCAGCAAGGCGCAGGAGGTCCGCGGGCGGGCGCTCTCGGACATGACGCTGGTGGGCAGCGAGGACATCGAGGAGGAGGAGGCGACCGGCGCGGTGGCGACTGCGGTGGCGGAGAAGCGGGCCGCGGCGTCGAACAAGAGCCCGATGCAACTCGCGATGGAGCGGCTGCGCGGCCTGACGGGCGGCGCGGCGCCTGCGGAGGAGGAGGAGGTTGCCCAGGAAGCGGGGCCGGCGGGCGACGCGGCGGGCGACGCGGCGCAGAATGCGGAGGCTGCCAGGGCGTGGATTGCGGCGTGGCGGGCAAGGCAGGGAGGTGCGGCGCAGACGGGCGCTGGCGGGGCTCAGGAGGCGCGTGCGTGGATCGAGGCGTGGCGGGCGAAGCAGTGACGCCTCGACGGATGTGTTGCGGCGGCTACGGCCCCGGGGATCACACGACAGACGAAACAGCCCGCGGCGCGCGCATGCGCGAGGCGGCCGTGCGGGGGTGTGATTGTCGCGGAAGTAGATGTAATGAATTATAGGTTGATGAGACGCAGTCGGCTATCAGCACGGGGGCTGCCAAACATCCTCGCGGTGGGGGGTGCCTGTAGGTCAGCCGAGTATCAGAGCCCAACAGGTGCTCATCCGCACTTATCTGAAGTCAACTCCTACGACCCTCAGCAAGCTCGTTTGCGTTGCCGAAAGCTATTCATCCGTCCAGCGCGCGATTCCAACTGCAACATTCTAGTTCTGTCCTCGGGAACCCAACTCTCAACCATCTAGCTCGAAGAATCGACGATCTTGTGCACTACCGCAAGGATTGCCTCCCGGCACAGCGGGCAGCGCGCCTTGGCGTCCCGGAGCTTCGTCGCGCACTCCCGGCAAACGCACCGGTGCAGCACCCCGTTGTTGTGCACCAGCCCGCTCTCCGCGGGCCCCTCCAGGCACACCGCGCACACCGCGCTTTCGTCCGGTGCCGTGTCCGACGTCGCCGCCCTCCCGTACCCGCCGGCGCCCGGGAACGGGCTCTGCGTTCCCACCAGCTCCTGCCGGCCCGACGGAGGCTCGCTGCCGTCGACGTCGTCGTCAACAACATCAACCAGGTCTCCGAGACCCGGCAGCAGAGGGAGGTCCCAGCGGAGGTCCGCGCCGAGGCCTGACGCGGCGTTCAGGCCTCCGGGGGAGTCTTGCACCGCGGGGAGCACGCCGGAACCGTCGCCGAGGCGCGTCGCGATCGGGAGCTCGCGATCCAGGCTGCCCGTGTAGACACTCCCGCGGAGGGGTAGCCAGGAGTCCTCTGCAGCTGCGCCCATCGTGGGCGAGTAGTCCTCGCCGCCGCTCCAGCCCGCGCGCGATCCCGACGATCCGGACGGCATCAGCAGCCGCACGAGCTCGTTGTGGAGCGACCGCGTCGCCGCCGCCGCCGACGACGACGCCACGCGGCCGACCCCCTCCGTCGACGGCGAAACGCGCTGCGCGCCGCCCGCGCCGTCCTCGTGCGCCGCGCCCGCGCGGCCGCCCTTCTGCTCCTCCGACTCCGCCTCGCACGCCGTCGTCCACGCGTCCGCCAGCGACTGGAAGAGCCACGACCCGCGCTGCTGCAATGCAGGCGCTCCGGGAGTCAGACGGCCTGCGTGCGCGCCCTCGCTCTCCTCCGCGACGTTCTCCGGCACCGGGATCGACACGCTCGGCACGCGAGGCTCGCTCGGCCCGGCCCCGAGCGCTGCCGGGGCCAGCGACGGCGTCTGCGAGGGCGGAGTGTCCTGGGCGCTCACGAGTGGCGACCGGTCGGTCGACGTGCGCCGGAAGCCGTTGCTCGGCGCGCGCTCGAGGGAGCGGCCGGGCCCGACGTCGCCCTGCGGCGTCGCTGGGGCGTTGATGACTGTGAAGAGCTCCTTTTCTAATTGCGTCCATGTGCTGTTGCGCCTGTGATGGCCCTTCTTGACGCCAAGGAGCCTCGACGCCGCCCGCGGCGGCTGCGCGGCCGCCGACGCGCCCGACGCGGACTTGGCTGGAACCGGCGGCGCGCCTGGCGGCGGCGGCGGGGCGGCGGCGGCGGGGCGGTGGCGGCGGCGGCGGCGCCGAACGGAGTTCCCGCGGGCGCGAAGCCGCTGCGGAAGCTCGACGAGCCGGCGGGCGACCCAGGCGTGCCCTCCGAGCGCTGCGCGTCGAGGCTCGGGCGCGGGTGCGCCGCGTTCAGCCGGGAGGCCCCCGCCGCGGAGGCGAACGCCCCCGCGAGCCCGCGGGCTGCCGATGGGGCGCCGTGCGCCGGCGTCGCGCCCGCGCCGTCCGTGCGCCCCGCCGAGGACGGCGTCGACATCGAGCCTGCGGCGCTCCGCGCCTGCGCCGCGCTGCCGGCGGAGCCCTGCGTTCCCGGCACGGGTGGCGGCGGCGTGCCGTCAGAGCGCATCCGGGCGATGTCGATCGCGACGACCGTGCGGTGGTCCTTCCGCGCCCGGCCCAGGCGGCCCCCCGAGGGGCTCGGTGTGCCGTCGAGCAGCGTCCCGGAGCTCCGCCGCACGGGCGAGGCCGCCTCGGCAGCACTGCCAGCTTTGGCTGGGGACAGTTTGACCATGCGAGCGCTGCGTGCGGCGGTGGGGGACTGCAAAGCAGAGTCCGTGGCCTCTTCGGTCGCGCTGGCGCCGCCCGCGCGCACCGCGGCGCCGGCGCGCGCCGGAGAGCCTTCCTGTTTGCTGCCCGTAGCCACCACGTTGCGCCACCCACGCAGCGTCGACGCCGACGAGCTTGGATCGACGACCGCGGGCGCGAGCCCGACCGCATCGACCGACAGGCGCCCGGGCGCCGGCGGCGGCCGGCGCGCCGAGGACCCCGGCGCGCGTGCTGAGTCTGCGGGGGAGTTGACCTCTGACAGCGCCAACGACCCCCCCGTACGCGCTCCGTGCGGCGGCGACGCCTCCACGGCCGCGTGTGTGCTCGAGATCTGCGCGAGCCGCCGCCGCTCGTCGCGCATCTGCTCTTCCTTCAACCGCCGCGTGCGCTCCTGCTTCACTTGCTCCCTCCGCTCCTCGACGCTGCGCGCGTCCTCGATGGCCGCGCGCACGTCCGCGAGGAGCTCGGAGCACACGTCCGACGCACCGTCGTCCGCGGACAGGTCGCTCTCGTCGGCGAGGATGGCCTCGACGCTCTCTAGGGCCGCGATCGTCGGGGTGCGGTCGTCGTCGTCGGAGGCGCTGGCTGCGGCGCGGAGAACGTTGCGCGCGTGCGCGGCGATGCGGTCCGCGAGCTCCGCGCGGGCGTCGGCGAGGACGGCGGCCGGGAGTCCGCCGGTGGCCCCTGCGTCGATCGCGTCGCGCAGTGTGGTGACGCGGAGGGCGGTGACCTGCCGGGCGAGGGCGTCGCGGCCGGCGTCGATCGAGGAGAGGAGCTTGAGGTGCCGGCGCGCGGAGGACACCTTCACGCCCGCCGCGGACGCCTCGGAGATCGCTTCTGCAGAGACAGGGACTCGCAGATGGTTGCGGCATCGAAAACATGTTGCGGGGGCTTGCCGTCGCGCATCGCACGCCTGCGACGACGCGCTCGCTGGCTCCTTCATGCGTGCGGCAGCGAGCCGAGCGCAGAGGGAGACACGGAGCGGGATCAGTGGCAAAGCACAGATCGAACGCATGGTGCTGTGGTCGCACCTTCCAGCTCCTTGCACGAGTCGCTCCGCGCCAGCGCCTCGTCCAGCCGCCGCTGCGCCGCCTGCGACCGCCGCCACCGCGCCAGGTCCCCCGCCGCCCGCGCCGCCTCCGTCCCGAGCAGCTCCCGGCACCGCGCCTGCGTCTCCTCAATCGCGGCCTCTACCGCCTCCTCCGCCGCCGAAGTGTCCTCGCGCACGTCCTTCCGCAGCAGCTCCCGCACCGCCGCGTCCAGCGCGTCCTTCACGTCGCGCGCCTCGGCCAGCCGCGCCACCAGCGCCTCGGCAGCTGACACAGTGTCTGGGTCGAGCTCGGCCGCGCCCCGCGCCGCGCGGACCGCCGCAAGCGCGCTCTCGAGCTTCGCGAGGTCGCCCGTCCCGCGCGACATCGCCGCAAGCCGCCGCAGCGCCTCGATCGCGCGCTCGGCGGCGAGCCGCGTGCTTGCTGCGTGCAACCGCTCGCGGAGGAAGACTGTCTCCTCCGCGCCGATGTGGTCCTGCAGGGACGACTTGAGCGCGGTCTCGGCGCGCGTGAGCGCCTCGCGCAGCGCGGACGGGCCGCGCGGCAGCGCACGGGGCGCCGCGGCCAGCGTCTCGAGGGACGCGAAGAGCTCTCCCGCCGTCGCCCGCGCCTGCAGGTGCCGCAGCACGCGCCGTGCCTCCTCCAGAGGCACGCCCTCGAGGCCCGCGGCCTTCGCCTGCTCGAGCGCGGCCTCCAGCGCAGCGATACACGCGGACGGCCCGCATGACGTTGCACTGCTCGGGGACGCCGGCCCGCGCCCCGCGTGCGCGTCTGGCAGCAGCGGGAGCTCTGCGCACGTGCTCGCGGAGCTCACCGCGGCCTCGAGCGTCTCGACGGCCTCGCGGCGCCGCTCCCACGCCGCGTGCTGCAGCCGCGCGCGCGCTACCAGCTCGTCGAGGCCAGGGAAGCGCTCGGCGTCCTGGATGCAGCTGCGAAGCGCGCCCTCGGCCTCCGCGACGGCCGCTGCGCTGCCGCCGCGGCGCGTGGAGGATGCTTCGGCGTCGGAGGCGTCGCTGCCTGCATCCGCCGCTGATGCGGCCGCCACGCCGCGCGTCGCGAGGAGCTCCTGGAGGCGCTCGCTGACGCGCTTCTGCTCGGCGGCGCTCTCTGCGACCTTGCGCGCGAGGGTCACGACGCGCGACGAGGCTGCGCGGCCGGCGGGGCCGTCGAGAGCCGCAGCGATCCGTGCCAGCCACGCCTCGGTCGGAGGGCGCGCCAGGTGCGGCGCGCCGTCGCCGTCGAACGCGAGCTGCTGCTGAAGAACGTCCCAGACGGGCTTCCGCGGCGGGATCGGCTCCTGAGTCAGCGTCTCGATGATTTGAATGTCGGCGGCATGCACGCGCGCCGCGCGCTCGAGGCCCGCCGCCACGTCAGCACCCCCCAGCCCCGACACCTCCACAATACCCTGCGCGCGCAGCCGCGCCCACGCGGACAGCGCGCCCTGCGCCTCCCGCAGGTCCTGCACCGTCGCCGGAACACCATCCCCGAGCAGCAACAGGTTGACGTGGACGATGCGGCACAGGTTGAGCCCGATGCCGCACCACGCAGACATCTCCGCGTCGCCCGCGCCGCAGCACCGGCCCGCCGTGGGCGTCAGCTCCTGCGGCAGCCCAACAATCAGCTTCGCCGACGCCGCGTCGGTCGCGCCCTCCGCAACGAGCTTGCGCCCGCCGAGCGCGCTGGAGCTCGCAGGGCGGCAGCACGGCCGCAGGGACGACGCGTCCTCGCCTTCCCAGACCGTCACGGCGCGCCGCACCGCCGCCCGCGCGGCGCCCGCCGCCGCCTGCGAGGCGTTCGAGCCCGCGCGACTGTGCGTGGCGCTCCGGGGGCCGTCCGCGTCCCCGAACGGCGCCGACACCACCATCTGGGTCAGGTACCGCTTCGCCGCGGCGCTCCCGGAGGGGTCGTGCCCGCCCAGGATCTCTAGCCCTGGCGGCGACGATCCCAGCGCATCCGACGCGTGCCCATCAAACGAGTACGCCCCGCGGCTCAGCGACCGCGAATGATTGCGCGTGTGCGTGCCGGAGGTCGGCTTCGAGCCCTGCGCCTCGCCGCCGCCGTCGACGCGCATCTGCACGGAGGTCGTGCCGCGGAGACCTAGCGCACTGCTCACCGCGCCCTCCGCGCCGTTGAACGCCCGCGACACCTGGCTCAGCGCCATCTGGATGCTCTGCGTGGCGATCTCGCGGCAGCTGTCGCACGCGCAGCCCCTGTACTTGAGGAACGCGGCCTCCGCCCACAGCCGGTACACCTCTGCTTGTTCGGCAATAGGGACGACGCAACAGTCCCCCCCCCCCGGCGCCGCGCCGCCCGCGCCCGCCCCGCAGGCCCGCGCACCCCCCGCGTGCGCGCCGCCGAACGGCATCAACAGCGCGGGCTCGATGCCGGCTCCAACGTCGCCCGGCCACGGTTGGCACCCCTCGAGGCCGCGCGGCGTCGTGCCGCCGCGGAGGTCGAGGCCCTGCATGGCGTGCACCGCGCGCACGAAGCACGCGAAGGCCTTCTCGGCGTTGACCACGACTTCGCCGTCCTTGGGGGGCGTAATGCCGCACAGGCAGACGCGGCCCGAGCCGCACCCGCACACGGGCTCCCCCGGCGCGTGCGGCTCGCCGTCGCACGCGCAGCGCGAGCAGCCCCCACGCGCGAGGTCCCCGCAGCACAGGCGCTTCGCGGCGTCGTCGGAGAGCAGCCCCAGGTGCGCGAGACCTTTAGTGGCCTCGGCGCGCATCGACGCCAGCAAGTTGACCGAGGCCTGCCGGTGCTCCGCGCGCTTGAGTTTCCGGCGCCGCCGGACGAGCGACGACACTCCGGGCGTCACCAGGCCCTCCGTGCGCATCTGGTACCACCCGAGCGCGGCCACGATGCTCACCCCAAGCATGTAGAGCCACGTGACGATTCCGAGGGAGATGCAGGTGGCGCCGTACTGCATCAGCGCGGAGCGGGCCGCGGAGGACGTGCACGGCGTGGACTGCCGCATGTGCGGCATGAGGCACCGGCAGAGCCTCTCGTCGCCCGCCAGCGCGTCGCCGCTCGCAGCGTGCGACGGCGTGCCTTCGCAGTTCGGCACGCAGTGGATCGGGAGCTCGTTCGCGGTGTTCCTGCGGGCGCAAAGCGTAATGTACGAACGTCAGGGGCCCGGACGGATGCGCCGCCGGCGAGCAAGACAGGTGCACCGGCTGCAGTGCGCCACAGGAACACGGGGGCGTGCGGGGGGGTGTTTACCTCGCGGAGACGTTGCCGCCGTACTGCAGGACGCGGCGCACGAGCGCTGCGCTGCCGCGGATCGCTGCGCAGTGCAGCAGCGTCGCGCCGTCGAGCATGGCGTGCACGGTGGCGTTTTCAATCTTGTCCGACGGCCAGTCGGTCTCGTAGGCCCCGGCCCACTCCGTGAGCTGCATCGACGGCGGGATCATCGCGCGGCGCTCCGGCGCGAAGAGGAACTCGATGATCGGCGTCTCCAGGACGGGGTCCAGCGGCGTGTTGGCCACGGCGCGCGCCCCCGCTCGCACCGCAGTGCTGGGGCCCGTGCGGCCGCCCGCGGAGCCCATCGGCAGGAGCACGCCGCCGCTGTGCTGGGCGGCGACGTCGGCGGACCCGCGGAGCTGCGAGGCGTCGAAGGGCGGTGACGTGCCGCTGTGAGTTGGGATTTCATAATGGAACAAGGATGGCATATATTCGGGCGGTTTGAGCGGACGAGGAGCGGCGAGGAGGCGCACCTGGGACAGTTCGTGCCAAGGCACGGAGAGCAGGAAGTCGAGGAAGCCGACGGGGGCCCCGAGGAGCACCGCAGCACAGGCTGCGCCAGCTGCGACCGCCTGGCAGCGCTCCAGGGGCAGCTCCACGCCCGGCTGGTCGTAGCTCGGCAGCGCGATCTCCATCAGCCGCGGCAGCAGCGTGTAGATGATGCTCTCGGAGATGCCCTTGGCGCGCCGCGAGTCCCCCGTTGCTGCCGACGGCAGCTGCCCGCGCACTGGCGCGCCGCCGTCGCCGACGATGAGGACGGAGGACGTGTCATGGCTCTGCTGGGACACTGCACCGCGCTGGTGCCCGCCCTCGCCCTTGACCTTCCTGCCCCTGCGCACACACAGCTCCAGACCCCTGCGTCATGCGTGCGCCGCCCACGCGACCAATGGTGCATCGCGCTGCGCCGAATCCGCGCCCGGGCTGCGCGCTCGCGTGTCCGTGCCGCTGCGAGGGCGTTGCTCTCCCTGGGGCGGCGCAGACAGGGGGTCGCGAACCTTCTCAGCTTGAGTGTTGCAGGCTTCTCCCGCATGGTTTCCCGGTCACGGAAGCGACGCGCAAGCGCGTCTCGTCGCGGACCAAGTGCCTTGTCCCCCTTGTCGCCAAAGTGGCTCACGATTCAACCGTCATCGTCGACGCACCGCACCTGCAGAGCGCGAAGTCGAGTGCCGCAATCAGGCCAGTGCTCGCACGACACACTCCAGCCCTCCGCTGCGGACGCCGACGCGCGAACGGTGCGTGGCGCTGACAAAGGGCGCGGCCGCGCGAGGTCGACCCCTGCACGGCCTCGCAGCGCCGCGTTCCCGCCGTGAGAAGAGCGCGCAGCTGTCACGCTCCACGGCGTGTCCCGCCCCGCGCGTCAGAGTGCCAATTCGCGCCCTCGCTCGGTCCGCGTGGTCGTCCCTCCGCCACTGGCGCCAAAGGGGACGACTTTGGGACGCGGCGCCGCCCGTGCGCGACAAATACGGGGACGGTTGTCTCAGCTGGTGGTTCGAGGGCAGGGTCGGTACTGGCTGCGGGGGCGCTTGCCGCAGGGCGTGCCCGCGCCGCCGCGCAGGCTCGGAGTGATCCGCGCAGGTGCGCGCGTCGCGGCGCCAGCACGCCTCCGCGGCGCGTGGGCAGGCACGTAGCACGGCAAAGTGGCCCCGTGCCCGTGCCGCGTGGCGGGGGACGCGCGGGGCGCAGACGACGATCGCGCGTGACGGCCATGCACGTCTGCTGCCGCCCACGCACCCCAGCGCGGCGCGCGGGACCCACGCCGCGGCCCTGCCGGGCACCAAGCGACCGTGAACATCGACCGCGAGGCCTGGCATCTGCCGCGGGGGGCACCTTCCAGGACGCACCTGAGCGCCGGCTCGCGCCTGTACGTCTCGCAGTTTCGGCGCAATTCGGCGCGAGACCCCTTCAGCCCGCGGCTGTGCGCCGGAGACCCCACTGTTTGCAGCGCGGCTCTATCGCGCAGGGAAGGCTCGCTCGCCGCTGCTGCGCACCACGGGCCGCGGCTCCGGGTAAGCCCACGTGTTGTGCGCACGCGCGGCCCGCGCTCGCGCCGATTGCCCGCCGCCACGCCCGGCTCTCGGACCCTGATGATCACAGTGTCTCACAGTCTTCCATGGCAGTCTGCTTGACCGACGTCCCAGACAGCCTGCTTCCCCTGCCGATCTCTTGCCCGCGCGGCCCCAGCCGCCGCATGGCAGTGCCGCAGACTACCGTTCTTACTTCGTCCTATTCACTCCACGAAGACATCGACTACAAATCGATCCCTGAGACTCCGAAACCCGAATCCAAGTGCACTCTTCGTGGTCGTTGCCGGTCCCCTCGCTCGCGCGCTCTCCGCACCGTCCCCCAGCCATGATCTCTAGCGCGATCCGTGCCCCCGCCGCGGCCCCCTCGGCCCCGGCCCGCGGCCTGTCGACGCCTTCTCGCGCCGCGCGCGCCTCATCTGTGACCACGCAGGCGGTGCGCAAGGGCAGGGGCGACGCTCAGGTGCGTAGCCCGCCCCACACGGCGATATCCGTCGCGCCATCCTCAAACACGCAACCATCATCAGTGCGCGGCGCGAGAAATCGCAGAAAACCCACGCAATTCGACGCACGGACGTCTCAACCGGCCGAGTGGCTCCCTGCCTCACCGCGCCCTCCGCGCGCCTCCCGCGCCCCGCACGGCCGCTCCGCGCGTGCAGCGCGCCTGTCTCACTCCTCCCGACCTCTCCTGCGCGCCCGCGGCCCCGCACTGCCCCCACACCCGGCGCTCGCGCCCAGTCACTCGTGCCTGCGCCCGCCATTGGTCCTGCCCCTGCTCACCGCCCCCGCGACCGCCCCGCCCCCGCAGGCCGGCGCCGAGGCGCGCCCCGCCGTGCGCCCGCTCCGGGCCGCCGCCGCCGCCCTCGCCGCCGCCGTCATGGTCGCCGCGGGCGGCCCCGCGATGGCTGATCTCAACAAGTATGAATACGAGGCAGGGGGGGAGTTCGGCGTCGGCACCGCCGGCCAGGTCCGCTCCCCGCACGCTCCACCGCCGCCGCAACGCGCCCGCGCCGCCGCATCGCCGAACCCGGACCATCCGGCGCCGCGGCAAGCGGTTGTTGTGCGCTGACGACGCCATCCCGGTGCGCCGCCCGGGCGTCGGTGGCCCGCGCGCGCCGACGTTCGTTCCGTCCCCGTGTCCTTCGTTGCGCAGTACGGCGAGGCGGACCTGACGGGCCGGGACTTCTCCAACCAGGACCTGCGGCGGTCGAACTTCACGGCGGCGGACTGCCGGCGGTGCAACTTCGAGAACACGAAGCTGAACGGCGCGTACTTCATCAAGAGCGTGGTCTTCGCGGCCAACTTCGAGGGCGCGGACCTCTCCGACACGCTCGCGGACCGCGCGGTGTTCAACGAGGCCAACCTGCGCAACACCGTGCTCGTGCGGTCGGTCCTGACGCGGTCGGACCTGGGCGGCGCGGACATCTACGGCGCGGACTTCACGAACGCGCTCGTGGACAAGCTCCAGGTGCAGGCGCTGTGCCGGTACGCCGACGGCGTGAACCCGACCACCAACGTGAGCACGCGCAAGTCTCTGGGCTGCTCCTCGCGGCGCGTGCGGCTGGAGAGCACGCCGAGCAACCCGGACGGGCCCCAGGTGTCGGAGGAGGAGAAGCGGGCGTTCATGTCGAGCGTCCCGTCGTACGGCGCGGGCAACCAGTGAGCGCCGCGTGTGCTGAGGGTTTGTGTTGTGGCTGGTGCGGAGGTGTGAGACTCGATGAGACGTGGTACGCCGAGGGCGGGGTCGTGGGCGTGCGGCGGCGGGGGGCGTGGCCGCTGGTGCGGGCGGGGGCGTGAACCAGCGCAACTGCAGTGTGCAGCGTGTGTGTACTGGATTGCGCCGGTGCTCGGGAGCTGAATGCGACGCTGGGCGCTGCAGGCTGAGGGCTGGAGAGACGCTGGGCGGATGATTGGTTCGCCGTCGAGCGCGTCGGTTGAGGCTAGGGACGAGGTGAAGCTCAGGGGCGCGCTCGGGGCGGCGACTGGGCGCGTGATGGGGTTGCTTCGATGTTACATGGAATCGACGACTCTATGGAATTCGGATACGGATCACGGCAGGAGGCGAGGCGCCCGCACGGCCCCGGGAGGCGCGGCCGTGGTGGCCTCGGAGCCGAGCCTGTCGTGTCCGTCTCGCAATCGATCGATTGATTTCGCCGCGACGCGCGGCTTCCCGACGACGATTTCTGGCCGCGCGTCGCGCCCGCAGCGCCCCTCGCCGCGCGTCCGGGGGGGGTTCGGGAGGAGTTGGACCTTGCTCTGGGGCGGACGCCTCAGCGCCGCTCCCGGCCGCTACAAGGGCCCGCGGCGTCGAGGCGCAGCAGGCTGATCATCGCACGTCCGCTCGTCGCCTCGTAGCTTGTCGATCCCGCTCTTCCTCCACGGAACAATCATGTTCGGCACCCTCCGCATCGCCGCGCCCGCTGGCGTGGCCGTCAAGTCGCAGCGCAACGTCACTGCCCGCGCCGGCAAGTACGATGAGGAGCTGATCGCCACCGCGGTGCGTCCCTGCCGCGAGCGCGGCCCCGCGATCCACCCGGGCGGTCGTCGTCCGGCAGCTGGGACGATGATCGTGCCTCGCCCGCTGCGCCCTGTCCGTTCGGCGACCTCCACCGCGGCCATCGAGATCCAGTTTGCGACGTCGCGACCCTCCGCGCCTCGTCGCCTGGGCTGGACGCACGGAAGCGATGTGGCCGGGCCACCGTCTACATCTGGCCCGATTGCCGCGCCCTCTGGCGGCCTTGCCGTTTTTTGGCCTTTTCTCGCTTGAGTCAGTTCTGATCGAGCCCGAAAGCCCGCGCGCGACCCTCCTCCGGCCGGCCTTCTCACGGAATTCCGCCCCCTGCGTCCCCGGGACTCGCGTCCGTGCAGGCGAAGATCGCGTCGCCCGGCCGCGGCATCCTGGCCATGGACGAGTCGAACGCCACCTGCGGCAAGCGCCTGGACTCGATCGGCGTGGAGAACACGGAGGACAACCGCCGTGCCTACCGCGAGCTGCTGGTGACCGCCCCCGGCCTCGGCCAGTACATCTCGGGCGCCATCCTGTTCGAGGAGACCCTCTACCAGAACACCTCGGACGGCTCGCGCATGGTCGACAAGCTGAACGAGCAGGTAGGCGCCCCGCGCGCGCCCTGGCCCAGGCGGCCCCTCTCGCTCCGCCTCGCGCGCTCCCCCGCGCTCCCGCCCGCGGCCCGACCGCCGCGATCCTCGATCGACCTCGCAACTCACCCGCATCGCCCGTCGCTACCCCGTTTCGCAGGGCATCGTCCCCGGCATCAAGGTCGACAAGGGCCTGGTGCCCATGGCCGGCTCCAACGGCGAGTCGTGGTGCCAGGGCCTCGACGGCCTGGCCCAGCGCTGCGCGGAGTACTACAAGGCCGGCGCGCGCTTCTGCAAGTGGCGCTCGGTCGTCTCCATCCCCTCGGGCCCCTCGATGATCGCCCAGCGCGACTGCGCCTACGGCCTGGCCCGCTACGCCGCGATCGCGCAGGCGAACGGCCTCGTGCCGATCGTCGAGCCGGAGATCCTCCTGGACGGCGACCACGACATCGACCGCACCCTCGAGGTCGCGTCCGCCACGTGGGCCGAGACGTTCAAGTACCTGGCCGACAACAACGTGCTGTTCGAGGGCATCCTCCTCAAGCCGTCGATGGTCACGGCCGGCGCGGACTCCACCACGAAGAACTCCCCGGAGGTCGTGGCCGACTACACGCTCAAGATGCTGCGCCGCCGCGTCCCGCCGGCGGTCCCGGGCATCATGTTCCTCTCGGGCGGCCAGTCGGAGCTCGAGTCGACGCTCAACCTGAACGCCATGAACCAGTCGCCCAACCCGTGGCACGTGTCGTTCTCGTACGCGCGCGCGCTCCAGAACACGTGCCTGAAGACGTGGCAGGGCCGCCCCGAGAACGTCGAGGCCGCCCAGGCCGCGCTCATGAAGCGCGCCCAGGCCAACTCGATGGCGCAGCTCGGCAAGTACGACCCCAAGGTCGAGGGCGACGACTCCAGCGCCGGCGAGGGCATGTTCCAGGCCGGCTACACCTACTAAGCGGATCGCTTCTGTGGAGGCTCTGTGCCCCATGGACTGACGCTGCGCGGCGCGGTGGGGCCGCGGGCGGCCTTGCGGCGACCCGCGCCTGCCGTGCGGTGGGTTGATTGATGCGGCGGATGTGCTGCTGAGGATGTAACGACGAGCGGACGCGTAGCGTCACTGCAAGGTCCGTCGGGACTGCCTGGGCATCGAGTTTCGCCCCCACACCGCTCCGCCAGCGCGGCGTCGATAGAAACCTGCGCCGTACGTCCTTCATGAAGAGCGTTCCGTCCGAGGCTGCTTGCCGCGGCCCCCACCTGTCTGCTACGCTGTCACGGTGTCCCTGAGAGGCGTCCAGCGACGGGTCAGGCGAGGCAGCGCCGCCCACGACGCGTGCGAGCTCACGGTCGACACGCTCCGTCGCCCTGATAGTTCATCGCGTCACATCGTCAGCGCACGTCGCTGTAGAGCCTGTCGTACAGCTCTTGCAGTGCGGCCGGGTCCCGCCGCACGTACCACGACAGCGCCAGCCGGTACTGGATCCACGTGGCCTTCGCGTTGCCCCACTTCGCGAACCTCCGCCCGCTCGAGTCGACGACGCGCGACAGCACGCGGATCTTACCCTGCCGCGCCGCGCGGGCCCCCGGGGGCTGCACCGCGGGGCCGCTCTCGTGCATCCGCATGCACAGATCGGCGTCCTCCATGATGGGCCACCGCTCGTCGAACCCCCTGCGGAGGAGGCCACGAAAACCACGGTGGGTCCGCTGTTTCCTGTCTCAGCTGGGCATGTTTACAACATAGTCGCGATCGCATCGCTGGTCGGGCAACGAACCTGACTTTCCAGAAGTCTCTCTTGCGGCAGAAGATCGCCTGGTCGCCGAAGAGCAGCCGGAGGCCCCCGGAGTACGCGAACGGCCGCAGGACGAGCGGGTATAACCAGGAGCTGACGAGGTTGTGTATGCTCATACCCCACCACGTCTTGCTGGGCTCCGACGTCGTCAGGAGCGGCGTGAAGCCGCCCATGACCACCCCGGGGTCCCGCAGCGCCGTCCGCACGCACCGCACGACGTCCAGCGGCGGCAGCGTGTCGGCGTGCAGGAACAAAAACACATCGCCCCGCGCCTCCTTCGCCCCGGCGTTCATCTGCCGGGACCGCCCGCGGCGCTTCGAGAGCACAACGCGCGCGCCGCGCTGCGCCGCGATGTCGACCGTGCGGTCGTTGCTGCCGCCGTCCGCCACCACGATCTCAAACGGCGCTGGCCGCAACAGCTTGAGGTAGCTGAGCGTGCGCTCGAGCGCCGCCTCCTCCTGGAGCGCGGGAATCACGATGGACACGCGGTAGCGGTCCGCCTCGCGGATCTGCTGCGGCGTCAGCACCGGCGCGTCGAGCTTCTCCCGCAGCATGGTAAAAACTATCACGCCGGAGTAGAACACCGCGGCCACCGACGCACCCCTCCTCGCCCTGCACGGAGCCAGCGCGGCGCACGAGAGGTCGGCGGACGCAGCCCCGAGAGCGTACGCGCGAGAGAGGCAACGCACTGCAAACAAAACATCACCGTCTCAGACTCGCTTGCGGGTCGCGAGAGGGTGCGCGGCTCCCGGGAGACGCGCGTGGCTGCGGCTGTGGTGCCCGCGAGGCCGGAACCCAGCAAGTCGGGCTCTCAAGGCAGCACCGCCCTGAAACACGCACCACGTCAGCAGCGCGATTGCTGCCGCCGCCCACGCCGGCGCCGGCCCCGCCCCGCCGTTGCCCTCGTCGCCGCCTCCGCCCCCTCTGCCGCTCCCGCCCCCTCCAACAGACCCCCCGCCCCCCACGTCACTCACGCTGGAGCTGACGTCTGCGTCAATGTCGTCCACGTCGCCAATGGGCCCCAGACCGTCGTCGTCGTCCTCGCCAACGTCCGCGAGGTCGTCGTCCGGGGCGTCCTCCACGTCCTGGCCGGCGTCGCTCCCGCCGCCGTCGTCGTCGTCGCCACCTGCCGCAACGGAGACTCTCCGGGGACGTTGCGCGCAGCGACCAGGCATGCGAGACAGACGCGACGCCCCAGCGTGCCCGGCCCATCTGGATGTGCCGCGGATGATCTGCTGCGGCGCACGATCGCGGAATGATCCGGCCGGGCGACGTGCTGTCCTGCGGGGCAGCTTGCAGCCCTGCGCCGCGAGTGTGGGGACCGTCTCGATCGACATCGTTGATGTACAACAAACTTTGAAACAGTGAGAATCCTTCGGGATGGAACAGTTGCGCAATCATGCCCCATAGAGGCGCTGGAGCGAGAGCGGAGTGACCCGCCCAGTTTGCGCGCATCCCTAGCCCTGAAGGGCTTCTGTCCGATCATCTGGGACAAGAGCGAGAATGTCATACAGTCGAACTCGACGTTACGGTGGTATTCGGGCACGAAACACCTCTGGCCTGACCGCACACACACGCACACACCCTCGCGCAAGCCCCAGCGCACACCAAGTCCCGTCAAGGCGCACCTCGACACCCCCCCGCGCCCTCGCTGTGCACGTACATCTCACGGAGCCACCGCACGCCATCGTCGTGCCCCCCCTCGCGCCTACAGCGCCCCCCAGGCCCGTCATTTGCCCCCGCCCCCCTCGCTGCCAACAATCTCGTGGAACCGACCGCCCAGCGACCCGTTCCAGGGCACCTGCGCAACCGTCCCGCGCGCCCGCGCCTTGTCGCGGGGCCGTCGGACCTCCGCACGCGCGTCGAGGCCCCCGGAGGAGTCAGCACAGACCAACAGTCCAGCTGCGTCGCACAGCCCCCCCCCCTGCCGTCCCGGGCCGGGCAGGCGGCGATGGCGGACGCAGACCGCATGGCATGGCCAGCCGCGCGGACGTGACGTCCAGAAACGACGCCGCGAACGCCCGCGGCGGCGACGGGCGGGCGACCTTGCCTCTGAGCGGTCGGGCATGGAGAGAGCTCGCGGGCGACCGGCGCGTGGCCGACCGGCGCTGGGCCCGGAAGCTCTCGTCGGTTGTGCCTTGCGGGTGTACTGGCCCGCGGACGACCGCGCCTACCCAGGTGAGCGGACGTCGTTCACCCCTGCCTGCGGAGCCCAACTGCCGCTGAACGCGGGAGGCCGCGTCGATCGACCCGATTCTGTACCGTTTCCCGCCGTGAGTGATCACGGGGGCCTGAAATACCGCCAGACCGCGCGCAGCGTCCCTTGGTCCCTCGTGGCGCGTACTGAACGTTCCTCTGGGTCATCGCGCGATCCCCGCACAGGTGTTGTCGCATCTTACGACCGGCCGACCCGAACGCACGTGGTCGAGTACGAGGACGGCGAGACGGAGCGTCTCGATCTCTCGAAGGAGCAGGTCGAGTGGATCGACGGCCCCAGCTGCGTTGGGCGCCGCGTCCAGGTGCTCGACTCCGCGGCGGACGACGGGTCCGTGCGCGGGTCGAGCGGCACGATCGTGCAGTTCATACCTGCGACCAAGTCTCGCGGGCACACCCATGCTGTTCAGGTACGTCCGGCCCCTGCCAGCAGAGGTCCTGGGCAACTGCCTGGCTGTCGGCAAGGCGCGCGCGCATGAACGCGGGCGGACACGCAGTCGCGACGCTCGCTGGCGTTCTTGTGTCGAGTGGATCTGCAGCTCGATGACGGTCGGTTCCTGTACGCGGCCATCGGCCCGGATTGCGCCCTGGTGCCCGGAGCACCCGTCGTTACGTCGCGGCGCAAGCGCAAGGCGGCCGGGAGGCCCCACGAGCCCGCGAGTCGTGTCGGCGAGCAGCCCGACGCCGATCACGCCGGGACGGCGACGCCGGAGGGCCGCGGCGGGCGGCGGAGGAAGCGAGTTCGTGCACGCAACGAATCTCCTCGTGTGGCGCAGCGCGGCGCAGCGGGGGCGGCTTCGGGCACACCGCAGGCTGCCCCGCTGCAGGTGGAGGCTTCTCCGCGGCAAGACGCGGCGATGACGTGCGGCGCCGGGGACAGGGGTGGGGCTGAAGAGGCAGCGCCACAGCATAACGTTTCGAGGCGCAAACACCTCGGCGCTGGCCGAGTGCGGGAGGGACTCGCGGGCGCGGACGTAGCTGCGGACGAGGACGCGGGCTTCGAGGACGGAGCGTCCTCCGGCGGCGAACCCCCCGCGCTGTCGGACATGAACGACATGTTTGGTTTTACCGATGAGTCAGGGCGGGTGTGGGTGTGGCGGTTCGCGGCAGTGGCGCGCGCTGGGGTTCTCGAGCGAGCGACCAGCGCTGCGGCTGCGTGTCGGCGGCGTCGGGATCCGCATGTCGTCGTCAGACCAGAGGACGAGTCCTCTGCAGACGAGGGCGCGGGCGACGCGGCTGAAGGCCCCGCGACGCCAGACGGGAGGAACCGAGGCGCGGATGCGACGGGCCTGCGCAGGGTGCGCGCGTCGGCGGAGCCGTGGGCGGCCCGAGTCAGGCGGTGGTGTTTTGACGACCATGACTCGTTCTGGGACTGGGTGGACGACCAGGAGGTGGAGTTCACACTGCGCGACGACAGCAGCGACGAGGAGGACACCGTGCAGTACCGTCGCGGGCCTGCCGGGGCGCGGGGCGCTCCGTCGCGCGCTGAGTCAGGCCTGCGGCGTATGACCATGTCAGGGGGGACGTTTTGGGCGTTCCGCGGGCCAGGCGAGGCGCGACGGGCGTTCGTGGGGAGGCGCAACGAGCGGCGACCTGCAGGGGTGGCCTCGCTCGTCCGCATGCGCGCGTGGCTGGCGGGATGCGCCGCGCACAGAGACGCACAGCCACCGTTCGAGTTTGGGCCGCTGCCGCCAAAGTGCACGGTGCGCGCGGTGGCGGAGAGGGCGGTGTGGGGCGACATCTGGATCAGACAGGACGGGACGTTCGTGGATGAGGACGCTTGGGAGCGCGGTGACGTGGTACGAGTCGCTTTTTTTTGTTTCGTCAGTCCATGCCGCGAAGACGCACACGCCGCTGCCTGGATTTGTGCATGGATGGGACTGTATATTTAGAGCCTCGTGCTGCGCAGGACGTGTACTCCGATGCGACGTACGAGAGCGAGGGCGAGGAGGGACGCGGCAAGCCTCGCGCACCACGCCTGCTGCGTCGGAAGCCCACGCCCGCGTCTGACCCACGCATGCTCGCTGCACTCGTCAGGAACTGCTCCAACGGCATCCAGTCCGCTCTGCGGGCGCTGCGCGAGGAGCCCGCCGCGCAGGATGAAACCCCGTCGCGACGCAAATCGAAGGCTCGCACGCGCGCCGCAATGTCGCTTCAGCAGACCTTCCGACGGCTCTCCTGGCATCCAGCCGCCGCCACCGCGGCACGGTGCGCGGGTCGGAGCGACGTCGACGCGCGACGCGAGCGCTCAGAGGTCCTGCAGTCCCACCAGGCACTCACTGCGAGCCTGCAGCGTCTCGACAGACAAACGCAGCTCCCCGAGGACACGCTACTACCGGGGCCGTTCTCGGCAGCGCAGTTGACGGAGCTCGTGGAGCAGATGCGCTGGGTGCAGGACCAGGTCGGAGATGCCGTCACGCCACAGCCGGGAGGGGCCGACGCGGAGGCCGACGAGACCGCGCCGGTCAGCTGGCGCCGGCAGAAGATGCCAGCTGATGAAGGAGGAGTCGCCGGGGTTCGCTCGCAGAAGGCATTCCGGTTCCTGGTTGTAGATGCGGCAGGGACCACAACGCCGGCCCTCGAGGCGCACGCGCGAGCTCCTGCGAACCCCGTGGAAGGGAGTGAAGAGGCGGGCGAGGACGCCGGGGCTTCGGTCGCGGCGAGCCCTGCGTCGTCGCGGTTGGTGTACAGCCGGTGCGCTGAAGGCTCTTCGTTGGACTTCTGGCCGGGGATCGGCGACGCGAAGGAGCTGAACCGCCGTCAGGCAGAGACATGGCTCGACGCTGTCGTCGCTCTCTCGCAGCACGGGCTGCTCGGGCTCATCAAGTCGATTCAATCAGCGGTGGAATCATTCGAGGATTTCCGAACCCAGTTCCGCCCGGCTGATCCCGTCTCCGCCGCCAGAGCCCCGCGCGACGGCGCAGGGAGCCGGCGGCGGGGCGGAGGCCGGAGACCGCGCGTGTGGGAGGACGGACCAATGGCGATTGTCGACTATGGATTGAACGAACCTATGATATGGCAGCGTCGCGTCGCAGCGGCACTTGGGCGCTGCCGCCGCGTCCTGGGCGACCGCCGCGTCGACGAGAGGTGGGGTTCGACGGTGCTCGACGCCATCATCGGCACGCACCTCACGCAGACGGTCAGCGACGTGCTGTCGGCGTCGGCGATCATGAATCTGCGCGCCCGCTTTCCGCACCGCTCGGTCCTGCCAGGGCGAGAAGCACGTCGCGATACAACACAGCGACGGCGCCAGGACGCGCACAGACACCAGGGCTGCGGGGAGTCGGCGATCGATGACTGCACTGACGTCGCTGACGAGGCTGGCGCGGACGGCGCGGGACGGCACGATCGCCACGCTGACAGAGGCTGCGTGCAGGACACTGTGGACTGGCAGGCGGTGCTCGAAGCCCCGGTGGATGAGCTCGCGGAGGCCATCAAGTGCCGCGGGCTGCATCGGATTCTTGCACGTCGCATCCAGAACTTCCTGCGCTCGGTGCTCGACCTCGGCCGCAAGCGCGGGCTCGCGACTCGCGGCGCCGAGCCCGCGGAAGCCGAGGCGGGGCCCGCTCGCGGGGAGCAGGACATGACGTTGTGCCTGGAGCACTTGCACGAGGCTGCTGACGCTGACGTGGCGGACTACCTGATGAACACACCGGGGCTGGGGCACAAGTCGACGTCCTGCATCATGCTGCTCGCGCTGAACCGCGCGAGCTTCCCCGTCGACGTCAACGTGGTCAGGATCTGCGCGCGGCTTGGTTGGGTGCCTCTCAAGAGCGAGCGCGTGCTCGAGGACCTCGAGGACTACGGCGCGCCGGAGATCATGAACGAGTACCTGCAGCAGAAGCTCGTCAAGTACTGCAACGTCGCAACCCTCCAGGAGCTCCATTATGTCTTCATCACTCTCGGGAAGGTCTTCTGCCGCGCGCGCGATCCAGCCTGCGCAGCCTGCCCGCTCGAGGATCTCTGCGAGCACGGAACGGCGCGCAGGGAGGCCCGAAAGGACGCGGCGACGATCACGCCGGAGTACGATGTGTCGCACGTGGAAGCGCGCGGCGCGGGGCCCGCGGCGACGCCGACGGCGCACACGCAGGGCTTGCAGACGCCGTCCCGGCCGTCGGGCCAGAGACGCCGCGGCGCCGCGGCGTCCGCGCGGGACTCCACGTCGACCCCTCCGGGGGCGTCGTCGCCCGAGTCAGGGAACGGGTCCGTCAACGGCCCCGTCGACGCCGGCTCGCCGGCGCCCTCGCACGACGCAGTTGTGGACCTCGTCGTCGAGGTGTGCGAAGGCGCGCCGGCGTCAGCGTGGAACGACGATTGCCAGCTGGGACTAGAAGCCATGACATCGCGCGTCGCGGGCTGTCGCGGTCTCAAACTCGCTCGGATGGCCGCGAAGCTCGTCCCCGGATGCAGGCGCGTCCTGAACTTCTCGCAAGCGCCGACGCGCCGCTCCGGGAGCGAGGAGCACGGCGCAGGTAGCGTGAGCGACGAGGTGAAGTTGGCCCGGCGCGTGCTGCGGCAAGTGTGCGCGCGGCTGCACCCGGACCGAAACCCGAGCCCACGGGCTGCGGACGCGTTCTCGCTGGCCACGGCCGCGGTCGCGGAAATGGACGAGCTGATGGAGGCGCTGAAAGGACTGCGCGGCGATGAGACCTCGGACGACAGCGACGCGGGCGCAGGGGCCCCCGGATCGGACGCCCGCGAGCTGGCTCGCGCATCGCGGAGCCCCCTGTCCAGCGCGATCGGGCGCTCGTGTCATCGGATCCCGGCTATTCGCGTCCCAGCGGGCGCCGTTGGCCGGGTGCAGGAGGCGCACCGCGCGGCCGCTGGAGGGCGTGGGATCCTGCACGGGACAGACGAGGAGGCCGTGGACTACGACGCGCACCCCATGATGGCGTTTGTCTCCAGCTTGTCGCCGCGGGAGGACAGGGGGGTGTTGGATGACTCAGCGGAGGGGACTGCGATCGCGTCGGAGGGTCTGTCGACGCTGGTGGGCGAGTGGATGCAGGAGGAGCTCCGGGATAGCCCGTGTGCCGACGGAGAGAGGTGGGCTGGGTGCCGCGGGCTGTGCAGGGGGATGTGTGCCCAGGGCGTTGCGGCAGTGACGTCACGCCCTGTCGCGGTCCGGCTCCTCGTTCCGGTGTACGTCGCGATGCAGGGGCGCTTTCCCCTTCGCGGCACGTACTTCCAGGTAACTCGCCCGACCCGGTATCGTGCGAGCGAAACGACACGAGTCCCAACTTCGCTTTTGATGTCGTCCTTTCTTACTCACCTCGCCACTTCGCTCTCGGCGCACTGCAGGTGAACGAGGTCCTCCTCGACCACGTCTCGGACACCGCGCCGCTCGTCGTCCCGCTGTCGTCGATCCTTGGCGCTGGCGCCAGCCCCCGTTGCTGCACGCACGCCGCGGCCACGGCCGATGCGGCGCCGCTGCTCGCCGGCATCCGCTGGCAGATGATATACTTCGGGTCCTCGACCGCGCGGATCACGAACGGCATGTCCGGGGCGGAGGTGCGCGCGCTGTTTTCCTCTGGCGCCATCTGTGTGCGCGGGATCGACGTGCGCGACGGAACGCCCACGAGGCTCCCCGAGTGGGTCCACCGCAACCGGTTCCGCACGGGTGGGGCGGGCAACTTCTTGCGAGCTGCAGAGGAAGCGCGCCAGATGGCGCAGGCGCGCCGGCGGGAGGTTGGTGCAGTTGAAGAGCAGGACGCGCCCGCAGGTGGCGTGGGGGGAGATGCGTGAGCCTGCCTCGCAGGGTTTCATGGCGAGGGGGCTTCAGACGTCGATGATGACCATAGGCGGCGCGGTGGGTTGTTCGTGCGGAACGTTTGTTCTTACACGTGGCGAGTGATCCTGCCTGATACGCGACGTCACCCTCAGGGGCTCGTTCCCAGAGCCGGGGTAGAGTCGGGCTATTCTTTCCGAGGCATTCCCTCCGGCAGGACGACCAGCGTCCCCTCGAAATTCCACCGGCGCAGACGTGCTGCGATGCTGTCTTCAAGTGTGCCACGCAGGCTGACGCACCCCTCCACGTCCAGCTCCTCAAGGGCACACATCCCTCCAGGCAGTACCTTGATACCGGAAGACGCTGCTCGCAGGGCCCGCAGGTTCGCTGCACTTGATGCCGGGAGGAAATTTTCGGCGAGAGACGTGCAACACAACACGTCGAGCTCCTGGAGCGCTGCGAGCCCCTCGGGCAGCCTCGAAATGTTCGTGCAGCTGACGTTCAATTTCCTGATCTTGGCAGCGCTCGATGCTGGCAAGAAGTCCAGGCCCAGCTGACAACCCACAACGTCGAGATCCTCCAGCGCGCGCATTCCGTCAGGCACGCGCGTGAGGGGAGAGTGATAGGCCCTCAGCGTTCTGATGCCCGCCCTGACGCTCCACGGCAGCCAGTCTGTTCGTTGCAAGCTCCCTGTCGGATCGCCGTAAAATCCCGATATGTCGATGCACCGCAAGCCCGTCATGTCGGCCGTGATCGCAGACTCGGGCCCTAGGTTCGACCGACTGTAGCAGTCGAGCACAAGGAACGTATTCATTTCCACGACAGACGAAGCGTCTCCAGCATCAGCACCGGCCCTGTGAAAGAGGGCCGGGGCTGGGTCGGCGTCGGACATCAGTCCGATGAGGGAGTTGGTCTGCTCCGGCACCTTCCCGCGCAGCCTCCCAGCCACCATGCGCCCCACGTCAGGGCGGTTGTAGCACCTCCACCTCGCGCCGTCGCAGCTGTCGAGCACGACTGCCATCATGTCCAAGCACGTCGCCGCCAAGGCTACTCGCGACCGTGACGGGAGCAGGCGGATGATGATGTGAAGCGGACCGTTGCGCCCGCACCGAACGCCCCACAGCCCAGGGGGTTCTGTGCGGTCCGTGCCCCTTCCTTTCTTGCCGTCGATCTGTGCGCCCATCGACCGCTTGTCCGGGCTCTTGTGATCGCGCCGGGTCGACAACATCGCAAAGAGACGGGATCGGGCAGGCGCTGTCACTCTCCCGCGCCCGTGCTCCCTGCGCACCCACAAAAACGACCACACAGCAATTCAGTTCGCCCGCAGCTGCGTCGTGTGGTCACTTCAGGGATCCCGAGGGCTTTCGAACGCGGTGACATTTCATCAGCCGTGCCAGCTCATGGCGGTAGCGCTGCATCGCGAGCGTCGTCTGCACGTCTCGGCAACATTGAGTGCCAATGGCTCAGAACCGTATCGCGGCGCCTACACGCAGCGTGGGCACACACAGGGAGCCGAGCCAGCCGCACGGGCGCATGAGCATCGCACCTGTGACCAGGGAAGTCAGTATCGATTCTTCGCGCCGTCCCTGCACCGTTCGTGGCATGCGCTTCGTGGTCTCCGAGAGAGAGAGCACCGGCGCCGGATCGCGCTTTATCGGGCTGACCGAGGTCCCCGTAATATGTAGAGGCTGCGCCGTCAAGCACGCACAGATCGGCAGCGCTCCGTCGAAGGCCACGCAAACAACCCTCCATCAACTCGGTCTGTCTGACAGCAGGGGGAGTATACCGGTATATCGCCGAACTGACACACGACGTCACACGTCCGCGACCCGGAAGCACCTCGGTCGCAGGGTGCAACGTCCGGCGCATGCTCGCTGCAAAAGCAACGGCAACCACTTCAGCATGGTTGCTAGTCCATCAATATTTCCCTATGCGTCCTCCAACGAAGCCCCCACGTGCGGCCGGATCCGCTCCAATATCACCTCGATGTCCCCGCCCGCGAACGCGTACGCCAAATCGAGCCTACCGGCGCTCCGCTCGTTTCCTGCCACGTGCTGGTCGCCCGTCGCGATGCCGGCCCCGACCGTCCCGGGCCGGTCGTGCCGCCCCGGCGCGCTCACGAAGCCCGTGCCGGGCCGCACCGCCTCCTGTTCGCGCGGCAGGCCGCGTGTCGTCGGCGCGCCCTCCACTGCGGGCTCCCCGTACACCTGGAGCACGCGCAGGCGAGGGGAGGTCGGGGACGCCGGCGCCGCGGCTGTGGCCGCCCGCGGAGAGCCGGTGGGGCCCGCGCAGACGTAGCAGTGCGCGCTGCGGTGGGGGCTCGCGGCGCGGCGCTGGGTGGCGAGCGGAGGGCGCTCGACGTGGGTCGCCCACGGCTGCTGCCGCGGCGCCACGCCGGGGCGGGACTCCCACACGTCCGCGCTCTTCCCGCGGAGGACGTCTTTGTCGAGGCCCTGGCGCGCGGTGTGCGCTGTCGCGGGCCGCACGGAGGCGCCGGGACGCGCGATGACCTCTGCAATGCGGTCGCGCTTCTGGTTGCGGCTGCTGTACAGCCTGTGCCCGGCGCCGAACGTAGATGGAGGACGGGTCGGCGAGCGCGCTTCCGTGCGCGGCCGCGGCGCCGCCGCCGTCGTCGGGCGCGCGGGCGGGACCCGGCCGGTCGCCGGCGTCGTCGCTGGCGCCGGCGCCGTCGTTGGCCGCGCACGGGTCGGGCTCGCCGTCGTTGGCCGCGCGTGGGGGCTCCGCGGCGCCGGAACCCTCCCCCGTCCCGCGTCGACCGCCGACTTGTCTTCGGGGACCGACCCAAGCGCAGGCACAGCAACAGCCCCCGGACTCGACGTGGCGGGGGTGTCCCGGACCTTCGGGCTGGTGACCGCCTGCACCTCCGGCGTGAGTGCGCCCCGCCGCGGGTGCATCGAGCTGTTCGGCCGCGTCACGCCGCCACGCTCGTGCGGAGCGGGGCTGGCCCCCGCCGGAGTGTGCAGCGCAGGGACGGCGGCAGCGATCTCGTCGAGCACCTGGGACGTCGCGGACCCGTACCGCGATATCGCCGCGCTGGCGCCCTGGTGTTTCATGCGCTCGACGCGCCACGTCGAGGCAGACTTCTCGATTCGCCATTGAACAAAGTCCTTGAGGAGGTCGAGGGCGCGCTGGTTGCGGATGATCTTGGACTGCTCGCGGACCTTGCTGGTCGTGTCGGGCATCTCCTCGAGCGTGAGGCACATCCCGCGGCAGGCCATCATTTCGAACTTGAAGGGGCCGATCAGGGACTTGATGGCGTTGCGCTCCTCGTCGTCCTCCGCCAGCATGTTCTCGAGCTCGCCCACGCGGTGCGAGAGCTCCTCGACCATCCTGCGCAGGAGCACGCGCGTCGCGAAGCGTGGGAGACGGAAACGGCTTGCTGCGCAGGGTCGCAAGCACGGCGCGGACAGGGCCCCGGCCGCCACACGCGCGCTCGGGCAAGCGCAAGGGTGGACAGCGCAGTACGATAGCGGTCGAATGGAACGAGGGCGCGAGGAGCGCCCGCAGCGTGCGCAGCGCGTCGGGCCGCACCCTCGCAGTTGTTGCTTCTCCTCGGCCGCCGAGTTGATGTTCTGCTGGAGGTCGCGCGTCTTCGTTTCGTACAGGTCGCGGCTGTTCATCACCGCCTGCAGCGCGTTCTCCGCCTGGATCTTGTCGCTGCGTGCCCGCGCCGCGCGCTGCCGCTCGTCCGCGGCCTCCCGCGCCGCCCGCTGCAGCTGCTTCCGCAGCTCGAAGATGCTGTCCTGCTGCTTCGCGCTCTCCCGCACCAGCGACCCCGCCACCTCCTCCGACATCTTGTTCATGTCGTCGCTCGCTAGCGCCCGCTTGTGGTGCTCGTCCGCCTTCTGCTCGGCGTCCTTCAGGGACATCCCCGTCTCGTTCAGCTCGCGGAGCTTGCACAGAAGGAGGTACGCGAGCCGCGTCTGCTGGTCCCGCAGCGGCCCGACGGTGGCGCTCATGCGGCCCATGGCAGTCTTTAAGTGCTGGTTGCGCCCGCGGAGCTCCTTGACGCGCTCGCCCTGCTTCGTGAGAGCCGCGCGCATCTTCACCACCTCGCGCTCCGTCGCCACCAGCTGCCGCTGCGTCTCCGCCGCCAGGTTCTCCGAAGCGACCTGCGAAAATGATTGAACAGGAAAAGACAATTGCATATGCATGACTGGTGTGGCACTGCACGCGCTCGGCAGCGAGCAACGACGCAGCGCACACCGCCGCATCGACCATGCCGTCCCCGACGACGCCGGCGCGTCGAACGAGCAGCTCGCAAGCACCCAACAGCGGCACGGAGCGCGCTCGTGCACGTGGCCACCCAGAGACCGCGCGTGCGGAGCGGGGCGCTCACCGCGCGCGCGTTGCTCTCGGCGAGCTGCGCCTGCGCGTCCCGCATCTTCCGCGGCAGGTCCCGCATCTCTTTCTGCAGCTGCTGTAGAGACACCTCCTTGTGGTGCAAGTCCTCCCGGAACGAGTCGACCAGCGCCTTGCGCTCCATGCGCCACTTGCGCTCCGACTCCACGAGGCTCGCGTGCGCCTTGTTCAGGTCCCGCGTCAGCCGCCGCGTCTCCATCTCCAGCTGCACGTGTGGGAAGGGGGGGGAGTCACGGCGAGGACGAGCGGGTGGGCGCGGCGCGCGGAGACGACAGCAGGGGAGCTGGCGCGCACGGCAGGCGCGGCGGGGCTGAGCGGGAAACCGAGGGGGGGTGTTGTTCGTGTTTGCGAGGTACAAACGCACCCGGAGGACTTTTTGGTAGTTGAAGACGTTCTTCGCGCGGGGGGTCGAGGCGGCCGCGGGGTCGGGGCGCTCGCCCGTGTGCGCTCCGTCGACGCGCACCCAGGTCGCGCGGGGGTCGCTCGTCCCGCCGGACTCGGCGTGTTTCCCGCAGTGAGGACACACCATGGTGTCCCGCTGTGACTTGCGGCCCAGCACGTTGCCCAGCGCTGCGGAAAACGTCGGCGTCGGACGGTGTCTGGGCGCCGGGGTGGCTGGAAACGGCGACGGCGTGGGCGCGTGGCGGGGGGCAAAGGACGCGAGCGCGGTTGCCAGGGGGGCGTCGGCTTACCCGACGCCTCTTCGTTGTCCCCGGCGGTCTTCGCCTGGAGCTGCATTTGCTGCTGCATGACCTGCGTTTTGCGGTTCGCTATGGCGTCGAGGATGTTGCCCTCGAGGTCCATGGCCTTGGGCTCGCCGTTGACTTCGTCGAGCTCTGCCGGGATCTGCTGCGCGACGTTGCTGGCCAGGGCGACCCGCAGGTCTTCCTCCTCGTTCAGCGGATATCCCCCCGGGGCGGGGCCCCTTCTCCCCGTCTCTGCGCGCGGAGGTGGCGGGTGAGGTGACTGTGCACGTGCGTCGCATTTGCAGTCCCTCGTGGGCGGAGCGCGGGGCTCCGGCGGAGAAAAGACATCACCATGCACTGCGCGATGCGCTCGGCGGCGCCAGCGTGCGCGCGATCGACGGCGCGTCCGGCAACGGCGCCCAGAGACCACTAGCACTCCTGGGCGGGAGCGCACCAGACAGACTGACGGACATTCTGTCCGGACGCCGTCGCGCAGTGCGTCAGCGAGAAAAAGGCGTCGTACACGACCCTCACGCTTGGCCTGAGTCAGCCCTGCAGAACAGAGAGCGAGCCACGAACAGGTGGGGGCACAGACGCACTCGACCTGCCCGCACGAGCCACGCACCGCGCCGACCGCGTCGGCGAAGCAAGATACGTCACAGGGAGCACGCAACGCGTCACCGTGCGCCGTCCAAACCGGCCTGGGTGGCGAGATTCCAGCCCGGGGCGCTCTTTGAGGCGTTTTCACGCACCGCACAGTCGCGCTGCGGAGGGTCGAGGGCCGCGCGTCGCACCTTTCGGCCATTGAACCACCGGTCTACGTCGCGGAGGAGTATCGCTTCCAGTTCGTTGACCTCGCGCGCTGCCCGGCGCGGCAGGTGACCTCCTTGGCAGGTGGCCAGGGGGGGCACCAGCGCGGGGTGCTCCGTTCCGCTATCCCCGGATCGTGCGCGGCGCGCGGCGGCTATATCCAGCGGCAGACGCCACGGCGCGGCGGTGAACCCGGCCCGGCCGCGCCCCCCCGCGAAACGGCCGGGTCCCCTCCGCACGACGCAGGCAAAGTATGACGGCCGTTTCTCCGCGTGCGGGCCGCGAGCCGCGATTGCCCGCGCCGCGCGGGCCGCCGGTGCACTCAGCTTGACACTTCCGCAACGATCGAGGCTCGGTCCGTCCAGGGCGTGAGCGGCGGTGGCTTGACACTGCATCGGATGGGCTCCAGCCCGTACTCCTCCGCCGAGAGGGCCGGTTCGTGGCTCAAGAAGAGCGTGGGGGCCGCGGAGAACGTGGAGATATCGCGGTACAACGCGGAGCGCCGCACGAGGATGTCTCAGGACGATGCCGGGTTCAGGGGCGGCAACGGCAACGAGCGCCTGTACGAGGCCTACAACGACCTGCACGCGCTCGCCCAGGACTTCGAGAAGCCCTTTGATGCTCCAGCGATCCTCGTCGTCGGACACCAGACGGATGGGAAGTCAGGTGAGGCCGGAATCGGCGCTCGAGCTGAGCCTCCTGAGTTTGCATCGAACCCGCTCTCCGGACCCGCACAGCGATTTCCGCGGGATAGGTTCCGCTTGAAGCCGCGTACTTTGATTGGTTTGTCCGGTTCGCGCCGCCGAAACGCCCAGTCGAGCCGCATCGGAGCGCGACTTCCACCGGCGCCCTGTGCGGCCAGGCAACAACGCGGTTCCGCACCTTCCCGCGCCCCATTCGATCCTTCGCGGCGCCCCGCCCCCTTCTCAACATATCAATTGCCGGGACCGGTCGCCGGGTACACTCCGCAACCCACGAACGCGGCGCACCGGGCGCCCCAACTCGAGCAACGCCAGGCAGCCCCTCTGCCCGCGACCTGCCCCACCGGCGCCCCGCACGGGGTCGCACATGCCGCGTCCCTCGCCCCCAGACCGCCACCATGCCGCCTGGCGCCCCGGACGCCTCATTCCGGCGCCTCGCGCGGCACATTTCAGGCCGCGCTCCTGCCTCAGCGCGACGTTGGCTCTCCCGGTGCCGCCACGCACGCCCACGGCCCCGCCCTGCCCGGCCGCTGCGCAGCGCTCGTCGAGGCCCTCATGGGCTTCCAGTTCAACCACGTCGGAGGCGGCACCAAGACCCGCCGGCCCATCACGCTGCACATGATTTACAATGGGGCGTGCGTCGAGCCCAATTGCTACCTCGTGACCGAGGAGCAGGGCGACGTCGACGTCTCGCTCGAGGAGCTCCAGGACTACATCGAGGCCGAGAACCGCAGGCGAGCCCGCCCGCCCGCGCCCCGCTCGCCCGCCCGCGCACTGGTCTGCTTCCCGCACCCGCCACGCGTCGCCGCCTGCGCGCCCGCGGGCCGCTCTCCCCGCGGGATTCCCCCCCGACCCCGCTACGTACGCCCTGGGCTCGCTTTCGCGCAGGCTCGAGAACGACGGGAACAAGTTCTGGGCCAAGGAGATCGTAGTGAAGATTGAGTACAAGTACTGTCCCAACCTGACCATCATCGACACCCCGGGGCTCATCAGCGCGGCGCCGTCCGTGAAGCGCGGGTCCTACCTCGCCACGGCCGCGCGCCAGGTCGAGGCCATGGTCCGCCAGAAGATGGAACAGCGCGAGTATATCATTTTGTGTCTCGAGGACAACTCCGACTGGTCGAACGCCACCACGCGGCGCCTCGTGCAGCAGGCGCGGCCCCGCACCCCGCCCGCGCGCTCGCGCATCGCCGGCCCGCGCCACGCGCGAGCGGCGCCGCTGAGGTGTCTTGTTGCGCGGCGTGTCGTGCGGCGCAGGTGGACCCGAGCCTGCAGCGGACGGTGGTCGTGAGCACGAAGTTCGACACGAGGATCCCGCAGTTCGCGCGCGGCGCCGACGCGGAGTGCTTCATCAACCCGTCGCAGCAGCTCCTGGAGGCCAACATGCTGGGCGGGGCGCCGTTCTACACCTCCGTGCCCTCGGGTGAGCACGCACGCTCCCTCCGTGGCCGGCCCGCGCAGACCGCCCGCTGTACGCCGCGCTGATGGTCGTGTGCGTGCGTGCGTCGCGCGCTGAGGCGCGCAGGGGCGGCGTGTGCCGCGCGCCGCGTGCGTGTGGTTTTCAGACATGTTTTCCTGTTTGATTTCCCCCGCGCGCGTTCGAGCCATCAATCTGTGTCACCGTCGGCGCGTCCGGCCGTCGTCTCCGCAGGCCGCGTGGGCGTCGGGCGCGACTCGGTCTTCCGCAGCAACGAGCACTTCCGCACCGCGGTCCTGGACCGCGAGTCGGGCGACGTCGCGGAGATCGAGCGCCGCATGGGGCGGCACCTGGCGGCCACGGAGCGTGCGCGCGTGGGCGTCTCGCAGCTCCGGCGCTTCCTCGAGCACCTCCTGCAGCGCCGCTACCTCGAGAACGTCCCCTCGATCGTCCCCGTCCTCGAGAAGGAGTACCGCTCCGCGTCGGCCAAGCTGACTCAGGTCAAGGACGAGCTGCACGACCTGCAGGCCGACAAGCTCAAGGAGCGCGGCCGGCGGTTCCGCGAGGCGTTCCTCGACAAGCTGTCGCTGCTGCTGCGCGGCGCGGTGTCCGCGGCGCCCGAGCGGTTCGGCGAGGCGCTGGCCGACGAGCACATCCGCGGCGGGGCGTTCATCGGGCCGGACGGCAAGTCGCTCGAGGTGGGCGACGAGCTGCCGAACGCGTACATGCGGCTGTTCGGCGGGGCGCAGTACCACCGCGCGATGGCGGAGTTCCGGCTCGCGGTCGGGCAGCTGCAGTGCCCCGACATCTCGCGCGAGGAGATCGTCAACGCGTGCGGCATCGACGACTTCCACGACGGCGTGAACTACACCAGGACCGCGTGCGTCATCGCGGTCGCCAAGGCCAAGGAGATCTTCGAGCCGTTCCTGCACCAGCTCGGCTACCGGTGCGTGCACGCAACGCCCCCTCCCGAGCACCGCCGCTCTCGCCCCGTCGCTCGCGTCCGCCGGGCCGCCGCGCCGCGGCCCCCTTCCCCGGCCCTCCGCGCCGAGCCCCCGCCCCCCTGTCCTCGCGCCCGCCGCAGGCTGGCGCACGTGCTGCGGCGCATGTTGCCCATCGCCATGCACCTGCTGCAGAAGGAGAACAAGTTTTTGACGGGGCACGACCTCTTCCTGAAGCGCATCGGGGCGGCGTACCACGCGTACATCGACGAGATCGAGACGGGCGTGCGCGGGAAGTGCCTGGAGGACCTCCAGAGCACCACGCGCTACGTGTCCTGGTCGCTCCACACCAAGTCGCGCTCCACGCTCAAGCAGATGCTCTCGCGCGTGTCGCTCCCGGGACAGAACGACGCCGCCGGCAACAACAACGGCAACGCCAACAACGCCAACAACGCCAACAACGCCAACGGCCAGCAGGGTTTGTCGGTGATGGACATGCTCGAGAACACGCTGTGGAGCCGCCGCCTGGGCCCGCTGAGCGAGGAGATGGTCGCGGCGCTCGTGTGCCAGATCTTCGAGGGCATCCGCGACCACATCGTCCAGGCCACCGAGCTCAAGTTCAACTGCTTCTTCCTCATGCCCATCATCGACACCTTCCCCGGCCGCCTGCGCGAGGAGCTCGAGACGGCCTACTCGGAGGACCTCGACAGCGTGTTCGACGTGGCCGCCGTGCGCACCGCGCTCGAGACGCGCCAGGGCTCGCTCGGGGCCGAGCTGGCGCAGGTGGAGCGCTTGCAGCGGAAGTTTGCGTCGATCCACAGCACGCTCGCGCACATCGCGCCGAAGGGGGCGCGGGAGGTGCGCGCGGGGGCTGAGGCGGCCGCGGGGCTGGAGACGGCGGCGGGGGACCTGCGCGGCGCGCTGGCGGCGTCGATGGGGACAGGCGGGGTGCTGGCGGAGGCGACTGCGAGCCTGAACGCGGCGCACGGCGGGCCCGTGGTGACCAAGGGGGCGTCGCGGGCGTCGATGCGCGCGTCGGCGAACCGCGGGCCGATGGCCGCGTCTGGCATGCGCTGATGTGGAGGGTGATGTGGCGTTGAAGAGCACAACAGTTAGGAAAGGATGGCTGATTAGGAATGATGGAAACGGAGTGCTCGAGACAGGGGTGGGACGGGCGGCGCGCGGGAGGCGTGCGCGCGGAGCCGGGCGCCCGGACGGAGTAGCTGAGGCCTTGTCGTTAGATGTGATGTGAAGACGAGCCGCAGTGTCTCCTGGTGAGCTGGAGGCTCAAGACTCACGGGTCGCCCGTGGTGACGTGCGGCGCGCACCGGCTGGGCGCGGACGGCGTCGCGGTGGACGCTGGGGGGGGTTTTGGGTGTGTCGGGGGTGTTACAAGACCCTGGACGTCGGTCTAGCCTTGGGTGAGCAGGTCGAACTTGCCCTCCTTGGCGAGCTGGATCACGCTGGGCGGCGCGCGGTAGGCTTCGAGCTGGTCGATGAGGTCGGCAGGGTCGGTCGACACCAGCAGCGACGCTCGCGACTGCTTCGAGAGGAATCCGAGCTCCACGGCGTTGTCGAGGAACGTCAGAAGCGGGTCGTAGTACCCCTCAACGTTCAGCAGACCCACGGGCTTGGCGTGGTACCCCAGCTGCTGCCACGTCAGCACCTGCGCGCGGCAGGAGCAGCGCAGCGCACACGGCACTCAGAACACCGCGCGGGGAGCGACGCATGCGTTCCCGGACGGCTCGCGGGCGCCGCGTGCAGCGCACCTCGAGCAGCTCCTCCATCGTTCCGAACCCCCCCGGGAGCGCGATGAACCCGTCGGACTCCTGCGCCATGACCGCCTTGCGCTCGTGCATCCCGCCGACGACGCGCACGTCGCCGACGGTCTGCCCCGAGACCTCCTCGGGCTCCAGCTCGGTCGGGATGACGCCCAGGACCGAGCAGCCGCCGTCCTTGACGGTGTGCGCCACCTTCCCCATCAGCCCGATGTTGCCGCCGCCGTATACAAGCCCCTGGCCGCGCCGCGTCATCTCCTTGCCGAGCGCCGCGGCCGCCTCTGCGAACTTCGGGCTCTTCCCGCTGCTCGAGCCGCAGAAGACGGCGATCTTGCGCATCGGGGTGCGCTCAGGACCATCGCCCTCGCCGGGCATGGCCGCAGCCGACGTAGGAGCGCACCGACGCTCCGGGCTCGCCCGTGCGGGCGATGCAACGAGCACCGAGGGGCGGACGCGAGCAAGGTCGCTCCGCGCGGCGGCAGCCTTCGCAGTCGTGCAGCAAAGCCGTGCGCTGCAGCTGCGGGTGGACAGGGAGATCGAACGCTGCAGGTGTCCACGGGCACAGGTCATCGAGGGCGTCATCGGCTCGTGCTTCAGTCTGCGCAGCGCCAGCGCGCGAACGAGGGTCATGTCACCAGCGGCGCGGCACACGGCACACCTCCCTGATGCGTGGCTGGAGAGGCCTCGCGGTCGCGCAGCCGGCACAGGGATCGAGCCGCGAATATGGGGCGCGCGGCCCGTTGTACCGATCGCATACGTTTGTTGAGGCGGTGGAGGTCGTCGGGATTTCGGCTACATCGCTGTGCTGCTCGTGTCCGCTCTCGACGCAAACACAATGGCTTCGGACGGGTGCCAGACGCCCGAGTGGACGGGCAGGCCGCTCTCGCACCTCTTCTACGCACCGAACTTCCGCAGCCAGCCCTCGCAGTCTTACGGTGCGTCCCCGAGCCCTGCGTGTGGTCCTGCCGCAGGTGAAGCGCGCGCCCGGGCTCGCGGCGCGCAAATTCTGGCCACGGCCCCCTCGCAAACTGTACGGGCCATTCCGTGGAGTGCCGACACTCCTGGCCAGCGCGCGGGAGCGACCACAGACGACGTGGTCGGTGCGATCACCTGAGGGCTACCACCACCCATGGTCGTCGCTTGTCTGGTGGCTTTCCTCCTCCTTGAGGAACTAGCGCGGCGGTTCGCTGCCCCGACCTTGGGCCTTGAAGCACGAAGATCCAGGAAATCTTTTCAGATCCCCTCCACCTTGCCTGACAGCGCCGTCATCGAGCTACGAGCCACCGCGGTGTGCCCGCCCACAGCGGCGCGCCGCTCGGCGTCAGCGCGCGGGCATCGCGGCTGCACCGACCCCGGTGCAGCAGTCGCTGTCAGGGAGAGAGCGCTCACCGCGTTTCCGATCGTCGTGTGCGCTGTGCAGCCCAGCAGCGCGAGCAGCAGAGCCCTGGCACGGGGGGACAGGCGCCCGCCGGCGGGAACGGCTCCGTGGACTTCCACTACTCGAAGATCAAGGGCGCGTGGTTCGGTCCCGCGCCCACGGGCTTCCAGCAGGGCTCCACCGGCCCCTCCCAGGCACGCCAGCGCCCCCACTGGTGCCCCTCTGCTCTGTGCATCAACCCCCTCACGGCATGACCGCGGCAACGCGTCCGCAGTCGGCGCCAGCTGCCGACCCGAACACGCGGCACACGGGCGCGCAGCCGCCACGCCGTGCTGGCCACTTTCAGACCTGAACCATCGTCTTGTGTTGATATGTGGGTTCTTGGTTCCTCTGCGCAGTGGGAGAAGGCGGAGGCGGAGCGGGAGGCGCGCCTGAAGGCCGGCGTGCAGCGCGAGGCCGACACCGTCCTCCTGCGCGGCGGCGCCAAGATGCCTCTGGTCGGACTGGGCACCTACGCGCTGACTCAGGCCTCGGCCGTCACCAAGGCCATCGAGCTCGGGTACCGCTCGATCGACTGCGCGATGGTGTACGGCAACGAAGCCATGGTTGGCGAGGGCATCAAGGCCGCGATCGCCGCCGGCACGGTGGCCCGCAGCGACCTGTTCGTCACGTCCAAGCTGTGGAACGACTGCAAGCACTCCGCGGAGGAGATCGAGGCGACGTGCCGCAAGTCGATCGCCGACCTGGGCGTGGAGTACCTCGACCTGTACCTCGTGCACTGGTGCGTCGCCCGCCCTGCCGTGGGCTCGCAGCGGCTGTGCGTTGACCAGGCGCGCTGTGCTCGCTCGGTGCGGCCGCGGCGACCGCGCTAGGCGCGTCGAGGGGCATGGCTCCGCGGCAGTTGAGTGTTTCCGGCTGAGCGCGGAGCGTTGATGGGTGTGTGTTTGTGCGCAGGCCGTTGCGGTGGGCCAAGGGGCAGGCGATCCCCACGGACAGCACGGTGCCCGCGGAGGACACGTCGGCGCTGGACGTGGTCCAGACGTGGAAGGCGATGGAGGCTCTGGTGGAGAAGGGCCTGGTGAAGTCCATCGGGGTGTCCAACCACAGCCTGAGTCAGGTCGAGGCGATTCTGGCCGAGTGCAAGGTGCACCCGGTGTGCAACCAGATCGAGCTGCACCCGATGCTCCCGCGCCGGAAGATGGTCGGCGTGTGCCTGCGCAAGGGCGTGCAGTGCGTGGCCTACTCGCCAGTGGCGCGCAACCGGCCAGAGATCATGGACACGCCCCAGGTGCAGACCGTGGCCAAGGAGACCGGAAAGACGCCCGCGCAGGTCGTGCTGAAGTGGAACGTGCAGCGCGGCGTGCCCGTCATCCCCAAGGCCGGGTCCGAGGTGCGCTCTTCACCAGAACAGAACAGCCTCACCTGGATGCCGTCTGAACGCTTTGTTCTTGGTTCCGCGTCTGGAAAGCGGTGTTCAGAGACCGAGAACGCGTACGTCGGTGCTGGTGCGTGCAGGAGCACATCAAGGAGAACATCGACATGTTCTCGTGGCGGCTGAGCCCGGCGCAGAAGTCGATGCTGGACGAGCTCAGCACGAAGCCGCCGCTGATGATCGTCGACCACGCCTGGTCGCTGCCGTGCTTCGAGAACTTCGAGGGCGGCGGCGCGGGCAAGGCGTCCGAGGTGTTCAAGTACTAGGCTGCGCGTTGAAAACACTGAGAGGTCACAGCTCCGGCCTGGGCGCCGCGCGCGCAGCTGTTCCGCCTCGCGTGGCGCGTGTGACGTCCTTGCGACCGGAAAAGCGCCCACCGCGAGGCTCCGCTGGTCACCCGCGTTGCCTCTCGCTGCTGTACGAGATCGCCGATCCCAGGCCCTGCCACCACGTCCAGCTGGCAGCGCGTCGCCTAGTACGCCGTCAGGGGAGTGTTGCAGTCTGTGTACGCAGCGGCCCTCGCACCACGTCTGCTGTTGCCGTCCGCCCACTGCAGTGCTCCTCACTTGCGGTACGCCTGCAAAAACGCCGGCACCGCCGCAGGCGCCTTCTCCTTCTCCTTCTCGCCCGCAGGCTCGTTCTCGGGGCCCTCCGCGCGCGCCCGCTTGGCCTCGGGCGCCCCCGCCGCCACACCCCCAACCTCCAGCGCCCGCTTCCCCGCCGCCGAGAAGTCCACCTTCTCCGCCGACGCGCCCGTCACGTTCGCCAGCGCCTGCTGCAGCGCCGCCTGCGGCACCGCCTCCTGCTGCGCCGCCAAGTTGATGCGCTTCTTCCCGCCCACGACAGTCGTCTTGCCGATCACGCCGAGGTCCTGCACGCCCGACGGACCCGCGCCGGACGCGCCGCCCGCGCCCAGCGTCGGCTTGTCGAACGGGCTCGCGCCGGCCCCCGCTGGCGCCGCGTCGCCCTCCAGCGCCGCCTTGCGCGACTCGCGGTGGTCCTTGATGTCCTGGACCTTCTCGCGGAGGTCCTCGAGCGTCGCAGCCAGGTCCTCGAGGTCTGCACGCACCGCACGCGGGCGCAGCCGACGCTCACGCCAACCAGAACGAACAAACAAACAACCAATCGAGAAACATCATGTTCGGAGCATGCTGTGCCGCTGGTACCCCACCGCCTGCTCGCTACCGCCCCGAGCAGCGAGCAGCGAGCCCCTCATCGCGCCCGGCGCACCGCGGCTCGTCGCGCCCGCGTCCGGGCCCCGCACGCACCTTGTTTCATTTTGCCGTCCACGGCGTAGCGCTCCTCGTCGCCCTTGGGGACCTCCCCGCGCGCCAGCATGTCGCGGTGCGCCTCGCACGCCGCGAGCGCCTCCGCCGCGTGCTCCAGCGCCCCGTCCAGCTCCTCGGCGTACTGCAGCGCCGAGCACGCGAAGAAGTGCGCCGAGTACGCCATGCGCATGTTGCCGGGGAAGCGGCGCTCCGCGACGCGCAGGGCCGACCGGAACTCCGCCGCCGCGTCCCCGAAGCTCTCCCGCTCCATGGCCTGCTCGCCCAGCAGCATGTGGCACTCCACCAGCGACGCCGCGTGCGCCGCCTCGTCGCGCGCCCAGATCGCGCGCGCCATGTCGAGCATCTGCCACGACAGCGTGAGGTCGTCGTCCGGCGCAGAACCCTCCCCGCTGCCCTCGTTCTCGCCCTCACCGTCGTCACCGTCGTCGTCGTCGTCGTCGTCAGAGGACGAGCCCTCTTCGTCCGGGCTGCCCTCGTTCTCGCCGCCAGCGGCCCCGGCGTCGCCGGCCTTCGCGACGGGCTCCGACGGGCCGGCTTCGTCCCGAGCAGCCGCGGAAGCGGGAGGCTCGGAGGGTCCGGCGCCGTCGTCGGATTTGGCGGGCGCGGGCGCGGCTGCCTGGGCCTTCGCCTGCGCGAGGCCCTCCTCCTGCTGCTTGAGGATCTGCGTGGGAGCGACGCGCGCGTGCACGTGAGGGAGCCGGCCGCGGAACGAGGCCGTGCGAGAGTGCACCTCCGCATCAACTCCTTCCTTGTACTTGACCGTGCCCTCTCGCGCACCGGCGGAAATACCGAGATCCAGGACCGCAGCGACGTAGCCCACAGAGACAGCAATGCGTGACGCGTGTCGCGGTGCGGGGAGGTTGCGCGGGCGCTCACCTCGGCCACTGCTTTCGCCTGCACTGCTTCTTTGATCATTGTGCCCCCGAACGCGTCTGCCTCGTCCTGGCACTTCCACAGGAGCGCGGAGCCGTACTTGAAGTAGGTCTGGGCGCAGCGCGGGTCCGATTCTGCGCGGTGCCGGGGCCGAAACAGGCATCGTTCCCGCAGGGCAGCACGCGCAGCAGGCCGCCGGGCATGGCGTCGCTCGGCCTGCTTTTGCGCCCAGGTTTGACGTGAGAGGCCTGAACGGCCTGTTCGCGGCGCATGCGTCTCGCGAGAGGCAGGAGCGGAGCGGTGCGCAGCAGCAGAGAGGGCAGGCAAGACGCACCGCCGAACTTCTCGACGCACAGCTCCAAGGCGCGCGAAAGCGCGGTGATGGCCGCCTCCATGTTGCCAGCCTGCAAGAGAGCGCAAGAAACGACTCGCGTTCGGCCCCAGCACGCCCTGAGCACGCAATGGCGTCGCCGTTCGCTTGGCAGGATCGTCTCGCGACGATTCTGCGGCGATACCTTGATCTGCTTGACGCCCTCATCGTACGCCTCGGTCTCGCTCGTCATCTTCTCGACGTCTGGCTGCGCTGCGGCGCTCGCGGACGCCATCTCGCCGCGCCGGGAGCCCCCGCTCCCGACCTCCTGCGAACCCGCTTGGTGCCGTCTCTGCGGCGCCTCTTGTCGCAATAAGTCGTTTCAAGTGCCAGCGGCGGCTGCAGACAGACGAGTTGTACCACGGACGGGCGCGAGTCTGCGGAGCCGGCGCCCCGGCCGGCTGAAACCGCCCAGGGCGGGAACTGGGTCTTTTGAACTGAGCTGGCTCGAATGACAGACAATCGTGAGGGCGGGCCGGCGCCTCGAGGCCGTGGCGGCGCGAGCGGGCCGGCAAGCTGCTTCGGACGCGCCGCGATGACGCTGAGGTCGACCCAGGCAGGCGGCGGAACGCCGAGGATGGACGCGCTGCTGCGCGCGAGCCAAGCGAGTGGTCACGAGGGCGCGCCCAACATCTTCGCCTCCGCGCCGTCCACGCGGGAAATGTCCGCGGAACTACGCGCCGCTCAGAGCACCGTCGACCTCTTGTCGAGCCAGTTCATGCGCTCGATGGAGCAATGCAAGGACGTGCAGAAACGGTGCGTGCCTCTTCTCAGTCACCCTGCGGCCCGACACGCGCTCAATAGATAGCCGTCTGACAAATGTTACGCTTCAATTCATTCTTTGATCTTTTCCTTATCCCTTTCTGCAGTCTCGCGGCCGCTGGTCGGATGTGCAAGGAGCTCGAGCGCATCAAACCTCGGTGCACCGACGCAGCCGTCCAAGCGAGCCTCGACGCGTCGGGCACGCCGCTGCAGGGCGCCCGCATCACGGCGTCTGCGCCCTTCCAGTTCGCGCGGGGCACGCGCCGGATCGACTGGGCGCGGCTGCGCGGCATCAACGTGGATGAGGTTGTCGACGGCATCAACGTCGAGGCGGCGCTGTCGGTGCTCGAGGACGTGGCCTTCGGGGACCTCGCGGGGGAGTCGCCGTTCAACATGAACGAAGGGAACCTGACGCAGCTGTGCCGCCTCGGCCAGCTGATCGTGCAGGTGCGCGTACCACGCCCGCTACCCGCTACCCGCGTTGCCGCACCGCCTCGGCCGCGTCGCGGCGATCACGCGCGCGTGCGGCGCCGCGCGAGTGGGCGGAACAGTGTGTGCGCGGTGTGTGTGTTTGCGCAGTTTTTGATCCATGAGCGGCGGCAGGCGGCGGGGCGGAGGATGGCGGACGTCCAGCAGCGCGACCTGATGATGGCGATGCTCAGCCGGCTCGACGTGGTGCGTCGCGGCCCGACCTGAGACGATTGCCCCATCCTGTTGGCTGGGAGTCTGTTTTGCTCGACTGCCGTTGTGCTGGTGCTATAGGTCTGGTTGCTGCGTGTGCCTAGCCGCAGCCTGCGCCGCGCGGTCGTGCAGGAGGACCAGCGGAGCAGTGTCCAGGGCCTGCCGGCGCAGATGGCGCGAATGGAAGACGAGATTCGGCGTCTCGGGGCGGAGGACATGGACGCGCTGGCCGACGAGCTGAGGCGCTCGCACGCGCTGTAGCGGGGCAGAAGTGTGAGCGAATCGACGCCTCCTGCCCGCTGAGGCTCACGTCAGCCAGGCCACGGCACGCAGGAGCCGTCGCGTGGCCCAGGGGGTCCTATTGCGGGCCAGACCGACGGGATGTTCGCGCCACCCTCTCGGGGCTCTTGGCGCCTCCGCTGGTCGGTGAACCGAAAGTTCTTGGCAGCGCTCGCGTCTCACGATGCGTACCGAGTCGCACACGTCGCGCAACAGCTCCTCGTCGCAGCAGCGGCGCAAGCGGGTGTCGAGGTCGGAGAGGGCTGGACTTCAGGCGCGCTCCCACGTTTCGCTGGCCTCCCCTGCGCCGCGTGCGCCTCGCGAAACGCGTCAGGATATTATGGCGGAGCGTCTCGCCCCGCACGCAACATGATGGGGCGTCGGTGCGCGCAGCAGCCGAGGCTCGTCGAGTCGTTGCCTCGTGCCCCCTCGCAGAACACGGGCGCCGCACGACGACCACGCGCGCCCGTTCGGTTCATAGCTCACCAATAAGATTCGCTGGCCCGTCCGCGCGAGCGCACGCTCTCAACACCCCCCGGTCAGCTCCCGCGCGGTGCAGTTCCCTGTGGCCCGCGTTGCCCGTTACCTCAAGCGCGGCAGGTACGCCGACCGCCTCGGCGGCGGCGCCCCGGTCTATCTCGGCGCGGTGCTGGAGTACCTCTGCGCGGAGGTCCTCGAGCTCGCCGGCCACGCCGCCCGCGACAACAAGAAGCCGCGCATTGCGCCCCGGCACATCCTGCTGGCCGTCAGGCGCGACGAGGAGCTGGACAGGCTGCTCGGCAAGACCGTCATCCCCGGCGCGGGCGTCGTGCCGCATATCCACAAGGTCTTGTTCCCCAGGACGAAGGCCAAGAAGAACAAAAACAGGGGGGCGTAAACACTGACTGCGGGGGGAGTCGCGATCGCCGCTCGCGTGCAGCCGCGGCCGCATGATAGGGCCGTCGGAGCTGCTTCTGCGCGCGTTCGGTCCAGACGGTGCGCGTAGGGGACGCGCACGTTGCTGTTGCGTGCGACTGGGGCGGTCGCACGGGCTGTGACGGACGAGGGCATGGATGACGCGATGCGTTGTCGGGCCCTGGGACCATCGGATGCCAGGTGCTGGTGCGCAGCGGAGTGGCCTGGCGCGCATCCTGCTGGACGGACTCACGGCAGCTGACTGACTGAGTTGAAAAGAAGAAAAAGTTGTCGCACCCGTCGATTCCGGGCCTGCACGGCGCGGGGTGCCACTCCCGCTGCACGAACTCATTCAGCTGAGAGAGATGGCGCCGTTCGAGACCACCGTGACCGTCGGGAGGCGCCGCACGAAGCAGGAAAAGAGCGGCCTGCAGGTTCGCCGCGCCCACGCCACGCGGCGCCAAGCGGGATGCGTCTTGCGGCAGGAACCGTCACCGAAATTCGCGAGAGCACGTGGGGCGCGCATCTCCGCCGTGCCCGCCGTTACTCCGGCGAGAACGAGTTGCATCCATCGAAAATATTTTCAGCGGGCCTTCCCGGACACCGCGACGCTTCTCGAGTGCCGCCCTCGCGAAAGACAAACCCGATTTTAACGTCGCCGACGCGAGCAGGACGCGCTCCACCAGGCCTCGCACTGTGCCCGGGACGCCGCAGGTGCCCGTGGCACGCATCGCCCGCTACCTCAAGCGCGGCAGGTACGCCGACCGCCTCGGCGGCGGCGCCCCGGTCTACCTGGCCGCGGTGCTGGAGTACCTCTGCGCGGAGGTCCTCGAGCTGGCCGGGTTTGCCGCCCGCGACAACAACAGGAAGCGCATCACGCCGCGCCACCTCCAGCTGGCCTTGCGCCGCGACGACGAGCTGGACAAGCTGCTCGGCAAGGCCATCCTCCCCGGCGCAGGCGTCGTGCCGACGATCCACCAGGCCCTGCTGACCAAGAAGCAGCGGTTCTCCCTGGACTCGTCCTGAACGTTCACGGCGACGCGCTGCTTTCGAAAAACCATTTCCGCGACCTGGCTTTCGCGGATCGCACGGCGCGCTGGAGAGAGTGGGCGGTCGCGGCGCGAGGGGGCGCGCTGCGCTCGGACGCGCGTGTGGGCGCGGGGCGGGCGAGGCCGCGGGGCGTGTGACGACGTCGACGTGTGCATGACTTGACGCATTCGCAGTGGACTGGGCGCAGAAGCGGGGCCCGGCGCGTCGTGCACGCAGCGCAGCGCGCGCAAGGGCGTGCTGCCGGAACTAGAGGCCAGCGGCGGCGTGCGCAGGTGGGAGTTGGCGGCGGCACTGGCGGGCGTGTTGCCAAGCAGGGGGCGCGATGCGGCGAGGGCGGCGCGTGGCGGCGGGGGTCGTCACGAGGTGCGGTTGGCGTGCGGCGGCGCGCGAGGCTCGATGCGCGGTGGCGAGCGGGCAGCAGCTTTCCCGCCAACCCCCTTTTGAGCGCAGGCAGACAACACCGCGACTTCACGCGGTGCGACGTGGGCAGGGCGTTGGTTGCGGTGCGTGTTCCGGAGAGGTGGTGTTTATAAAACACCAGTTTTGGATTGTTGAGGTTGTCGCCGACCTGGCCGCGAGGGCCCGGCCGACTGCAACAAGGCGGAGCCGAGGCAGATGCCAGGCGCCGCTGAGCGCGCGCGCGAGCTGCTTAGGCCGAGGTGAACTTGGTCACGGCCTTGGTGCCCTCGGACACGGCGTGCTTGGCGAGCTCACCGGGGAGGATGAGGCGGACGGCCGTCTGGATCTCGCGCGACGTGATGGTCGGCTTCTTGTTGTAGCGCGCCAGGCGCGAGGCCTCGGTGGCGATGCGGTCGAACACGTCGTTGATGAACGAGTTCATGATCGACATGGCCTTGGAGGAGATACCCGTGTCGGGGTGCACCTGCTTCAGGACCTTGTAGATGTAAATCTTGTAGGTCTCGGCCTTGGTCCTCTTGCGGGACTTCTTGGCCTCGACCTTCTTGGTCGTCTTCTTGGCGGGCGTCTGCGGAGGAAGCCGGGGCGAGCCGTCGCGGGTGAGTGCCGGAGGACGGTGTTTGGGCGCGTCGGCACCCAAGGCGCAGCGCGCGCGCGCGCGTGGAGCACGGAACCGCGCGACCGGCGCGCGGCATCGCATGTGGAGCGCGTGGGCTCGCGGAAGCGGGGCGCGGAGGAGCGCGGGCGCGCGTGTGTTGGGGCCAGGTGGGCACCCAGGTGCGGTGCGCAAGAGCAGTGCGACGCTGCGCGCGTCGCGCGGTGCGTACCTTGTCGGCCTTGGCGGGCATTTTGTCTGCGATTCGTTCCTTGCGATGAAAGGTCGGGAATGGCACCCGAGTGCGGCCGCGCAGGGCAATGTAAGCGCGCCGCCCGGGATGTCGTCGACTTTTCCAGGCCCGGCCAAACCGACGACGTCCCGGGCCCTTCGCCGCCCCGCCCTCTACATAGCCCTGCCGCGCCGCGCACGCCCACCACTCCCCGCTCTCATCCCGCAACGAAGTCATCAGCAACATGGCGAAGACCCCCAAGTCCGGCCGCAAGGGCGCGCGCGCCTCGGGCTCTGGCCCCGTCTCCAAGTCGGCCAAGGCCGGCCTGCAGGTGCGGGCCCGCGTCCCACCCTCGCGCGCCCACGCGCTCCCTCTGCCCCGCAAGCACGCTCCCGCGCGACGCGTGCGCCGCCAGCGGCCCGCAGCGGCGCGTAGCGCGCCCCGGAAATCAAACGCCGCGCCCCTCTGTTGACGCCTCCCGCGCCGCCGCCCGCCCCCGCAGTTCCCCGTGGCCCGCGTCGCCCGCTACCTCAAGCGCGGCAAGTACGCCGACCGCCTCGGTGGCGGCGCCCCGGTCTACCTGGCCGCGGTCCTGGAGTACCTCTGCGCTGAGGTGCTGGAGCTGGCCGGCAACGCCGCCCGCGACAACAAGAAGACGCGCATCATCCCGCGCCACATCCAGCTGGCCGTCCGCAACGACGAGGAGCTCTCGAAGCTGCTCGCGGGCGTGACCATCGCCGCCGGTGGTGTGCTGCCCAACATCCACTCGGTGCTGCTGCCCAAGAAGACGGCCGGCGGCAAGGAGGCCTCGCAGGACGTCTAAGCAGCGCCGCTGCGTACACGCCCCGCGGAGCCCCCGGCCCCGCGCCCTCGGGCGACCTGAGCTGACCCACCGGGCCGCCAGGCGCCCTTACAAACAACAAAAACCTTACTGGTGTTTATTCAACACCACCCTCGCGGAACACGACACGAACCACGCCGCGCGCCTCACCGACCCACGCGCCGCGCCCGCGCGGGCCCTCCTGCGACATGCGTGCTCCGCGGGTCGCAGCCCGGCGCCGAGGAAGTCCGCGACGGTGCTCGCACGTGCACGGCGCCAGCCCCGCTCGGCCCGCGCACAAGCCCGACGCGGTGCTCCGCGGCCTGCGGCGGGGGCCTGGCGGCCCGCCCCCGGTGCTGCACGCCACGCAGACATGCATGCATTGCACAAAAATAGCACTTGGTGACTTGCATGCCGTGCGAGTGGCTCGAGCGCCGCTCTCATGCCTCACAGCCGGTGCCACGCGCCGCGGCACGCGGCGTCCCCGCGCCTACGCGTCGTCGTCGTGGTCGTGCCCGTGGTGGTGTTCCGCCGTCGCAACTTCCCGCCACAGGATCTCCGGGTCGGCCTGGTCGGGGCACACCGGCTCGCCCGGCACCGCCGCAGCGTCCGCGCTGTCGTCGGGGTCCGTCCGCGCCACGCACACCCAAATCCACCCCTCGCAGTGACCCCCCCCGGGGATCTCCATGATCCATGCCAATTGGTACAACCGGCCCGGACCCCCCTCCTCCCGCGCCGTGCGCACCTCCGCGGCGCCATGCTCCAGCCGGCAGTCGTCGTCCTCCGCGTTCCCGCTCGTCGGGCCCTCGCTCGACGAGCACGTGGTGATCGACAGCGGCCAGTGCTCGCTCCCCGGCACCTGTGTGCTGTCAGGCGTGAGCGCGACCCGCACGAACGCGCCGTCGCCGCTCGCCCGCACCACCTGCTCGCTCGCAACGACCGCGGGGCACCTGTGCTCCCGCTCCGGCTCCGCGGAGACCAGCCAATCGAGGACGTTGACCCACGCGGCCTCCGTGGCTGGCCCCGCGCGCCCGTCGTCGGCCAGCCGCGAGCCCTCGAGGGCGAGGCTGAGGAACGACGTGTCCACGACCACGTTGCCGGCGCCGTAGGAGTACCCCACGACGACCGCGTTGTCGTGGGCGTCTGTCCACATAAGTTTCAGGCTGTCAACCACGGGGTGCGTCACGTGCGACCGCGCGTAGAACGCGCCCGCCTTGCCGACGTCGCCGAGCCAGCCCTTGGGCCCGACGTGCTGGTCGTAGGCGAGCAGGCGGCCCGCCGCGGGCACCAGCGACAGCGACGTGGCCGTCGTGGGGAGGCCGGGCACGAACTGCGGACCCTCGACGAAGTTGTGGTAGAACAGACCCCGGAGCGCGCCGCTGCGGAGCCGCGCGCCGACCTCGGCCATCGCGCCCTCGAGGCCGACGCGGCCGTCGTCGGAACCGTCATCGAACGCTGCATCCGCAAAGAACACGTAGCTGACGTCATCGAGCCAGTCCGACCAGTCGCTCGCGCTGGCCTCCTGCACCTCGAAGCACGAGAAGCCGTCGTGCGGCTCCACGTGCGCCACGTAGCCGATCGCGCGCACGAACGAGGCCCTGGGGTAGTACGCGGCGTAGCGGGCGCAGGCGCCGAAGCCGGCGAAGCCCACAGCGGGGCCGGCGGCGCGCTTTCCGGCACGACGTACGTCATGGAGGACCACGACGGCGATGGCGACGACTGCGGCCACGAGCCCGAGCAGGAATGCGGCCCTCAAGGTGCGCCCTTGAGAGCATCTGGCCCCGCACGCTCCGCGCAGGCCTGCAATGCGATGCCGCGAGGAACCGTGCCGTATGACAGATCGATCCGGAGGCCTGCGACCGACCTTCGCGGCCACAAAGACGCTGGGAGGCAGGGGGGCACGCTGCGAGTTGGTTGTCTTCAACGTCCGCTGCTGGTGGCAACGCGCATGTGAGGGCTCCGCACACGCGCGTCGGGCACCGTGAGTCATCGTGAGGGCCACGATCGACGCGTGTGTGCTCACCTCGACTAGGGGGCTCAAGCATCTTGTGCGCGACCGTGGAGGGACCGTGGCGCGCGGAGGCCAGCGGGGCCGAAAACAGCGGCGCGGGCGGGTGGTGTTGGGGGCCAAACTCAACCTCGGAGCCCGGTTGCGCGCGCCGACGGAGCGACCGCGGCCGCGCTGCAACGGGGAAGCGGTCGAGAGCACGTGCGGCGCAGCGAGTGCGGCCGCAGTGGCGCAGCTAGTCGCCCCGTGGGGCCAACAAGCCGGCGCAGGCGCGGGCGCTGAGCAGTGGCGAACTGCCCCACTCCCTGCGTCAGTACGCCCGTACTGCACGCACGCGCGGTGTGAGAGATACAGTGCGTCCGGAAATCGTGGCGCGCGGAGGCCAGCGGGGCCGAAAACAGCGGCGCGGGCGGGTGGTGTTGGGGGCCAAACTCAACCTCGGAGCCCGGTTGCGCGCGCCGACGGAGCGACCGCGGCCGCGCTGCAACGGGGAAGCGGTCGAGAGCACGTGCGGCGCAGCGAGTGCGGCCGCAGTGGCGCAGCTAGTCGCCCCGTGGGGCCAACAAGCCGGAAATGTCCTATCACCGAAAAGCTCTCCCTAGCGCGACGCAGCGCGGTCCGGCCGGGCAACGAGCTATGCGCGTGCACAATGTGGCGATGCAGCGTGCCACCCGCGATACGTGACCGCCTCCCGCGCCCCGTCACAGGCCTGGATTAGTCCCCTGGATTCATACCTCGGGCAGGGCCGCATAGCCCGTCGTAAAGTCGCAATGCGCGGCTGCGCAGCGCCAACAAGATGTTCGCCGCCGCTCAAAGTGCTCCCGCCCGCGCAGGATGCGCGTGACGCGCCAGGCAGCGTGCATTATGACTGATGACTTCACAGCGCGGTTCGTCCCGCACACGCTCCGTCGCAGTTCGCCTCTTTACGGCAAGAGTAACAGCCGGACCAGGGCATCGCGGTCCGCGGCGCGACCGAGGCACCGCCTTCCTACGGCACGATCTGCCGCAATTCGCCCGTCTCGATGGCGTGGTCCGAGCGGTGCTCTTCAGTCAGTTCACAGTCCGCAACCACTCCGCGGAGGCGCCACTCCTGCGACCACTACCCGCATCCGTGTGACCGGAAGACCAGGCAGCAGCGACAGTGCGACTGGGGGGTTATCATCAAAAGCCCGATGCCAACGTGGGGATGAAAGCGCACGGTAGCGCCCAGGTCTCCAAGCACGCGGCCGGAGGCTCGAGGGCGCACGGGCGCCAAAGCGAGAGTCGCGCAAACGGGGCGGCGCGATGCGAGGGAGCGGGGGTGGCACGTCCCTGACCCGACCTGCTATTGGGTTTATCATCGTTATCGTCTTCAGGCTTGGTGTTCCTGGCCACGGAGCACGTGATCTGGCAGACGTCGCCGTGGCTCACCAGCACGACGACCTTCCCGTCGTACGCGGCCTTGACACGCTGCGGCGAACATGCAACACACGCACAAGGCTGCGTCTACATGCGGTCATGTCATGTCTTGACTTGACTTGACTTGTTGCATCCCGAAGAACGGGTCGCACCGCCAAGGCAGGTTCTACCCCACCCTATCACGGCACTAGTCTCGCGCCAGGCAAGCTGTTCGCGCACGGCGTGTTCGCAAGCAGCGGGTCGCTGACGGCCAGGACTTGGCTCACGCGCCCAGCCACGTCCATCACGCTCTCCCCCCCCTCGCCCTCGCGAGGGCGAGTTCTCTTACGTAAGAGAACTGCCCTACCCAGGCAGTCCCTTATCAAGCCAAGTGAGGCCACCAAGTGGCCGAGCGAGGCCAAGGAAGCCTGCTCACCTGCTGCTGACGTGAGTCTGGCAGCAGGACACTCGAGTGTGTGTGTCGTATTACACCTTAGTGTGATGAGACTGTGTGTGGGTAGCATGTGGGGAGCATGTGGGGAGCATGTGGGGAGCATGTGGGTAGCATGTGGGTCAGTCAGTCAGTCAGTCAGTTCACAGTCCGCAACCACTCCGCGGAGGCGCCACTCCTGCGACCACTACCCGCATCCGTGTGACCGGAAGACCAGGCAGCAGCGACAGTGCGACTGGGGGGTTATCATCAAAAGCCCGATGCCAACGTGGGGATGAAAGCGCACGGTAGCGCCCAGGTCTCCAAGCACGCGGCCGGAGGCTCGAGGGCGCACGGGCGCCAAAGCGAGAGTCGCGCAAACGGGGCGGCGCGATGCGAGGGAGCGGGGGTGGCACGTCCCTGACCCGACCTGCTATTGGGTTTATCATCGTTATCGTCGGCGCCCGGGGCCCGGGAAGGCCCAGACGGCCCACGGGCGCGGTGCGTGCACGCGAGACAGACAGGGTTGGTCGGGCGGGGGGCGCGTCCACCGCATGGGTACAGGGCATGGACAGCATGTGGAGGGCGGGGGACGCCCTTGAGTGCCGCGTCGCTGCGAAAGACGGCGCATGTGCCGCGTGCCGCGGGCGCCTGACGGCGCCTCGGAGCTCCGTCGGACGTGGGTGGTGCCCGAAAATTGCCTGCGACTGCACGCGACGGCCTTGCTCTAAACCGTGCGGCGCCGAGACAGACACCAAAAGCACCTGCCGAGCGACAGCGATCGCCGGGCCCCCGCCACTGGGTGGCGGGCGGTGCTGCTCCAGAGGCGCGGGGGGGCGCGCGTGGTGCGGTTCTTTGTCGTCGCATGCAACGTCAGCCAACGGGGGTGCCGACGTGGGTGGGGGGGCTTGAGCCATACCCCCCCCGGGCCCTCGGCCGGGGAGCGGGTGCTTGCCGGGGCCCTGCCTGCCCGGGCGCGTAGCGCAGCCACGGGCGGCGTTGTCGTCGTGCCGTCACGGCGCTGGCGCACCTGACGGCATGGAGAGCGGGTGGCGAGGCCGCTCCGGCGTGGCGCGAGGTCCGAGACGGTGCCAGGCTCCCGCACAATGAGGGGCCGGCGCATGTAGATCCTGGGCTCCAGCGGGTGCGCCTGTGCTCCCGGATGGCCTTGCGCGTGTGCCGCGGTCACGGCGGGGCGACGCGGTCCGTGGTCGTCGCGCACCTGCACGCCTGGGGGAGGGGCACCGCGCAGAGAGCACCGGCCAGCGCGGGCGCGGGGTGGGACGTGGCGGTAGTGATGGGACCCCCGGGGGAGTGTACTACCTGTTGAGGCAAGTAGGGGGGTGCTGAACGCGCGGAAATCGTCGCGCCGGGGGGATACATGGGCCTGCGGCCCTCCGGGCGGGTGGGTGGGGAAAAAATCGCGCGGCGCGGGCGGGGGCGCGGCGATGAGAGCGGGGCGCGCGAGGCAAGGGGGGTGGGCAAAATTGACCGCCCGGTGCGGCCGTGCGCGCGAGCGGGGCCGCATTGGCCTCGCTGCGACGGGCAGCGGGCCGTAGACCGCCCCCCGCGCGAGGCGCGCGGCTGCAGCGGGGGCTGCCGGCCGGGGCGCGGCACGGCGGGAGCGCGGGCACGGTGGCGCCGGGCGCGCCACACCGTGGTGCAGCGGGTGCGCGCGGGGGCCGGGGCGCGTGTGAGATGTGCGGGGAGCACGCATGTCGCGCGGCGCGGGCGGGGGCGCGGCGATGAGAGCGGGGCGCGCGAGGCAAGGGGGGTGAACAAAATTGACCGCCCGGTGCGGCCGCGCGCGCGAGCGGGGCCGCATTGGCCTCGCTGCGACGGGCAGCGGGCCGTAGACCGCCCCCGCGCGAGGCGCGCGGCTGCAGCGGGGGCTGCCGGCCGGGGCGCGGCACGGCGGGAGCGCGGGCACGGTGGCGCCGGGCGCGCCACACCGTGGTGCAGCGGGTGCGCGCGGGGGCCGGGGCGCGTGTGAGATACGCGGGGAGCACGGATGTCGCGCGGCGCGGGCGGGGGCGCGGCGATGAGAGCGGGGCGCGCGAAGCAAGGGGGGTGAACAAAATTGACCGCCCGGTGCGGCCGCGCGCGCGAGCGGGGCCGCATTGGCCTCGCTGCGACGGGCAGCGGGCCGTAGACCGCTCCCCGCGCGAGGCGCGCGGCTGCAGCGGGGGCTGCCGGCCGGGGCGCGGCATGGCAGGCGCGCAGGCACGGTGGCGCCGGGCGCGCCACACCGTGGTGCAGCGGGTGCGCGCGGGGGCCGGGGCGCGTGTGAGATGCGCGGGGAGCACGCATGTCGCGCGGCGCGGGCGGGGGCGCGGCGATGAGAGCGGGGCGCGCGAGGCAAGGGGGGTGGGCAAAATTGACCGCCCGGTGCGGCCGTGCGCGCGAGCGGGGCCGCATTGGCCTCGCTGCGACGGGCAGCGGGCCGTAGACCGCCCCCCGCGCGAGGCGCGCGGCTGCAGCGGGGGCTGCCGGCCGGGGCGCGGCACGGCGGGAGCGCGGGCACGGTGGCGCCGGGCGCGCCACACCGTGGTGCAGCGGGTGCGCGCGGGGGCCGGGGCGCGTGTGAGATACGCGGGGAGCACGGATGTCGCGCGGCGCGGGCGGGGGCGCGGCGATGAGAGCGGGGCGCGCGAAGCAAGGGGGGTGAACAAAATTGACCGCCCGGTGCGGCCGCGCGCGCGAGTGGGGCCGCATTGGCCTCGCTGCGACGGGCAGCGGGCCGTAGACCGCTCCCCGCGCGAGGCGCGCGGCTGCAGCGGGGGCTGCCGGCCGGGGCGCGGCACGGCGGGAGCGCGGGCACGGTGGCGCCGGGCGCGCCACACCGTGGTGCAGCGGGTGCGCGCGGGGGCCGGGGCGCGTGTGAGATGTGCGGGGAGCACGCATGTCGCGCGGCGCGGGCGGGGGCGCGGCGATGAGAGCGGGGCGCGCGAGGCAAGGGGGGTGGGCAAAATTGACCGCCCGGTGCGGCCGTGCGCGCGAGCGGGGCCGCATTGGCCTCGCTGCGACGGGCAGCGGGCCGTAGACCGCCCCCCGCGCGAGGCGCGCGGCTGCAGCGGGGGCTGCCGGCCGGGGCGCGGCACGGCGGGAGCGCGGGCACGGTGGCGCCGGGCGCGCCACACCGTGGTGCAGCGGGTGCGCGCGGGGGCCGGGGCGCGTGTGAGATGTGCGGGGAGCACGCATGTCGCGCGGCGCGGGCGGGGGCGCGGCGATGAGAGCGGGGCGCGCGAAGCAAGGGGGGTGAACAAAATTGACCGCCCGGTGCGGCCGCGCGCGCGAGTGGGGCCGCATTGGCCTCGCTGCGACGGGCAGCGGGCCGTAGACCGCCCCCGCGCGAGGCGCGCGGCTGCAGCGGGGGCTGCCGGCCGGGGCGCGGCACGGCGGGAGCGCGGGCACGGTGGCGCCGGGCGCGCCACACCGTGGTGCAGCGGGTGCGCGCGGGGGCCGGGGCGCGTGTGAGATGTGCGGGGAGCACGCATGTCGCGCGGCGCGGGCGGGGGCGCGGCGATGAGAGCGGGGCGCGCGAGGCAAGGGGGGTGGGCAAAATTGACCGCCCGGTGCGGCCGTGCGCGCGAGCGGGGCCGCATTGGCCTCGCTGCGACGGGCAGCGGGCCGTAGACCCCCCCGCGCGAGGCGCGCGGCTGCAGCGGGGGCTGCCGGCCGGGGCGCGGCACGGCGGGAGCGCGGGCACGGTGGCGCCGGGCGCGCCACACCGTGGTGCAGCGGGTGCGCGCGGGGGCCGGGGCGCGTGTGAGATGTGCGGGGAGCACGAGATGTGTGGGTAGCATGTGGGGAGCATGTGGGGAGCATGTGGGCGCGATCTTCTTGCGACAGCTGCCGCCAGTACGCGGCGAAGTCCGCCCCATGCTGCGTGTGAAAGATTGGGCAGAAGCGATTCGTCGTAATCTTCTTGTGGCTGGCGGGCTTCATCGTGCGAAGGGACGACATCCCGTCGTACGTACGGGTGTATACAAGTGGCTGCACCACGTCGACTGGATCAGCTTCACGTGGGGCGGCCTCATGCGCAACCAGTTCGAGCACTGTCGCCCAGCGGACGAACGCCTCGAGGGCGTCACCAACCGAATCATACCGGGCGAGGGCGGCGCGCAGACTGACCCCGCGTCAGCAGCTCTGACGCGTCAGGTGACGCGCGCCTCACGCCCGTCTTTACGCGTCAGATGACGCCGTGCCTGACGCGTGAGACTCAACGACCCCTTCCGTGTCATTCTCACGCGTCAGACCGGCCCCGAGTCCTGACCGTCAGACTCACGGGCCTCTGACGCTGGGGGCCAAAGTGCTGACCCTCGGAACAAGCAGCCGGACTGACTCGTGGTCATCTCAATAGAGCTCACAAACACGCCCGCGACCTCTCATGGCAGCAAATGGAAATTCAAGTCCACAATACGTGGACTCACGCTTCGAAGCAAGCCCATCGATGATATCAGCCAGCGGTCTTGACTTGACTTGACTTGTTACATCCCGAAGAACGGGTCGCACCGCCAAGGTGGGTTCTACCCCACCCTATAACGGCACTAGTTTATAGAAACGCCACGGGACCAGGTGCCCTTTTTCCTGCCGATGGCACAAAGGGAAGTGGCAGACAGCCCGCGCGGGGTCGCGGCGGGCGCAGCGAGGGCCGCTGCGGGGAAACGTGGGGGCGGGCGTACCGATGGCCGACACGCGAGCAGCAGCGTTTACGTTTGCAGGCACTTGACAGCCTGGTGCTAGAGCTCCGCAGCACGCGCGACCTCGGCGCCGCAGCAACCAGATGCGCGCGCACCGCTGAGCTCTGAGCAGGGTTCGGCCACGGGCACACCACACCGCATTAGCACGCATGACAGGGCAGTGTGAGGGCATGACACGATTCTCGATCGGTGTCGTCGACCGATCGGTGTCGTCCGCACGGGAATCGTCCAGGCTTACACGGCGGCGCCCCGCGTCCTCGCGAGCTCCATCAGCTCCTGCAGCCAGTCGACGTCGTGCGTTTTTTGTGGTGCTGGGTGCAGGGCTACGGCCTTGCTGGACGTGCATACGCGACGCGCGCTGCCTCGCGATCGCACGTCGCGCCGCTACTGTGTCGCGGGGCCGGTCGCGCAGCGCACCTTGAGCGCGACCGCCGGCCTGGGGTCGCTGACGTGCAGCCAGGCACTGATGTCGGCACAGCAGTCGGCCTGCGGGCACACGTGCCGCCGCGCGTCCAGGCGTGGCGGCGCCTCTCTGCAACCGCGCCTCTCCGGCGGCGCCGCGACCTCGCGGGCGCATCCGAGGCACAGCACGTGCTCGCAGGGAAGCAGGAGGGCGTCGCCGCGCGGCACCTCGCGGCAGAGCACGCACGTGCAGACGCGGGCCAGCTCGTGCCAGTCCCCGCGCCGGACGGCTCGCTGCGCCGCGACCAGCGTTCCGGTGCGCCGCGTCGGCGGCACGATCGCGTCCCCGAACGGCGCCCTGCACTGCGTCGGGGAGGAGGCGGAGAGCAGCAGGGTGGGAATCAGAGAAACGCGCCGTCGCGCCAGGTTTCGCGGCCTCGAGGCCGTGCGCTCTTCGTCACGCGTCGACGCACCGTCGGACAGGCCTTGCGCAGAGCTGCGGACCCCATGATGTGCGCCAGACACCTGGCGCAGGCAGCGTGGCCGCACGGCAGGTTCACCGCCGCGCGCTCGCCTTGCGCGTCGAAGTCCTCCATGCACGCGACGCACGCGATCTCGAACTCGCAGCCCGACGAAGTGGCCGCCTCCTCGTCGTCGACCAGTGCACCGACAGCCACGCGCAGTTGCGACGCGGTCTCGCGCAGGCGCTCCATCAGGAGGCGCACCGCGGCACCGGTCCCGCTCGCGCACGGACCCCCGTCGCCGCGTGGCACTGGTCCTGGGCGCCGCGGCGGCGGCACGGCAGCTGCACCAGCAGCAGCAGCGGGCGGCAGGCCCTGGTCGAGCATGTCCAGGACGCGGTCGAGCTCCTGCCACGCCATCGCGAGGTATGAGGTCGAACGTGGCGTGGACGCGGGGCGCCGCGGCGGGCGCGCCGGCGGGCTGTGCGGCCGCTCCCGGACGCTGCCGGTCCTGCGCCGCTGGGCGTCGTCGTCGGACGCCGGGTGTCGCGCTGGCGGATCGTCGGCGTCGCGCGCGCGCTTCCCGTGCAGGCGGTGCTCCGCGTGCGCCGCGCGCGGCTGCCCGACGGTGGCGGCGGCGGCGGCGAGGCTTGTTGCACGAGTCGCTTCTTGCGCGCTGGCGACGATGGTGGCGCCGCTGGACGCCCCCGGCGGCGCAGGCGGCAGCTCCGAGCCGCCGCCTCGATCGCCGGCGCCGCGACTGGGCGCGTCCGGCGCGACGACGAGAGCGGGGAGCAGGGCCTCGGCGACCACTCTGGTGTGCTCGTCGCGGCGCCTGCAGCGCGGCCAGGCGCTGTCCGCGCCCGGCGGCGGCGCGCCTGTCGCCAGATGGAGAACTCGCAGGGCCCGTCCGCCTACGTCGACCCCTCCGAAGGGCCCCGCAGTGAGCTCCAGCACCAGCCACTGCCCCAGCAGCTCCGGCAGCTCCGCCTGCCAGGGCAGGTAGCCCCGCTGCGCCGCATCGCGCAGAATTGACACGAGCCGCGCCCTGTCGACCGTCGCCGCGCCCTCGCCGGCGCCCCTCCCAAGCTGCTCTCCACCCAACGTCGCGCAGCCGCCCGCGAGCGTGCGGATGGCCCGGGCGACGGAGGGCTCGCAGTTCCGCCACAGTGCCGCGCGACGGCACGGGGTGAGGTAGCGCAGCGGCACGTCCAGTGCTGCGGCGCACAGGAGCTTGGTCACCGCCACCACGTCGGCGCGGCGGGCAAGCTCCGGGGGCGCTCGCTCTGGCGCGGCGACACCGACCCGCTGATTGATCGAGCTTCCTGCGAGAGAACGCGCACGGACAGCGCGTTGCTGGGCGCGACGCGCGGGCGGGTAGGCACCCCCGGTGGTTGAGGCAGGCATGTGGGCCCGTGGTGCGCGAGACCGGCAGCAGCTCGAGGCGCGCACCTTGGTTCGCGTCACGCGTATGTGAGCTGGCGACATGCTGCTGCCGCGCCGCGGCCCCGTCGCGCGCGTGGCACGCGCCGGCGGGGCCGTCCATCGCGCCGCTGGAGTGGCCCACCTGCGGCGCCAGGAAGAGCGCATCGCGGACGCGCAGAAGCGCGGCGTCGGTGCATAAAGTGCCGAGCTTCCTGTCCCGGATCGTGCCCGGAGATAGCACCTGGCGCGCGGCCTGGAGCGCAAGGCACGCGGAGACGAGGAGCACGCCCTGGTCCGTGAGCTGCGCCCGCGCCAGCGCGCAGGGCGGGGCTGCGCGGGCTAGATGTTCCCGCCACAACCGCGCCTCGTCGAGCGTGGCGTCATGCACGAGCTGGCCAGCCCCCTGCGCACCCTGCAGTGTGGACAGGGCGGAGGCGCTGCTGGTGAAGCCGCGAGCGACGGAGACGCAGACGCGCGCGAACAACAGGCGCATCCAGAAGATCGAGAGGTACCCTCGCGCGCTGACGCGGGCGGCGAGGGGCTGCGGACGACCCGGAAGGAGCGCGTGTGCACCTGGAGATGCGCAGAGACATCGCGTGTGCCGTCGTGGCCTTGGAGTCCGCCCCACATGCCGCGGATGCCCGCGCACCGCGATGGTAACGATGCCAGCACGTGTGGCCTGCGCGGTCGGTGCTGGTCAGGAAGGACAGCGCTGTTGGACAGCGGCGCGAGGTGGGTGCCTTCTTGTCCGCGCCACCTGGCCTGCTTCTGCTCGCAGCCCGCGGCGCCGAGCGAGTTCGAGGTCGCGGTGCGGAGGCTGACCCCCCCCGGAGGCGTCTCACTCGCGATCACGCCCGGAGGAGACGGCTTGGGCAGAGGCCCCCGTCGGCAGTGACCGACTGGCGACTGCCCGGGCTGCTGCGCGGCGGCCGCGAGGCGAGCAGTCCACTTCTCGCCGAGCAATGGTCGGAGAAGCCCTCCAGATGCTGCGCGCGTTCGGGTCCTTGCCGAAATCCGCCATGGTGCTCCGAGGGCGGCGCCTTCAAGCAGGACTACTGTCGCAATGAGCGCGCGACGCCACGTGGGCCCCCTGAGGAAATCGGGCGGTCCGCCACGACGACTCCGGGATTCTCGCTCGCGACGGCGCGGCGGAACCCCGAAGAGAGGCGGAAGACGTCGCACGCGGTCGCGACGTCGGGCACACACAACCGACATCAGCAAGCGGACCGCCGCGGGCCACCCGGTCGTTTCCGGCTACGAGAGCGCCGCGCAGCGCGGCGAGTGGACGAGTGGCGTGGTGCCAGCGGGGCCGTTGAAGGGCGTCGTGCACCCGGTGGGCCGCGGAGGGGCGGACCTGGGCCGCCTCTGAGTTTTGAGCTGCGGACGGTGGTGCCAGGGGCGGGTGACGCCTCGCGGGCGCGAGTTCCGCTGGAGATATGATGGTCTGAACTCGCGGCTGTGAAGGGGCGGTCCTGGAGCCCCCGTGATGGGCGCAAGGAGGGCCCGGGAGCAAGGAAAGCTCCATCGTTCTTCCGGTGCGCAGACAGGTCCTCTCGGAGCGCCAGTGCCTCCTCATGCCAGTGGAGGACTGGAAGATTCCCTGGCGCGCGCTTCGGCCCGCGAGGCAAGCTCGCGTCGTCACGTCTGGGGCGGTGTGCTGGCAGCCACTTCAAGTCCCGCAGGCAGGTGCGCTCGAAACCGCGCCGCTGGCCGCGCCAACACCCCTCTCGCTGCCAAGTGCTTGTGCCAGGGCATCGCCCCGGCGCAAGCGCCCCCTCTCTCGACGTGTTCGCGCCTCTCCTGCCCCTGCATCTTCCGCCCTGTTCTCATCGCCCCACGCCGTCCTGGTCCGTGCGCAGATGGCGCGCCCCTCGCGGTCCGCGGCCACGTGTTGACCCGCGGCGCTTCTTGCGCGGGCCCTCGCCGCGGCGCGGATTGCCATGTGGTTCGGGCATGTGCTTTCTCCATCGCGTGAGCCGCGCCTCGCGCTGCCGTCGTGCACCGGCGATGCGCGGTGAGGCAGGTCCGCCACGATCGGGCGGCGCCGGCGCGGCGCACATGTGGAGCCGTGGCGTGCGGGCGTGCGAGGGCGGCGAGGGCACGGCCATGACGACGGGCGCGGTGTCGGAGCGGCAGGGCGGCCTGTGCGTGGGTGCGCTGGTCGTGGACCCCGCGGTGCTGGACGGCCGCCTGCAGGTCGACGCCGTCGACGCCGCGGTCATGCGCGTGCCGGCTGCGTTCGGCGCCGTGCGCGGCCGCGACAGCGAGCAGAGCTCAGAGCTTGGTGTCGATGAGGGCGCGGCGCTGTCGTGCGGGCGTGCGTGTGGCGGTGCTGGTGGCGCGGGCGCTGGCGGCGGGCGCGCATTCGCATACGGCGAAGCAGCAGCAGGCGGGGGAAGGCCTGGAGTGGCTGCACGAGGCGGAGGCGCGGGTGGACGTGGCGGACGCGGGGCCGTGCGGGACGGGCGACGCGGACGGCGTGGGCGTGCGGTGCGGCGGCGTGGCGTTGCAGCTGGCGGCGGTGCCGATGGCGCCGCGTCCGCGCGGTCGCTTGAGGCGCTTGCTGCTGTGCTGGCGGGCGACGGGCCGCTTGGCGCGGGCGAGGTGGAGGTGGACGTGCGGGCGGTGGGCATCAACTACCGCGACGTGCTGAACGTGCTGGGCGTGTACCCGGGCGACCCGGGGGGCGACATGGTGTCGGGGGTTGTGGGGGCGGGGTGGGCAGCGGGGGCGCGGGTGGTGTTTGGACTGTCGGTGGGGTCGCTGGGGACGCGGAGGCGTGCGGACGCGCGGTGCGTGGCGGCGGTGCTTGGCGCGGTGACGCTGGAGGAGGCGGCGAGCCGTCTGTCAGTGCTGGTGACGGCGGAGGTGGCGCTGGAGCGGGCGGGGGGCGTGAGGAGCGGGGAGGTGGTGCTGGTGCACGCGGCGGCGGGCGACGCGGACGGCGTGGTCGTGGCGGCGCGCGAGGTGCTGGCGGGGACGGGGGCGGTGGTGGTGGGGACGGCAGAGAGCGCGAGCAAGCGGTGGGCTGTGCGCGGGGGCGGTGCCGCGGTGGTGGGGTCGCGGGACGTCGGGTACGCGGAGGCGATGGCGGTGTGCGGGGCGGCGTGCGGCGGCGGGCGCGTGGCGGGCGTGGACGTGGTGCTGACGAGCCTGACGACGGCAGGGTGTGTGGCGGGGAGCGTGGCAGGGGTGGCGGCGGGGGGCCGGGTGGTGGAGATCGGGAAGCGCGACGTGTGGAGCGCGGGGCGCGTGGCGCAGGAGCGGGCGGACGTGCGGTACGGGCTGGTTGCGGTGGAGTTTTTGCCGGCAGAGGTGGTGCGTGGTGCGCTGGCGCGGGTGTCGCGGGCGCTGGGGACGGGGGCGGTGGGGGCGGTGGTGCGGGCGCGGCACGGGATGGGGGGGGTGGCGGCGGCGCCGCGGCAGATGTCGGCGGCGCGTGCGGTGGGGAAGGTGGTGGTGTGCCGGGCGGGGTGTGGGGAGGGGCGTGGGCGCGGGGGCGTGGCGGTGACGGGCGGGACGGGGTACGTGGGGTCGGTGGTGGCGGGGTGGGCGGTGGCGTCGGGGCGCGGCGGGGACGTGGCGCTGCTGGGGCGCACGGGGCGTGCGGGCGGCGCTTGGGCGGGCGGTGTGGTGGCTGGGGAGCGAGGGCGCGGTGGTGCGCGTGGTGCGGTGCGACGCGTGTCGATGCGGAGCGAGACAGCGTGGGCGGCGGGCGTGTGCGGGCGGCGCGGGTGCGTGGGGGCTGTGGTGCACGCGGCGGGCGTGCTGGCGGACGGTGCGGTGGGGACGCTGGGCGCGGCGGAGGTGCGGTGGGGGCGTGGGGGTCGGCGCGGGCGTGCGCGACGATGGCAGGGTCGCGGAGCGTGGTGATGAGCAGCGTGGCGGCGCTGCTGGGGTCGGCGGGGCAGGCGAACTACAGTGCGGCGAACGCGGTGGTGGACGAGTGGGTGCGCGGGCAGAGGCGGGCGGGGGCGGAGGGAGTGAGCGTGCAGTGGGGGGCGTGGGCCGGGGAGGGGATGGCGTCGGAGGCGACGCGGCGGCGGGTGGAGCGGATGGGGATGGGGATGGTGGAGGCTGAGGCGGGGCTGACGGTGCTGGAGGGCGTGCTGGGCGGCGTGGGGTCGGTATGGGAGGCGGTGGTGGCGGCAGTGCCGCTGGACGGCGGGCGGCTGGCGGCAGCGCACGGAGCGGGCATGGCGGCGGGGCTGCTGAGCTTGGTGGGTGGCGAGGCGGTTGCCGCCAGTGCTGCTGCGGGCGTGGCGGGGGCCGAGAGGGCGTCGGCGGGCGCGATGGGAGCGGCGCACGTGCGGCAGGCTGTGGTGGACACGGTGGCGGACATCATCGGCGGCGAGGTGGCGGACAACGAGGCGCTGATGGCTGCTTGGCTGGAGACGCGGCTGGGCGTGGAGCTGCCTGAGACGGTGGTGTTTGACCACCCGACGGTGGAGGTGATGTCGGAGTACATATCAGGGGCGCTGGGCGTCGCCGGCGAGGAGCACGTGGCGGCAGCGAGCCTCGCCGTGGCGGGCCAGGGCGGCGATGCGGTGGTGGTCGTGGGGGTGTCGCAGCGCAGCCCCGGCGTCGTGCTGCGGGACGCGCTGAGCGGGCGCGACATGATCACGGCGGTGCCGTGGGCGCGGTGGGACGTGGAGGTTGGGACCACTGCGGCGGGGGTGTTCGACAGGGGGTTGCCGCGCGGTTCGGGGGGCTGGTGTGCGGGGTGGGGGTGTTCGATGCGGCGGCGTACGGGATGTCGACGGCGGAGGCGGCGCTGATGGACCCGCAGCACCGGCTGCTGCTGATGGGCGCCACGGAGGCGATGGAAGCTGGTGTGCTGGCGGCACTGGGACTGGACGCGTCGAGCACGGGCGTGTACGCGGGTCTCTCGAACGTGGACTACCGGCTGCTGGCGGACCGCTGGGGCCAGCATGTCACGCCCTACACGGCCACAGGGAACGCGCTGCCGGCGGCGGCGGGGCGCATGGCGTTCACGCTGGGGTGCAAGGGGCCAGCGCTGGTGGTGGACGCGGCGTGCTCGTCGTCGCTGGTGGCGCTGGGCAGCGCGCGCAGCGGGACACTGGGCGGCCGGCGTGGCAGTGCGCGGGTGGCGGGCTTGAACGCAACGCTGGTGGCGCAGACAACGGGGGATGTTTGCGCGGGCCGGGATGATCGCCCCCGACGGCCGGTGCAAGACGTTGGACGCGAGCGCGGACGGACACGTGCGTGCGGAGGCGTGCGCGGTGGGCATAGACTTCCGCGACGTGCCGGGTGCACCCGGGCGCCCGGGGGCGACATGGCCGGTGTGGTGGGGGCTGGTGCGGGGGCGGCGAGGGCGCGGGTGTACGGGCTGGCGGTGGGGTCGCTGGGGACGCCGAGGCGTGCGGACGCGCGGTGCGTGGCGGCGGTGCCTGGGACGGTGACGCTGGAGGAGGCGGCGAGCCGTCCGACGGCTGCTGGTGACGGCGGAGGTGGCGCTGGAGCGGGCGGGGGGCGTGCGGTGCGGGGAGGTGGTGCTGGTGCACGCGGCGGCGGGCGGCAGGCGGCGTGGTCGCGGCGGCGCGCGATGTGCTGGCGGGAACGGGAGCGTTGGTGGTGGGGACGAGCCTGAGGACGGCGGGGAACGTCGCGGGGTTGGCCGCGCGAGGTCGGTCAGGAGATATCGGGAAGCGCGACGCGTGGAGCGGGTGGCGCAGGGGCTGGCGGACGTGCGGGACGTGGTGGCGGTGGACCGCTTTCCTGCCAACGGCAGTGGCGGTGCGGGAGCGGCGAGAGTCGCGGGCGCCTGGGGCTGGGGAAGAGGTGGCGCTGCTGGGGCGCACGGGGCGTGCGGGCGGCGCTTGGGCGGGCGGTGGGGTCTGGGAGCGAGCGTGCAGAGGTACGCGATGGTGATGAGCGAGGCGGCGTGAGCGTCGGACGCGTGCGAGAAGCACGGGCGCGTGGGGTCGACGGATGCCCACGGCGAACTTCTGCTGGCGATCGGAGTGGCGGGGGCGCCGTGCGCAGAGGAGATGGGTGCCAAGGCGGTGGTGGGTGCGAAGGCGGGCGCGGGTGGTGGCGGATGTCCCGCCGGGCGACGCGCAGCCGGAGGCGTCGCACGGAGGCGTGGCGGCGGGCTGCTGTGCTTGGCGGGTGGGAAGGCCGTTGCCGGCGCTGCAGCCGCGGAAGGGAGAGGGACTGCCGTGGCAGGTGCAGCGGGGCTGCCGCACGTGCGGCGCACACCGCGGCGACGAGGGCCGCCGGACGCGCTGGATGCGATCGTTCTGCGACTTGGGCTGGAGACGCGGTGGGACGAGGAGCCCGGGCGCGCAGCTGGGACGGTGGCCACGGGGTTCGACTGTCCGGGTCGGCGACGCGATCACCGCGGTGCCGCGGACGCCGCGGGATCCGGCGAGGCGAAGAGCGTGGCTGTGGGGACTGCAGCTCGTTTCGGCCGGCTGCGGGAGTGCCGGGTGAGGCTGGGCGTCTGATGTGGCGCTAGCTATAGCACGATGTGTCGACGGCGGAGGCGGCGCTGACGGGCGCGCAGGGCCGGCCGCTGCTGACGGACGACACGGAGGCGGTGCAGGGTGGCACGCGGTCGGCGCCGAGACCGGATGAGCACACGCGGCCTCTCACACGTCATGCCGTTGATGCCTTTGGGGCTGCGTGGCACCTGCCTCGGAGTTGCCACGCGGGGCTGAGATGACGTCAGCTCAGGTCTCTGTGAATTCGCTTCGAGCTCGGAGCCCTCCCGTCGCACCACTCGTCCTGTGTGCTGATCTGATCTTGTGCTGTGTCATCCAGTCCGTTCGCCCCCTGCGCGTCTCGGCCTGCACCTGCAGCCTCCCATAGCGCGCCCCTGCCCCGCCCTCCACCGTCTGCTCGGCGGCCTCCTCGACGAACCGCCCCCCACACACGCCTCCTTCCCTGTTGAACTTGGCAACCACTCCCAAGTCGCCATCCGCTCCCCCGAGCTGTGGAGTCGGTGTCGCTCAGTGCCGGCCACCGACGCCGAAGTGCCGCCCGATCGACACCGCCCGGGCGCCCCATGCAGCGCAGCGGCCCGAGGAGGGCTCTGAGCATGTGGCAACTTTGAGCCGCCGGGATCGCCTGTGGATGCGTCAGATCGGGTTTTTTGACGCGAATCGCGAGGAATAACATCGGAGACCGGTCACACACGCCTCGTGCCCGCGGTCGCGGCGCTGGCGATGCCTGGAAATCGACCCAGTAGAAGTGGCACTGTGAGTGTCCGCAGCCCCCACGCCCCCGTCTGGGCCCGTCCGCGCCCGAAGAGTGGTGCGTCGAGCTGCAACGCACGTGCACTCCGCCACCGCCGCCATGCCGCGCCCACCGCCGCGCGGAGCCTGCGGGGGCGCCGCCCCGGGCCCCCGGCATGTCGCCGAGCTGTGGCGGAGGCGCGGGCAGCATGACGCGGCGAGAAGACCTCCCGTTCCGACGCGGCCTGGACGTCCTGTCGCGCGTAGCGGCGAAGCGCGGTCGTGCAGCCGTCGAAGTCGCCGTGAGGGCGGCGCGGCCTCCCCATGAGAGGGAAGCACATCGGCACCTGCGCGACGCCGTCGAGCTCGTGCTCGCAGGTGAGCGCTTGGCCCCGCCCGCGCGAATGAGGCACGGCGGACGGCGCTGCTCGACCGCCATTGTTGGCGCAGCCGCTCCCGCTCGTGCGGGAGCGCCCTGCGGCCCGGCTCGAAGTGGGTTTCGAAGGGCAAATCTCCCTACCCCAGCGACGTGCGACCTCCCACGCTGCATCTCCTGGCCGCAGACGGTGTGGATCTGCGCAGCAGGGCGGCGCAGCCGCGCAGCAGGCCCCGGATGACCGCCACGCGCGACCGGGGCTGTGCCGCCGCCTCCCCGCGCGCTTCTCGCCCGCCCACGCCGATGCGCTGCCGCTCCGTGGGCGGGAGATGACGGGTTAGGTGTCGAGGCCCGCGTTCTCCCCCGGGCGGGGAGCGGCGTCCCTCGGCGCGCACCCCTCCTGAGCTGGCGCAGTTGGCCGGCAGCGCGTGCGTCGCTTCAGCCGCCGCGGCGTCGAAGGCGCAGCGCGTGCAGCGGCCAGGTGCGCTGCGCCCGCGCATCGGTCGCGCCATAGCAGCCCGCGCTCTGACACACGTTGCCGGGCATGCCCTGCGTGGCGAGGACGCAGAGCCACACCCCGGCGCGACCGCCCTGCTGCCCTGGCACGTGCAGGACGCGGACGGCGCGCGAGCACGGCGACCGGGGAGCGCTCGTGCCCGCCGTGGCCGCGTGAGCGCGGTCTGACGCCCGCGCGGGCTGCAGGCGTCGCGGGGTGCGCGTGGCCCTCCGCGCCCGGCAGAGCTCGCGGCGCTGGCGAGTCGAGATCCGCGCGTCGCGGCGGGGCCGGGCGAGAGTCGCACGCCGTCGTTCGACGGCGCGCGAGGGGCTTGCTGCACGTGGCGCCACCGCCTGCAAGTGGCACACAGGGGGCGGGGTGGAGGACGTCCGGCGGGATCCGCGGGTCGCGCAGCGGTCGGCACGGGGCCTTCAAGCCGGCCCCTCGGTGCGGGAGATTTCTGTCGCGGCGGAAGCACACCCTCAGGCAAGCGCCCCTGGGTCACATCAACGCACACCCAGCGCGCGCCATGTCGCATGCGGTGCCCCCGGAAGCAGATCAGGGGTCGCACCTCGACACAGTCTCGTTTCCGCGAGCACGAGGGTCGTGCTCAGCGTCGCATGCGGCAGGCCGGGACCAAAGCATGGTGGAACAAACGATGGTCCTCCGTGTGCCGTTCATGCAGGGAGCGGGGCCCTGAGCGCCATCCCACGACGCCATCGATGTCCAGCGGCCTCGCCGGCCCGCTCGCTGGCGCTGGGGAGGTCGTACGGGCGCGAAAATGCGTTCGAAGCTCAGCGCGCAAGCTGCGCGGGGCGCGCGGACCGCAACGCGTCCTCCGTCCGCCCGGAGCTCCGCAAAGCGGTCCACCTGGCTCCACACTTCTCGAGCAAGGCGTGAGGTCAGTTGCCAGAGCATATGCGCGGCGCCGCGGATCCCTCGCGGGCCACGGTGTTCGACGCCGCTCTCGCTGCATCGTCGGCGCGCTCGAGCGTTCTGGCCGCGCTGCACGGCGTCCGACGCTGCACGTCGCACAGCGATTGTGCAGTCGCTCGTGTCGCGGCGCTGATGAGCACAGGTCGGCCGCGCCCGCGGTGCTGACGGTCGTGTGTCTCTGCAATCGCTCCGTCATACCCAGCCGCTTTATACACGACGCGCCTGGCTCGATGTACGTCAGCGCCCGCCGCGGCGGCAGCAAACCGGCCGAAGACGCCAGGCTGGGCGGCACGCCAGACATCAGGAGGCCACGGGCCGTCGGCATCGGGAGGAGGCAGCTTCACAAACAAGAGCGGGTGCGTGAATCCTCGTGCCGCGATGCCGCGCTCGCGGCCGGCGGCAGCGACTCCCCATGGCGCACTGCTTTCACCCTGGTGCAGCGCTGGCTCTGCACGCGGGCCCTCGGGCCACCGCAGCCCCATGCCATGTGCTCGCTGTGCATGCTGCGGGGGCAGAGCTCGCACAGGGCGCCGTCCCGCCCCGCGCTGTGACGACGTACTCGCACTGCGTCGTCGCGTGCTCAGCACGTATATTTTACGCCGTTGCGCCCACCAGCGGTGCACTGTAATGCCTCTCTGTCTCTCCCACCAGCAACGGGTCCTCGCAGCGCCTCGAGACGCGCCACGCGGGCTTCCGCTGCGCTTCATACATTGCTAGTTGACGATCGCGCCGCACCGTCGCGCCAGCGCAACACCCACGCGGCCTGTCTCGACTCGACCTTTGCGATGCAGCAAGGGACAGCCGCGTTCCCGCAACGTGGTCGAGCGGTCCTCTCTGCGCCTCCAGCGGTCCTCTGCGGATGCCTCCGTCACTCGAGGCGGAGCTGGCAGCACGCGGGCTCGCGGAGCGCTGACAACACCCGCACATCATGCAGGTGCTGTCGCTTAACCTGCCCTTGCGGCTGGGACGGGGGAAGCGTAAAAAGGTGAGACACCACCGAGAGCGCTCGTCGAGCCCTCTCGCGCGCGCGCGGCTCGAGTCGTCACGCGCCACTCACTCGACGTCAGGGATGCCGACACCCCGACGTGTCACACGACGTCCTTGCGTCGGACTGACGGCCACGTGTCTCTGCGCATCGTCTGCAGCGTACGCCCCCGGTGGCCAACAGCAAAGGCGCGGAGCAGGCGCAGCCGAACGAGGCGCTCGGGCGCGGCGGGCCTGCCGCTGCCCCTAGGGGCAGACAGCACGACCAGCCCCTGAAGCGCCGAAAGGTGAGACGCCAGCGAGAGCGCTCGTCGATCCCTCTCGCGCGCGCGCGGCTCGAGTCGTCACGTGCCACTCACTCGACGTCAGGGATGCCGACACCCCATGACGGACACCCCCGACGTCCTTGCGTCGCACTGACGGACACGCGTCTCTGCGCATCGTCTGCAGCGGGAGCGCGCGGTGGCCAACAGCGGCGCCGGCTGGGCCGAGGACGGTGGTGACGCAGCGGCCGGCGCGGCCTCAAAAACCGCCGGCGCGTCCGAGCCGGATCGATTCCTGTGGGACCTCCCAAGTAGCGACGTGAACGTGCCGCAAGGGAGCATCCTCAGGAGCATGCTCGACCTCTGCTGCCACAACCTAGACGATCCTGACAGGCTCCAGAAGAAGATAGACGAGGTGCGGAGCGCACACCGGCCACCGCTCACACATCGGATTCCCGCGCACGTTGATGCGCGGCGGGCAATGTCATCATCGACGCGCGCCGACGGCATGCTCGCTTGCATTGCAGGTCAAGGACATCGTCGAGAAGATCAACACGATGTTGGCGAAGCACGGCGCGAGCCTCGGTGCCGCCGCCGATCCGCACGCCGACGACGCGGACAAGCGGCTGTCCGGTAACGCGTCGCCGCTGCTTCTCCTGCTGGTGAAGGTGTTGTGCGGCGCCAAGCTCAGCGGGATCGCCGTCTACAAGGGGGGGGAGCTGATTGCCGGCAAGATCCCGAACAAGCCCGGCAGCTATTCCCATTTCGCCAGCCAGGTGGAGGACAGCGACATCCTCGGCGCTGTCTACGACGGCGAATCTCAGGACGTGGGCACACGAACTGGGCAGCACGCCAATGACACTGCCGATGGGAAGATCTGGCCGGACCGCAAATCTCCCGACCGGCTTCGCGTGGTGCGCGGCCACGACCTGCGCGCTCACGCTGTCCTGAGCACCCTGCAGCCGCCCGACGCGCCCGCACAGCGCACCACCACCATGAACTGATCAGGCACCTCGACTCGTACTCGCGCTCGTGCGCAGGTCGTGAGCTTCGACTCACTCACAGTCGATGGCAGGCAGTGCCATAGGGAAATGGAGGCCGTGGTGCTGGGCACGATCGCCATGTGCCAAAACCAGCAGGACAACGCCGTGCACGACCACGGCGTCAGTGCCGCTCCGACGTGGCAGCGGTTGCAGCAACAGCTGGAGGACGTGGGCGAGGTCGTGGAGGCCTACCGCCTCGCCGAGCGCGTCGTGGCCGCCTGCGAGGCGGCACACGCGCAGAAGAATCGTCCACTGACCAAGACGGAGAAACAACACTCCACCAAGGTCGTGGCAGAGGTCGTCGCAAGCGTCCTGGCGGGCACGCCTGGGGCAGTGAGGGACGCCTGCACCAGGTATGCCGCATCGCTGCATCGGAGTCGCGCTGCGAGAAGCACGTCTGGTCGATGCTATGCCCACGCACTGCGTCCGGCTGCCGCCGTCGCGCACGTCTCAGCGTTCGACGTTCGAGGCGCGGGCCCCTCGGCATGCGCTGCAGGGTGCAGCGTCTGAGGCTCGTGCTGAAAATGAAGCACGAGCTGCAGCTGCTTGGCAAAGAGGTGTCGAGGAACGGCAAACACGCCAAGCTGCCCGACCTGAAGGCTGTGCGCGAGGAGCTGCGCAAGAAGGTCGATTCGATCGAGAAGGCGCAGAAGAGCCGCCAAGAGCTGCACCTCGAAGCCGCCCGGGCCTTCGTCGCGTGCCTCAAGCCCGCGGGCGGCGGCGACAACGTCGTTCACGCCGCCCCCGCGGACCAGCAGCCCTCGGGCGGAGGCGGCCGAGACGACCTGTCCGGCGGCGGCGGCGACGGCGCGCCCGCGCCGTCGGCTCCCGAGCCATCGGCGGACGAGCGACTGCAGTGGCCGTGGCCGGACACCACATATTACGACCGCTTCAGCCGCCTGATGCGCTTCTACGCTCGGCGAGCAGAGAGCACCCCGGCCTACCCGACCTACCCGGAGGTACAGACGTACCTGGACCAGCAGCTGGGGCCTGACTGGGGCAAGGTCTGGGAGGCCCGCCGGCATGAAATCCGGATCAAAAAGGCCCGCAGCGCCCTTCTCCACAATGTCGAACACGCCTGCGCCTTCGTCAAAGGGCTGCCGCTGACTGCGTTGGAGCAGCTCGACCTCGACTGGGACCGCTGGGCTGACGAAGGCGAGACGGATGACACGACCAAACAGAGGGAGCGGGCCAGGAACTGCCTGTACACACACATGCAGCGTCAGCGGGGGATGTTGCCCCTACCTCAGGGCAACTACGCTGATGTGGAGGAAGTTCTGGCCAGGGAGCTCGGCCCGGGGTGGATCGATGACCACTTTGCGCAGGTGGAGCTGCGAGCCCACAACAGGAAAGAGGAGCGCGCGGAGGAGGCAATGGAGGAGATGCGCGCTGCCATGGCCACGTGCATCGTCACCAAGACCGGCACCGACGTCACAGCCATCGAGTTCCCGAGCGGCGGGAAGAATCACTCAAAGGAGTACACAGACAGACAGCGCACGTTGCTCAAGACGTACGCCGAGTATGAGTATTCGAACGGCATCACTTCCCCCCAAGGTCAAAGAACCATTCGCGACGACGTGCGGAACCTGATCAACAACGAGTGGGGGGTAGGTTGGCATCGGTACTGGACCGCGGCCGCCCAGTTCCCGGACGAGACGAAGAGCTCACAGTGGACGGGCGTGTGCTGGAGCAAGCAGTATGGCAAGTGGCAAGCGAAGATCAGGGCGTGCGGGAAGTCTCACATGTTGGGTGTGTACGAATGCGAGGACACGGCCGCGCTGGCGTACAACGAGGCGTGCGAGATCGTCGGGAAGCAGGTGGTCAACGACGTGGGGGAAGCGCGCGCCGCGGAGCTGGCGGCGCCCGAGGGCGGGTCACACATCCGGTCGAAGATCTTGGCGGAGCTGCGCGAAGCTGCGGTCGCACTGTACGCCGAGTATGAGGATTCGAACGGCAGCACTCCCCCTCAACGCCCGGACGAGACGAAGCGCTCACGGTGGCGGTACGTGAGCTGGAGCAAGCAGTATGGCAAGTGGACGGCGCAGATCGAGGTGCGCGGGAAGCGTCACGTGTTGGGTGTGTACGAATGCGAGGACACGGCCGCGCTGGCGCACAACGAGGCGTGCGAGATCGTCGGGAAGCAGGTGGTCAACGACGTGGGGGAAGCGCGCGCCGCGGAGCTGGCGGCGCCCGAGGGCGGGTCACACATCCGGTCGAAGATCTTGGCGAAGCTGCGCTCGCTGTCGCACAAGCGCCGCCCGAGGGCGGTGTAGAACCTGCCTTGGCGATGCGACCCGTTCTTCGGGGTGTGAACAAGTCAAGTCACTGAATGTGTGACCTTCGCTGCCGCGCCATGACCGCGCCATGACCATGTACCGCGCCATGACGTGCCTGCTGTGCCGAGGACCTCCCCGCCCCCCTCGCGCTCCCCTAGCGCTCCCCTCGCGCTCCCTCTCCACTCGCTTCGCCCGTCGCCCCGGTCCCGTCTCGGACCGATCCCGTCGCTGCCTGCCTGGACATGCCTGTGCACGTCACTGCTCTCTGTGCCGAGCGCGAAGAGCTCCTCCAGGTCCTCGTCGCCCTGCGCTTGCTTCTCGCGCGCCGCGTCCCTCTCGACAGCTTCTTCGTCGCCTTCCCTGTGGCCCCGCACCTGCAGCACATGTGTTGCAGCGTCGATCGACGCTCGCGAGGGGCTGTCGCGTCGCGCTTGCTGCTCGGGCGCGGCTGCACACGCGCGCCGACGCTCGCCAGGCGCAGGGAGGACGAGGGCGCGCGCGGGACGACGAGCGCGCGTGCACACACCTGCTGCGCGCAAGCTTCGAAGCTTCGACCCCGCCGACGCGGAGCACGTACGGGTCCCGCTCCCGCGCGACCGCTCGCACGCGCCGTTCCCGCTGCACCCGCGCGGCCGCCCATCACCCCGTTCCGGTCGTGGTTCGACGCTGCGCAGACTAACTACGTTGCTTGGCTGGAGGAAATAGATCACGCGTGCATGGTGGCGCACGAAGAGGGCGAGGACGAGGACACCGGAATGTCGTACGCCGTGAAGGTGCTCCTGACCGGCGAGTGGGAGGCGGTCGACGTGGCGTGGCCGCGGAAGGGGCCGGGCACAACGGGCGACTACGCCAAGGTGCCCGCGGCCACAGGGGGTCGCGGGAGGCGGGCCGCTCCCTGACGGACGTACTAGGGGCGCGAGCGCACTGTGAATGAGTTTCACACGCGTCGCAGGGCTGATCAGCGTCGCCGGAGCGTCACATCATGGGCATCAGACCCTGCTTGCCCGCACACACGGGAATGCCCATGAACAGCGTCAGGTACTGCCGACGTGGCCGGCTCCCCCCGCCCGCTGCCTCGCCGACGTGGTCATCGCCCCGCAGGCCTGGCGCCTCCGCCAGCTGGTTGCGACCATCGCCGGTGCGGAATGACTCCGGGTCGCTGGCAGGCTCCCGAAGGTGGGCCACGCCGTGCACGAGGTTGCCCGGCTGACAGTACACGTCCCCCGAACGCAGCACAGCCCCCCAGACGTCGTCAGTGACGGTGCCGTCTGCCTCCTGGGCCGGCGCGATGCTGAGGCCCGCACACCCCGGGTGGCTCCGCGCCATCCCGTGCGTGCTCAGGCCCAGCGGAAACCGCTGCACGCGCGCGCCGGGCGTGGGGCGCAGGGGGCGGTGGCTCGAGAACAGGAACTCGCAGCCGCCCCACTCCTCACCAGGGAGCGTTGGCAGGACGGCGCAAATCGTCCAGGCGCTGGTGTCGACGTGCGGGCCCATGCCTGCGTGGCCCGCGACATCGGGGTAGTCGTTGAAGTGCGCGTCCGTCACGTGTTCGAGGCGCAGCTGCGACGAAGCTGCGTTGATGCACGCCGCGTACGGCTGGATCACCGTCTCCATGATGTCCTTCCGGAACCCCCGGACCGCAGCCTGCAGCGCCTTCAGCGTGCGCTGGACCTGCCGCCGCTCCGCCGCAGTCGGGTCCCGCCTCAGCTCGGCCCGCATACCGCTCACTACGTGCTGGTCCAGCCAGTTGTTCCCATCGGGAGTGAGCTCGGTCTCCAGACCGCGCTCGTGCGTGACGACCCACAACTGCTGCCCCACGGCGTACCCGAGGTCCTGCAGCGCCCGCACGCGGCGGATCAGGTCCAACGAGAAGTGCTTGTGCACGACGCCGCTGCGCGCAGTCCCCTCGGCGCCGCTCTCCTTGAGCTGCGGGAAGATCACGAGCGGCGAACGCAGGCCCACGTCGTAGACTTCCGGGGCGGGCGACTCGGGCGCCTCCGGCGCGCGAAACGGCGCGGCAGGTGCGTTCCCCCAGCCGGCGCCGGCGCGCAGCCCACCCCGCTCCGCGAAGTACCGGAGCTCGAGGCCGAGCTTCTTGGCGTAGTCCGCCAGCCTGATGGGGCCCGCCCGCCTGCCGCGACGAGTGGCCGGCAGCACTGCCCGTGCGATGTCGATGGTGGCGCCTGTTCCCGCCAGCGTCTTCATGTGCTGGCGGGTCGGCTCGCACCGGTGGTGGCGGTACACATAAGTTACCGCCTTCGCGACCTCCGCCTCCGTGACTCGCACCGGCGGCTCCGGCACGTGGTCGAGGTCCCGGTGGTCGTCGCAGACAGCGTACGCGCGCTTCTTGGGCACGCCGTACAGCACCACCTCCCTGTGGACGAGTTCCCCCACCGCGGGCGCGTTGCACGGGCGGTAGCGCGTCCGATCTAGTCTCTGCGGGTCGGTCGCCAGGTGCCATTCGCACAGCAGCCGGCCGTGCCCGTCGGTGCGGCGCTGGCGCTTGCGCTTGCCGGCAGGGGCCGGAGCGTCCACCGCCTGCAGGGCGGACGCACATGCCGCACGCGCTCGTTCAGCGAGGTACACGCGGGCTGGTGCTAGCGCGGGCGTCATCGGTGGCCCGGCGGCAGTCCCGCGGGCGGGGCGACTCACCGCAGGCTTCCGCCCTCCCGCGCGACGTCTCGACGTCCGGGTCGGGCCCGCGCCCATCGTCGTCCTCTTCCGACTTCCTGATGTGTTCACCTGCATCTCGCAGTCCACGAGGGCCCGGCAGCGTCGACTGCGGGGGCTGTGCGGCGCGCGAGAAGCAAGAAGGGCACGCCCGCCGTGCGAGCGCGCCCGGCGTGGCAGCTTGGGGGCGAGGAATGCACGCCCGTGGCTCCGGAACCGCACGGTCAGTCACGAGACACACATCGCGGCATGTGCGGACGCACCGTTGCGACGTCAGAGCTTTTTCCTAGTCCTGCGAACCGTCAGACCTCCGTGGCGCCGTGCGCCTTCCGCAGAGAGGCGCGGGCCCCGGCGGGCCGCCTCACGATGCCAACGCCCAGATCGCGGCGCCACGCGCGCCGCCTGTGGACGCGCTCCGCGCGGAGAATTCGTGCACCAGCGCAGGCGAACGAGGGAAGAGCCTCAAACTCCCGGCCTGTGCGCGCGGCGTGATCTGGTGCAGCGCCCTCGGCGCCCAAGCGTACGTGCAGAGGCCTGAGAACTGCGCGAGGGCCACAATTCGCGGCGGCGGCGGCGCAGCTGGGGGGCTGGGAAGCCAATTGGTCTCAGGCCAGCAGGCGACAGGCACCGACGGCGGCACGCGACCTGTGACGCGGACGCGACGCTGCTTCGCACATGCTCGCCTGCGCGCGCCTGCCCGACCGCAATATTGCCGGAGTGGGCCTGCAGCGGGACAACACCCCCACGCTGCGTCCGTTGACCGCTACCGGCACCGTCCCGTTCGTTGATCGCGTGCGCGGCCTCGTCGAGTGCTTCCTCCGCTGCTGCATGCTGTACTCGAGGGCCCTGTGGCAGCGTGTCGCCCCCCCCGTGCCGCGTCACCGCGGTGGAGCCTGCACCGAGACGGGGCGCCAGCACGGGGCGTCCCGGGCGGGTGCGCGCGTGCACGCTGCTGCCGCGGGTGGGCCGCACATTGTCGTCCGCGCACCTCCTGTCACGAGCAGCGAGCCTTGACGCCGCTGGCGAGCAGAAGTCGCCCTTCCGGCGCCAACCACGTGCTAAAAGGCAACACAGAAGTCAGGTGATCCCAGAGCGATGGAGAAACGCGACCTGGAGCCCTGATGCGCGCCGTACTAGGCTGCGTGCCCCTTGCGAGTGTGCCGTCTCTGACTGCGCGTCCGCTGAGATGCAGCACGTTCTGCGGAACGCACCGAAGGAAGCAATCTGCTCGTGTCGCGCGCTGGAGCCCGGCAACGCCGCACCAAGCGAACCCCAGTCGCGTCAGCGGGGCGTCTGTCACACCATGACTCGCCACCTAGTCGAATGACCTTTTCAGGTCCCAAAGCCTTATGGCTGACGACGCGAAGAACGTGACACCTCACGTCACCTCACCTCACCCGCCCGACGCGTCCACGCAGCCAGACAGGACCAGGAATTCCAGGGATTCGTTCACCTCACATGCGTCTAACTTTCAACCGCCAGCAGGCACGAGCGCACCGTGCCTCCCTACCACCCGCCCCCGCCGCCGCCGCCGCCCCCGCCCTGGGCGCGCCGCAGGTGAGGGGGCACAAACTTCCCCCCGCCCGGGCGCGGCGGCGGCGGCCCGTCCGCCGCGGGCCCCGGCGGCGCACCCGGCCCGCGCCCGCCCGCCCGGCCCGGCGGCGGCGCCCGCCCATCCTGCGCGACGGCGGCACGTACCCGCCGCCGCCCGCGGGTGCCGGCGGCCCGTCCCGCGCCCGCCCGGCGGGCCCCACCGGTCCGCCGCGTCCGCGGCCGCAAGCCGCCGGCGCCGCCCAGGCGGCCCGCCCATGCCCACCGCCCCGCGCTTCGACGGCGGCACGTACCCGCCGCCGCCAGCGCTCCCCGGCGCCGCACCCCGCGCGCCAGGCGGACGGTACCCGCCCGCGCCCGCCGGCGGCGCCGCCGCCGCCGCAGCGCTGGCCCGCTCCTCCTCCTCCTTCCTGCGGCGCTCCTCCTCCGCGCGCTGCTTCGCGGCCATCTCCTCCCGCGCCTCCCTGCGCAGCTGCTCCAGGTACCGCAGCTTGCGCTGCATGACGATCTCCTCCTTGCGGGCCGCGCGGCGCTCCTGCAGCACGGCCTGGCGCTTCCTCCGCAGCGCCTCGAACTCCGCCTCGCGCCGCTGCATGATGTCGGCCTTGAGCTGCTCCGCGTCGCCCTCGATGCGCGCCAGGCGGCGCTTGTGCTGGAGGTCGATCTCCCACGCCTTGCGGTGGTTCGCGAGGAAGGCCTCCTGCTCGGCCTTGAAGGCCTCGGCGTTCCGCGAGTGCCGCTCGCGGTAGTGCGCGACGATCTTCTCGCGCTCGAAGTCCCGGCGCGCGCGCTCGAGGTGGTCGATGGTAGTCTCCATGCGCGCAATCTTCTTCATGAAGTCCTGCAGCTTCTCCTGCTTCTCCCGCATGACCTCGCGCACGATCTCGTCCTTGTCGAGCCGCTCCCCGCCGCGCACCTTGATGCCGCGCTCCGCCGCCAGCTGCCGCGCCTCCTCCTGCTCCTTGGCCTCGAGCTCCGCGAGAATCTTCTCCTGCTCGCGCCGCGCGCGCTCCTGCGCCAGGCGCTTCGCCTCGGCCTCGCGCTCGGCCGCCTCCTGCTCCAGCCGCCGCGCCTCGGCCTCGCGCTCCTGCTCCGCCGCCATCCGCTCCGTCTCCTCCTTGCGCTTCTCCACGAGCATCTTCCGCGCGTTCATGAGGTTGTTCGTCATCTCCGCGCGCTCGCGGTACTCGGCCACGGCGCGGCGGCGCGCCTCCTCGAGCTCGGGCTTCGGCTCCGGCCAGATCATCTTCGAGGCCGTCTGCAGCCCGCGCGCCAGCGTCTGCACGAAGCCGTTCACGTCGTCGATGTGCCGGATCGCGGAGCGGAACTCCACGACGCCGCGGCGGTGGTCCACGCGGCACGTGAGGTGCCCCGCGCGCGACGCGTCGACGACCACGCGCTCCAGCTCGCGGAACTCCATGAAGGGCACCATGGCGTCGAGCGTGGAGATCTTCACCACGCTGTACACGCGCTGGAGCTGCGAGAGCATCCGCAGCACCGCGGCCTCCTTGAGCGGCTGGCAGAACGGCCCGAGCTCGACCTTGGGCATCGGGCACGCGTCGCTGAGGTCCCACTGGAGCGCGGGGAGGCGCTCGATGAGCGGCTGCAGGCGCTTGCAGATGTCGAGCGGCATGAAGGGGCCCTCGAGGAGCGCGAAGATGTCGGCGATCTCCTTCGGGACGATCGAGAGGAGGTTCTTCGCCGCGATGGCGTTGACCAGCGTGGCGCGGCTCAGGGTGCGGTGCACGGCGTCCTTGCTGTCGACGGCGACGCCGAGGAGGTTGGCCATGCGGAGCATGCGGTCGCGGTCCTGCGTCACGTCCGGGCCGGACGTCTCCAGGCGCTTGTCGTAGGGTGCCACGGCGAGCGCGGAGCACACCATGGCGGCCGCGAGCGCCGTCTTGTCGGCCTGGGGGAGGGACTCGATCGAGGAGACGAGGAGCGAGAAGAGCTTGTACCACGCGAAGGCGAGGTAGAGGGGGGAGTCCGACATGGTGAAGATCTGCGTCAGGCGCATGTAGTACACCCCCATCATGCGGGGCTGCGGGCGCTGCCGCCCGGCGCGCGTGCCCGTCTCGATGAGCGAGTAGATGTCCTCGATCGACCGGAACGCCTCCTGCCACATCGACAGCTCGGCGGCCACGCGCAGCTGCTCGAAGCGCGTGTCGAGGTAGCGCTGCAGCGACTCGGCCTGCGTCAGGTCGGGCCGGTCGATGCGGTCGCGCTGGCGCTGCTGGGGGTCGTGGAGGTTCTTGAGGTGGTTGCGCAGGATGTCGCACAGCCGCCGGAACTCCGTCGCGCGCTGGTACTTGAGGCAGAAGGCCAGCGCGCGGTGCGACGTCATGGCGTACAGCGACTCGAGGCGGGCGTTGTTGCGCAGGATCTCGAGGATGGAGCGGTACGTCTCCCAGAGGAACTTGAACCACGGCGCGACGAGCTCGCGGTCGGTGCGGTCCTTGGACTGGTCGCCCGTGACGTACGACAGCGTGAGGTCCTCCGGCGTGGCGTCCTGCTCGAGGTCCTCGATGTCCGCGAGCGCGATCTCGGCCTGGGTCTGCGGGAACAGGGTTGCGCGGCGGGGAGGGGGTCGGTGGGCGGCGGGGCGCGGCGCGGGGCGCGGGGGGAGGGTGGGCGGGGAGGCGCGCGCGGTGGCTTGCCTGGGCTTCCGCGGCCTTGGCGCTGGCGAGGTCGAGGAGGTGCTTGATGATCTCCTCGAGGGACCGCACGTTGTCGTGCTGGCAGACGTTCCTGCGGGGCGGGGGGCGGCAACGAAATTGGCTCAGTGCGCCGAAACGAGGGGGCGGAACCTGGGGGCAGGGCGGGCCGGGCGATGCGCGAAGCGATCGCGCCGAGGTCTGTACGAGTACAGGCGACCGCCGTGGGGCGCGACCTCCGACGCGGGGGCGTCGGTGGGTGCGGACGGAGGCGGGCCTGGGTGCGGGAGAGAGGGCCGCGCGTGAACGGCGCCAGGGGCTCGCGCGCGATGCGTCGGCGGTGCATCCGCCGCATCAGTAGCATGGGAGCGAGCCGGGGAGGGCGGCTGCTGTTCGGACGGGGGCGTGCAGGGCGGTGGAAACATGGCGGCCTGAGTGGGAGCGGAAAGGAGCTGAGAACTTCCCGCCGCCGCACTGGGCGGCGCCGGGACGCCGCTGGTGCGGTCGTGAAATTCAAGTGCGCGACGTGAGGTGCTGGGGGCCGCCAGCGATCTCGCGCACAGCGCGAACGGGACGGCCGTCGACCAGACCGTCACGCTTTGCCACCGAAATCGGCGCGGTCGGGGGCCTCAGCCAATCCACATCGGGTGGGCCACTATTCAGGCTGTCCGAGAGCGCGGGATCTCCGCGGACGGCGCACGGCGCGCACCTGTACTGCATCAGCCCCTCCTTTGCCAGGCGCCCGCGCTTGAGCTCGACGCAGAGCTCGACGTGCTTGCGCATGATGTCCTCGAGGGCCTTCTGCCACGTGCGGTTGTGGCGCCGGTTCGTGAGAACATCGTGGAGGACCTTGAGCGCGCTCTCCTTCTGGTCCACTGCCAAGAGCTCCTGGGCGCGCTTGAGCGCGTTCTCAGGCCGCGGCACCGACGGCCGGTGGAACATGTTTCCGCGATAAATGATGGGCGACCGCCTGTCCGCAGGCTACGGAGCTGCCCGGTGTCGGGGTCGGCGTCGCTCGCCACGCTCTCGGGCTAGACGTCACGAACGTCCGTCGTGAGGCCCGGTGTTGCTTCGCCTGTGACGGGACGGTTGAAAGGGCCGACTCGGCGCGCTGTGACGCGGGTATAGCGCCGGCACGAGCCAGGGAGCGCGCAAGACTGAGCACCGTCCCAGTCGTACAGGCCGGAAGCGGCCCGGGAGGGCATCAGGGCGCCCGACATCGCGCCTGACGCACAGCGCACGCCTTGCTGGCACGACACAGTGGGTTTGGTGACATCTGCCGCAGGGAACAGCACACGAGGGAGCGGAGCACTGCGTTAGATTTAGGCTGGCGGGTTCGTAGCAGGGGGGGAGTCAGGTGGCTGGCGTGGGCGCAGGGGCGAGATGGCTGGAGGAGCAGGACCGAGCGGGCAGGTGCGTGGCGCCGCGGACTCCCTGCCCTCGGCTCCTGCGATGCAACCTGCTGAGCTCATGCTCGGCCTCGTCCTCGGCCGCTGGCCGCCGCCCCGACCGCGCCGTCCGCCAGGAGACAGCCGCGCTGTGCGAGAACGCTTGCAGGGTGGGAGCGCGGCGGGAGCGGCACGGAGAGCGAGCGGAGGGGCGCAGCAAGCTGCGGGTGCAGGGAGACGGGGGCGGGAACAGCAGCAAGCGGTGATCTCGCTGGCCTCCGACGACGACAGCAGCGACATCGAGATCGTCGCCGAGACGCGGGCGCCCAAACGCCGCCGGATCCAGTCGCAGGACGGTGCGAACCCCGAACAGAGGCACGCGACGGTGTTGAATCCTCAGGGCCGCCGAACGGGCAGCCAGGCCCGCGCGGGAGCCGCTCCCTGCGCCTGGATTGTCGCTCGTACCGTCACAGACACGCCTGGACGCGATTCTGCGGGCGAAAGTGCCGGGCGGGCGCGCAGAGCGAGCCGGAATCTCTCTGGCAGCGGCCCGGGACGCGCGCCCGCCGTCGCCGGGGCTGGGCTCCACCGTTCTCGAGGCGACGCTCCGTTCGTGCAGGTGACGACGAGCCCGTGGTGGTCTGCGCGACGCGAGCGCCGGCGCCGGCGCCCCGGGCGCGAGCACCACCAGCTCCTACCCCGCCCTCGCCGCCGAAGCGCAAGGGCCTCGAGTGCGTCATCTGCATGGACGAGATGAAGGACGCGTGCGTGACGCCGTGCGGGCACATGTTCTGCCACCCGTGCATCCAGGACTGGTTGCGGCGCCAACCCACTGCCGGGGCAGAACAGTGCCCGCAGTGCCGGAAGCAGGTGCCGCGGGAGCCCAAGACCGGCGCCCGGGGCTACAACAAGAAGCACGCAGGCCTTCCGTATATGCAGCGCAAGACCCCGACCGTCTCCTGGAAGCTCACGCGCGTTTTCATCCCCACATGAACCAGCACGCGCGGGGCCGCGACGGCCAGCTCCGCTTCCCTAGGCCGCGCGTCGCGGTACCTTGGAGCGAGTCGCAACACCACGCTTGCCTTGTGCCCGCGTAGCGGCCCCCGCGGGCCGCTGCCGCAGCCAACCACACCCCGCGCCCCCAACAGTGGCGCGGCAACGGCTCTCGACCGACGCTTCCCTGCAGGGCCGCATCTGCGGCCCCCGTGTAACAGAGCAGGGCGACGCGTGCCGTTGCAGCTGTCGCCAACGCCACCGGTGAACGCTGTGCCGAGGCGCGTTGACGCAACAGACACATTGCAGCGCGTTGCTCACAGCGTCAGCTCGGCTCCGCCTTGACAGGCGACCGCACGCGCGGGGACCGCCTGCCCGTGCCCGTCGTCCGCCCGGGCGCGGCCCGGTAGTACTGCACCACGTCAGTCGGGTACAACTTGTGGATGTCAGACATGACTTCGAGACTGGCCAGCCCGAGGTCCCCCTCCATCTGCTGCAGCCGCTGCAGCGCGCCGGACGTCAGGAACGACTGCCGCGCCTCCGGGGAGTGCTGCATCAGCCGCAGCAGCACGCGCAGAACGTGCTTGATGATCCGGGACGGCGTCTCCGGCGTCACCAGCGGCTCCAGCGCCGACGGCGTCGCGCAGTTCCGAATGATCGCCTTCAGCGCCTCCTTCGCGTTCAGCTGCGCCTGCACACGCACCGCGCGCACGCAACGCGGCCGGCGCGTCGGCACCCGGCGACGCGCCGCACGCGCGGCAGAGACAGAGAGAGGCGAGCAGGGGGGGGGAGCTGCGTGTTGGGGCCGCACCTCGCTGCCTTCATGGGCCTTGGAGTACACCCCCAGGAGCACCGTGAGCATGCCGCGCATCGCGAGGGGCAGCGCGGTCTCCTTGCCGTGCTGCGCGACGCAGTGCAGCGCCCAGCACGCCGCGCTGAGGACCTCCATGTCGTTGCCCTGGAGGTACACCGTGACCTCCTCGAGCGCGCCGCAGTCGCACACGGCCTTCCCCAGGCTCGCCTCCTCGCGCGCGATGTACCCGAGGGACAGCACGCCCGTCATGCCCTCGTTCGGCGTCGCGCGCTCGAGCTGGATGAAGCGCACGAGGCCCGCGAGGTCGCCGGACTCGACGATGTTGTAGCAAAAGTCCCCCCCGTACTTGAGCATCTGGAGGACCAGCGCCGACGCCGCGCGCCGCAGGGGCGCCGCGGGGTCCTTCAGGAACGCCGAGGGGAGCTGGAGCGCGCGGGCCTGCTTCTTCACGACGCTCGCGAGCTCCTCGCTGCACACGGCGCGGAGCGGGAGCGCCGGTTCGGCTCGCACGCACGCACGACAGCAACGACAGCGCAGCCACGAACCTGCCCACGTGCGCGCGACGCGCCGCACCCGCGCCCCGCGCCGCCACGGCCATGCACAGTACATGTTGATGCACGCACTGCAGCTGCGATCGCTGTTCCGCGGGGAACGGGGCCTCACTTGTAGTAGCAGATGTGTCCGAGGCACTTGAACAGCTCCGCGAGCACCTTCGGCTCGGCCTCGCTGAGCGTCGTCACGTGCCAGATCGTCGGCACGCACCCCGCGTTCACGATCGCCTGCGCGAACGGCTCCCCGTGCGAGCACGTGTCCGCGAGCGTGCTGGCGATGGCAACCTTATACCCCCCCTGCACCTCCTTCACCGCCAACAGGCCCACGAGCACCTCGAGCATGTCCCCGCCCATCACGTCCGACGCCAGGTCCGCGTTCGCGGCCACCAGCACGTTCAGCGTCTTCACGCCGGCCTCCTTGAGGGAGTGGTCCTGCATGTCTAGCTGCCCACGGATGATCTCGACGACGCCGGCCTCGATGACGGCCTGCGCGGCGCTCACGGACTCGTGCGCGATGGCCTGCAGGGCGCCGTGCGCGGCCTGCGTCACCGTGCCCTGCCCGTGCTGCGCCGAGTCTACGACGTCGGCGAGGCTCCCGCGCTCGATGAGCGCCTCGCCCATGCCGTTCGTGCCGCGGACGCACTTCGCGAGCGTTCGCAGGGCCCCGGCCTGCGAGCGGGCGGCGCGGGAGGCCGGAGTCGGGGCCGGTTCGCGTGTGCGCGGGGGCCGTGGAGGTGCGCGGCATGCACTGGCGGAAGTGCGGGGCGCGGGCGCGGCCGAGGCGGACCTGGACACCCGGGATCGCGTCGCAGATCAGAGGGTTGCAGAGCAGCTTGGTGATCTGGTTGCGGTGGAGCTCCTTGAGCGCTGTGTGCCACAGGTTTTGCTCGAGAAGACTGTGCACCTCCTCGACGAAGCGCGTTCGCTGCACCTGGAAGTCCTTCACCACCTTGGACACCTGCGCAGTGATGTAGGGCACCCGGGGGGCCGGTCGCGCAGCCGTGCGGGGCGCGCAGCGCCGTGGAAACCGCCGTCTGTCGTGCCACAGGTTGGTGCAGGCGCAGGGTCGAAAACGACGGCGCTGGCGCGCGACGGGCCGGCGGGGAGCCCGCGCGAGCGGACTCGGACAATGTGCACGCGGGAAACAGCGCGGC